>JAOTON010002173.1:0-133491 GCA_034440635.1 Lepas anatifera
GAAGAAACCTTTTTACCATCCAACAAATGGACTTTTTGTTGAACTGAACTTGTTAAAACTCAATGATATTATTACTGAACAGAAAATTATAATTCTATCAAAATTTTTAAGTCAATCACTACCATTTGCCATCTCATCACTCTTCCAATATCATCGTCCTGCAAACACTCGCCTAGTACAACATTTTCATGTTCCTTTAGCAACAACGAACTACAGATCATTTTCAATATCATGTTCAGCTCCAACAGCGTGGAACCAGATAATATGTCCGATTTTTCCAAATCTTGATGATGTTCCATTGCAGAAATATACATTAAAGAAAATTATCAAAAAACATTTTAGGAACCAATATCGATCCCAGGAGGGGAATCAATAGTAAATGGATTCAGGTAAAAAATCAAGCTATCAAGTACTTTCTTTTTGTGATTCTTTTTCATCTCGCTGCCTAGTTTTCTCATAGCCATTGACTGACCAATTTTTTTCTTTTTTATGAGTTTCTTATTTAACCCTGAAAAACTTTAATCCACTAATACCAACTTAAGAGTACCCAAGTTTCTCTCGAATGTTACTAGTTCTACTATTCTTTTCGGGAGAGACTTGGGGAAATACTCAGTAAACAACTTTAGAATAAATGGAGCGGGGAGTGGTGCGACCTTCAATCAAGATATTAACATACATGTCCCAAATTTACAACTGGAAAATTTGTAAAAAAAAATATATACTGCCTCCTGAACTTAACTAATGCCCCCTGAGTCAATCTGGTGCTTGCTGAGTCATCAGTGTGTCTCCTGAGCCCATCTTATTCCCTCTGAGCTAGTCTGGTGCCCCATGGCTAATATGATGCCCTTTAAGCTGACCCGGGCCTCCTGGGTTAATTACGTCATTTCCTGAGCAGCTCCCAGGCCCTGAGCTGAGCTGGGCCCACAGGGGTTGGTGAGGGCCCCTGAGATGGTATGGGGCTCCTGAGCTGATTAAGTGCCTCCTGACTTGATCTAGTATTCCCGAGCTGATCTGGGCCCCGAGCTGGTCGGGGATCTCTGATCTGATTGTTGGTCCCCTAGGCTGATCTGGTGCTCTATGGGCTGATCTGGTGTCCCCTGAGCAGCTCTGGGGCTTTTGAACTGCTTGGGCCCCGAGCTGGTGAGGGATTCCTGAGCTGAATTAGTGCCCCTGACTTGATCTTGCCCCCTGACCTGACTTGAGGCCCCTGAACTGATCTGGGGCCCCAAGAGCTGATCTGGGGCCCAAGAGCGGATCTAGGTTCTGAGTTTACCCTGAGCTGGTCTGGGCGCTGAGCTTGTGAGAGCCCCTTAAGTTGGCTTAAGGCCCCCTGAAGTGATCTGGCGCCTTAAACTGTTCTGGGGCTTCTTGAACTGGTTTAAGGCCCTATGAGCCCATCTGTGGCCCATTGAGCTATTCTGATGACCTCATCTCTGGGACCAATGAGCTAGTCTAGTCCCTGGGTGAAGCATGAGCTGCTCTGTGGCCCTGATCTACATCAGGGGCCCCTGAGGTGATCTTGAATAGATAAATAATAAGAACACAAGGCCAACTCCCATCATCTTGGTGTGTATTTTTCTGTCAGTGTCACAGTTTGAAATTACCCAGGGAATGCCAGAGATAGGACTGAGCTTTACTTTCCGTATACAGAGAATAGAAGGTACAGTCCTCACCACGACAGATCAAGAAAGTGCTTTGAGAAAGCAGCTAATTGAAGCTTTTGGTTTCCGTTTTAACACATTTCAAGGCTTACGTTTAAAGCAAGATTGTTGGTATCTTCTATCTGACGATTAAATTACTTAATGTTTTTTAGTGTTTTCAGTCAACCGAAGAAAAACAATAGAAAATAAAGATGTCGTTTCCTAAGAGTGAATTATTGCATGATAATCAGCTTAGGACTTCACACTGCCGTAGCGTAGTTGGTTAGGGCGCCTCGGTCCAGTGTGGGAGGTCCTTGGATCAAAGCTGACCTCTGGCAGCATTTCCCTCGACCACCTCCTACTCAGGAGATGGCAGTGCACTGGGTAGTGCCCACCTTGACTAGGAACTTCCGCTGACCAACCAGAGTCCTTGCTATTGGGAGCACGGGCTTGCTCTGCCTTTAAACAGATCCACCGGTCCGGTGGCACCGCCCGAGTGCACGGCCTCGCCGTGTGTCACCGGAGCAGTCCTCTGCTCCGTCGGGCCCGAGGAATAGGATAGCCCCACCGCCTGGTACGGTGGGGCTTGTGACATGGAGCGTGCGGACATGACTGTCCCGAGAGGGTGCCGATAAGCGTTAGCCCCGCTGCCGTGTACATAGTGTATGTGTGCGTGTGTGTGGTGCAAATGTGTAAAATGTTCCCGGGTAGGGATCCAAAAAAAAATCAGCTTAGGACTTTGCATGGTGTGCACTCTCAAACGAAAGAAGTACGTGTACCAAACCACATTATTCCTTATGATTTTGCATGCTATTGCTAAGATTAGATGAAAAATAACTAGAAAATGTGTTTGCTTTAGAAACTGTATCTTTTACATAACCTATTTTTGTTAACGACTGATCTCGGCATGGGTGTTGTGTGGATAAGAAAACAATACATCACCTATTATTACCAAATAGAAATATGAAATCCTTCATAATTAATTGTGAATTTTTCTAAAATATCAACCAGGTGATCACATATGGTAAGAAAAAGTGTGCTGAGTCGACTCAACTCCAGACTCACAGATTAGAGGCTAACTCCGATGCTGACTCGACTCAACTTGTCAAGCAGTTGAGTCAACTCAGACTCAAACCAAATCTGGAAGGGAGTCGGCTCGACTCTGCCTAAAGGAAAACTTAGGTTGACTCAGAGTCGACTCCGACTCTGAGTCGCGACTCAACAAGTCTGCCTGAAAGATGCCTAATTTTTACACAAAATACCACAGTGATTCCGACGCGTTGACATTTTCGGCGCCGAAACCCTGTGCTTGGAATGGCTTAGTACCACAACATTTTTGATTAGAATGGAAAAACAGCCACTCTATTCGCACAGAAGAGGGCTTGAAGAATTTGGACTGGAAAAAAATGGTTGAAGGAAATGGAATGAAAAAGAACCATCAGGATGAAATTTATGTCAAAGACCAAAGCCCTAGAATCAAGCAGTGCTAGAAGTTACCGTGTACAAATAGATCTGGAAAGATAATTGATAGATTTAAGACAAGTACTGTAGAAGGTGCTGCATACCCTTGATTTGATATCTCTATCCTCCGTACAAAAATGAGTCGGTTGTGGAGCAGTGCACGTTTTCACGGTAGAATACCGTCCGAATTTGGCTCCGATAGGCGCCCAGCCTGGACACTACTTTGCCGAGGGAATAAATCCCCGGCAAGAGGCTGCTTCCCGCTCACGATACAATTATTGTGTGCAACTGCATGGTTTTGGATAAACTAGATGTGAAGGTGGGGGCTGCTGGGTAGGTTATATCCTCCACGGGATGAATCTTTCATTCAAAATAATATGAGGGTGTTTTATTATCTGGAGTTTTAAATTAGCTCACACAGGGAAAGAGTTAACACTAAAAGACTCTTTTAGCGTGCTATTAGCCGCCCTTCATTTAAGGTCAAACTAACGTTTTCTACCCTGAAAATGTTTTTTCCCTGCCCGTTTTGCTGCAGCCTTAAATTGAAAACAGTTTAAATCAGTGTGTTTGATATGTTTACACCGGATAGTGATCTCTATATTCGGTAGTATATGCTATTCTACTATTACCTTAGACTGCAGGCCTCGTGAACGACGGCCAGACCTGAGTGCCTGTCAGTCCCAGTGGCCACGTCCCGGCCCGCCTCAGACATGGCAGAGGCTGCGCCATGAGACTGCAGACTATATGTGTAAGACATTGAAAACCAACAGCCTAGATCTGCTGTCAGGCTCTGTGGGTCTGTGGAAAATCTTTCAAACTCAGTTTCTTTCTGAAAGCCCTGACCAAGCACCGTTGCATTGCTATCTTTGCCGATTAAGGGAGGCACCCCAATGGTCATGCTTCCCTGGTCCGTCCAAGGAAGCACTTTATATATCGACCCCTCTACAATCCATACACAAAGATATAGCCGTTAAAAGTAAAAACAAAATTGTTGCCATTCGCATAATAATCACCAATAATGACCGATAAGGCTAGTCTGCAGAGGTATGTACTCGTATAATATAATAATATGAAAGCAATTATTATATTAGCACCATTTGCCATCATATAATTATCTTACCTTGACTATCCTGCCATCAAAGAATTTTCTTACCTTGATTGTCTTACAATCATGTAATTATTTTATATCGATTATCTTATCATCATATAGTTGTCATACCTTGATTATCTTGCAAACATATGGCATATGACGTCGCATTATAGCATGTTACAGAGAATATCACAAGTGTTTTTATAAGCATCAAGTCACATTTTGTTCAACCAGAATCTCTTGCCGTCGCTTCGTGTTTCACCATAAAGACGCGCCCGTTTTTTATTCTTACAGACTCTCACAGGACATATGGCGCATGTTTCGAACGTCGCCGTTCTTCGTGACGTCACGGCAAACGAGCGGGCGCCGCGAACACGATGCGCCACAATCGCCGAATTGAGACAGCTGGCGCCAAAGTTTGCCGGCGTCTAATGAGAGTTTGAGGCGCGGCGTTTGTTTGCCGGCGGCGGTCGTCGGTGCGCTTTAAGAAGCGTCGTTAACGACGCTTTGGTAATAACAAGCGGCGCCGAGAACAGGAGCCGTTCAGTGGGCTGTGTTTTGGCGCGAAGTCAGTTCAGTTTGGCGCGAGCGCTGGGTGGCGGGACCCCGCTGAGGGCGGCACTTTGGTGGCACCGCCACCGACGCTCCAGACCAGCGGGGTCGGACCAAGGCGAACTAGCGATATGCGGATTGGCTCAGCGCTCTCTTCAATAAAAAGTTTGCAAGACTTCAAACATATCCACCTTACACTTATGCGCCAAATTAAGCTATTTTAGAGCATTGATGAAATCATTGATTTGGGCTTTACCGCACAGTCACAGCGCAGGTCATATGCCGCCCAGTATTACTGTAGCCAGGTACCGTATTAAAGTATATGTCAGTGATTTACTATGTACAAATAAATGATTGAATAAAAAGAGTAGCGAAACATAGACGCAGGAACATTTTTCCAGGCTGGGGGTTGGGGGAGGGAAGTTGTCACCGCTGGTGGGGTCAAATATGATTTGGCCCATCACTTGATTTGTTAACGAAAAAGGTCCAGAATCGGCTCAAAGTTGGGGGGTGGGCACTATCCCCTTGTCAAAAAGTTGAGGGGCAGCTGCCCCTGCCCCCCCCATTTCTGCGTCTATGGAACGAAATCTTGATCAGAGGATGGCGTTGAACAGCTTACCAGTGGCGCCCGTCCCATCAAGTCACTTTGGGCACTCACTGCCCAACCACATTTTAGAGTCTTAATGCGGTTTTATATGGAGTAAAAATAAGTTAACTCGAAGGCAGGAATTTACAGAAAATATGCTGTTTTTGGAAAACTTGTCCAGAGAGCGATCGTCAGAGGTGCAGAAAGTATGCTGGCTGTCACAAACTCAATGCGACATATGCCTCCTCTGTCACACAGAGCTGGAAATAATAATTGTATACTTGAATACTATTTCCAATATGCTGAATGTCCTCTACCTGTCCCTTACTTTTTGCAGCAGACAAGGTTCTAGCACCAAACCATTACACCATGAAAGTAGTAAGTTTTCATTTATAGATCATGTTTTTGTTTTTCGAAGGAAAATTTCCAATTATGGGTCATTTTTTCCAGTATTGGGGTCATAACTATTATTGGCAACTCTGACTGCAGTTTCCCCCAATGACATGCATTTCCTTTTTTGAAGAAGTTTCCATTTTTGAAAGGAGTGTTTCCAATTATGGTACTTTTCCACATGATTACATGTAGCAATTATCATGAAAATAGTCATTATTGGGAACATACCTATTAATGGGAGCATACATGTACACACAATTGGGAACCCTAACCGCAGCTTTTCCCCCTCACTAAACTTCTATCTCACATATCAACAAAAGGGAAAAAATGTCAATGTCAACATAGTATTTGAATCTACCTAAAACGTGTTGGTAAAGTGGACCTTAGGTAGCATTTTTATAAACACATCAAATGATTAAAATTTGCATCCCACTCACGATCATTACCTGCCTGGTCATTCCTTTTTGCAGTAAAAACTCTGAGGCAACTAGCCTGCATAGATGTAAAATTATGTCTATTGCCCTAATAGGTACAGAGGTATTGGAATTCACATACCAAAGAAAGATCCAGTGTAGTCAAAATCCTGCTTTAACTCCATGCAGTTCAGGTCCTGTGCATTGCTTACCACCACTGGTAGTAAGCAACACACCCCCAACCAGCGTTTTTCGAAGTCTATTTGTTTCTGAGATTTGCTGTGATTTTCTGAGATAAGAAGAGGTCTACTCGGCCCCCTCCAGTGCACGTTAGTTCCAGGCCCCTCTCCAGTGTGGGTGTTAACACTTTGTGGAGGACTGCATTAGCACACATTTGCTATCTGTACAATATTGATATGATAATTTGATCATGAAAACTCACCTGAATCACTGTTGTTGCCAGCCTGTTGCTGGCACCAACTCTCCCAACTTCCTCCAGCTCCAAATCTATCTAACCAATCTAGGGCACAAATAAACTAAGGCACAAGCAGGCTAAGGAATGAAAAACCAAGCTTGATATGGGAAAGTGCATGAGTCTTACAATAGCCTACATTCATCTTAGATTAGCCATGGGCAGCAATATTTGTTCTAGATAGTTTTAGCCTGCACTTATCTTAAATATACCTAATGAATATGCCCTCAAAATAAGTGGCTTCCCGCCTGTTTAAATTTTTGGCAGGCTCTACCTCACATAAACATTTCTAACTTGTCTTGTTGCTGTTGCGCAGTTTAAGTAGAATTGCTGCCCAGCTATGTTTATTTTCTCACTCACTTAGTGTTTTTACTAGTAGCTTTTAGGCGTACTTAATACTAAATTCGAAGAAATAGGGGCCAATAAATCGAAGACACTCAAACTTTAAATATGATTTAACCTGAAAAAATGGACAGAGAAGTACTTAATAAAGTATCTGCGTTATCGTTAATGCCTTAAATATGCCCACAATCGTGTATTTCTCGAAAAAATTGACTGTCACATTTCCGGTATCTAGGCGACAACTTTCTGCAAACTACTAAAATTCAGCCCCATTGGGCTGCATGTTAAAATCTGGCAACTGTGACAGCGGTTTGCGGGTTTTCTGCAGCGGGGGTCCCTCGTTTTAGTAGAAACTGAACACAGTACCAATATTGTATTACTAATGGTACGCTGTGCAATTGAAGAACAGAGCTGCTAAGTTAAAATATTCCCTACACGCTACATTCTCTATTTCGAAAATATGGGGTTTGAGCTTGAGCCATACAGTCAGGATCGCTATTTTGTCACAATTATGCACCTCAATTCCCGTAAATGTGTCACAAACTCCGGTAGCCGAGTTGGCAAGTTTCTGCACCTCTGGCGATCGTTTTGCATCAGGGTAACACCGCACTCGTAACTGGTGGAAGTCCTCAGAACTAATCATCCACCAGAGCGAGACCAGGCACTTCGCAAATGTATCCGCGCCGCGCCAGTTCCGAGTGGCCTGCGATTGACACCTCTAATGGTTATTGGTCCGTGCAGCAGCGAGCTGGGCACAAATCCAGGCTACACCAAATTAATTACTGACAAACCACTGGCACTGGGTCCATTTGACGGACGACGTGGTCAGTGGTGCTGTTTCAGTGGTGCCGTTTCAGTGGTGGTGGTCAGTGGTGCCGTTTCAGTGGTGGTCAGTGGTACCGTTTCAGTGGTGGTCAGTGGTGCCGTTTCAGTGGTGGTGGTCAGTGGTACCGTTTCAGTGGTGGTCAGTGGTGCCGTTTCAGTGGGGGGTGGTCAGTGGTTCCGTTTCAGTGGGGGGGTCAGTGGCGCCGTTTCAGTGGTGGTGGTCAGTGGCGCCGTTTCAGTGGTGCCGTTTCGGTGGTGGTCGGTGGTGTCGTTTCAGTGGTGGTCAGTGGCGCCGTTTCGGTGGTGCCGTTTCAGTGGTGCCCTTTCAGTGGGGTGGTCAGTGGTGCCGTTTCAGTGGTGGTGGCCAGTGGTACCGTTTCAGTGGTGGTCAGTGGTGCCGTTTCAGTGGTGCCGTTTCAGTGGCGGTGGTCAGTGGTTCCGTTTCAGTGGGGGTGGTCAGTGGCGCCGTTTCAGTGGTGGTGGTCAGTGGCGCCGTTTCAGTGGTGCCGTTTCGGTGGTGGTCGGTGGTGTCGTTTCAGTGGTGGTCAGTGGCGCCGTTTCGGTGGTGGTCAGTGGTGCAGTTTTTCAGTGGGGTGGTCAGTGGTTCCGTTTCAGTGGTGCCGTTTCGGTGGTGCCGTTTCAGTGGGGGTGGTCAGTGGTGCCGTTTCAGTGGTGCCGTTTCAGTGGTGGTGGTCAGTGGTACCGTTTCAGTGGTGGTCAGTGGTGCCGTTTCAGTGGTGCCGTTTCAGTGGGGGGTGGTCAGTGGTTCCGTTTCAGTGGGGGTGGTCAGTGGCGCCGTTTCAGTGGTGGTGGTCAGTGGCGCCGTTTCAGTGGTGCCGTTTCGGTGGTGGTCGGTGGTGTCGTTTCAGTGGTGGTCAGTGGCGCCGTTTCGGTGGTGGTCAGTGGTGCAGTTTTTCAGTGGGGTGGTCAGTGGTTCCGTTTCAGTGGTGCCGTTTCGGTGGTGCCGTTTCAGTGGGGGTGGTCAGTGGTGCCGTTTCAGTGGTGGTGGTCAGTGGCGCCGTTTCCAGTGGTACCGTTTCGGTGGTGGTCGGTGGTGTCGTTTCAGTGGTGGTCAGTGGCGCCGTTTCGGTGGTGCCGTTTCAGTGGTGGTGGTCAGTGGTGCCGTTTCAGTGGTGGTCAGTGGTGCCGTTTCAGTGGTGCCGTTTCAGTGGTGCCGTTTCAGTGGGGTGGTCAGTGGTGCCGTTTCAGTGGTGGTGGTCAGTGGTACCGTTTCAGTGGCGGTCAGTGGTGCCGTTTCAGTGGTGGTGGCCAGTGGTACCGTTTCAGTGGTGGTGGTCAGTGGCGCCGTTTCAGTGGTGGTGGTCAGTGGTACCGTTTCAGTGGTGGTCAGTGGTGCCGTTTCAGTGGTGGTCAGTGGTGCCGTTTCGGTAGTGGTCGGTGGTGCCGCTTCAGTGGTAGTGGTGGTCAGTGGTGCCGTTTCAGTGGTGGTCAGTGGTGCAGTTTTTCAGTGGGGTGGTCAGTGGTTCCGTTTCAGTGGTGGTGGCCAGTGGCGCCGTTTCAGTGGTGGTCAGTGGCGCCGTTTCAGGGGGTGGTCAGTGGTGCCGTTTCAGTGGTGGTGGTCAGTGGTGCCGTTTCAGTGGTGGTCAGTGGCGCCGTTTCAGTGGTGGTGGTCAGTGGTGCCGTTTCAGTGGTGGTGGTCAGTGGTGCCGTTTCAGTGGTGGTGGTCAGTGGTACCGTTTCAGTGGTGGTCAGTGGTGCCGTTTCAGTGGTGGTGACCAGTGGTACCGTTTCAGTGGTGGTGGTCAGTGGCGCCGTTTCAGTGCTGGTGGTCAGTGGTACCGTTTCAGTGGTGGTGGTCAGTATTGCGTTTCAGTGGTGCCGTTTCAGTGGTTTCGACGCTCTGAAGAGGCGGCGTGCAGGCTCGATGCCAGCATTGGCAGACGCAGGTGGGGGGGCATTCCGGTCATGCCCCCAAAGCGCTGGAGGGGGCCAAACTATGTTTTCCCCCCCCAAACGCCGGAGAAATTTTTGAAAAAATGTGTTTACACTAGGTCTGTAGAGCAAAAAATCTTCGCTCCACCCCCCTCCCCAAGAGGAGAGGTAGACATGGGTTTGGCCCTCAAAACTCGGGTCTGCGTCCGCCCCTGGATGCCAGGTCTAACTGGGGGGGGTGCTGTAGTATAAGGTTTCAGCTTGAAAAACTGCCTTTCTTCTGGACTCACCTCCAATTTTTTAGAACACCAGTTCAAGTATTATCTCTTGCTCTCTCCATCGCCGAGCTGTACGCTGTGCGCCGAGCTGCATTGCCCCTCTCCATCACCGAGCTTTACGCTGCAGGCCGAGCTGTATTGTCCCTCCCGGTCGCCGAGCTGTACTGTCCCTCCCCGTCGCCGAGCTGTACGCCGAGCTGTATTGTCCCTCTCCATCGCTGAGCTGTACCCTGTACGCTGAGCTGTATTTCCCCCCGCCCCGTCGCCGAGCTGTACGCTTTACGCCGAGCTGCACTGTCCCTCTCCGTCGCCGAGCTGCACTGTCTCTCCCCGGCGCCGAGCTGTGCTGTCCCTCCCCGTCGCTGAGCTGCACGCTGTACGCCGAGCTGTACTGTCCCTCCCCGTCGCTGAGCTGCACGCTGTGCGCCGAGCTGTACTGTCCCTCCCCGTCGCCGAGTTGTACGCTGTACGCCGAGCTGTACTGTCCCTCCCCGTCGGCGAGCTGTACTGTTCCTCCTCGTCGCCGAGCTGTACGCGTGCTTGCTTTGTTGTGCAAATCGGCTGGTGCCCTCAAGATAAAAACGCATAATCACCAATAGCGTACTCCTAAAACGCGCAAAAAACCATTTGAAACACAATAAACGAAGATAATCGACCTGGTCACTGTCCTATAATAGCGTCTTGTTGTGTCGGTAAAAGAGGCGATACACTTCTTAAGTCGTCCAATAGGATCCGTCAAAATATCGCAAGTTGGTGAGAAAGCTAAAAAAGTTGTTTAACACGAGGAGCCCGCACAAACACACATGATTGTACCGTGTACACTCGACCAAAAGGCACATTTAAGAAAGTTGCACTAACATTCCTGGTAGTTCTAGATGGTACTTGAAGCGAGAAATATTCCAAAAGATGAGATGATGCGATGAGACCTCTAAAAACCTTGCTTGTAAATAAGATGTCATGTTGTACCGCCTTGCCAGTAAAGTACGAACATAATAAAACTCCGTCAATTCCTCATAATCTAATGATGGGTAGGCTGGGTCAACATGGTTCGCAAGCCACATCAAAAACTTGTGCTGGATTCTTTCTACACGATGCAGATGACATATTGCGACTCCAGCCCAAACTACTGAACAATACTCTAAAACTGACCGGACATTAGCATTAACCCTCGCCCCACCGGGGGCCATCGATGGCCCCCTAAGGTTTTTCCGGGATAGCAGAAAAACGACGAGGCGCAGCACCGCGGTTGAGGGCTCTACCTCTCACTGCATCATTTTCCCATCATCCTTGAAATTTTTTACCCCGGGTTACCCAAGGTCAGGTCACCAGACGAGGTCAACCAAGGTCACCTCACTTCAACTTTAGAGCTCTGTAAGAGCTACATTTCAAAGTCGATCGATTTGAAACTTCCTACACTTTATGACCCTCCAGGGTCTACAAGGTGTATATCCGGGATTTTTCGATTTCGTGCCCTGAGGTCAGGTCATGAGGCGACCTCTCCCATTGGAAAAGCATGGGGAAAACCTGTTTCATGATATAAAAGCCACAAAAATGATTGCAAATACTCCGACTGCTCAGAACAGCGTTTTTGGACACCCTTTCGCGGATCCCAGGGATCATATTTACCCTTTGACTTTTCCAAGGTCATCCAAGGTCACCAGAGGTCAAAAACAGTATTTTGACAATAACTTTTGACCTAATTAAGCTAGAGCGGTGAAACAAACACCATCGTGTTTGTCTTGTCACTGGCTTTCATTTTATATGCGGCAAGGTCACTTTGTGACCTTTCGTGACCTTAGGTCATCTTAGGTCACGAGGTGACCCCTGGAGGTCAAACCACTGGCGGGAGGTCTTTACGTTCCACATAGCGGAAAAAGTACTAGCAATTTCCTATCAAATGAACTTTACCAGGCCTCAATAGCTCTAATGACATAAGAGTTATGACCAGTTTGCTTAATCATTGCATATTTGAGTGAAAATAGCCGATCTTGACCTAATTTGACCTCTGGAAGTCAAACCATTGACCTGAGCACTAAAACATGCGAAGTAATTTCTTACTGAATTCACGCGAGCTTTCTGTTGCCCTTTGCAGATTTGCGCTAACGCCCATATTTTCGGAGTTAGAGGGGGCCATCGATGGCCCCCGGTGGGGCGAAGGTGGCGCCGGACCCCGGTGGGGCGCGGGTTAAAAGCCGCCAAGGTTGCCTTCTTATTCAGCTTACATCTACGGAAGATCGTCTGGAAAGTTCTGATTAATAAAACCGAGTGATCTGTTTACTTTGGAAACCATCGAGTTGATATGGTCGGAAAAGGTAAGCTTTTGGTCAAGAATGATTTCCAAATATTTTATGGAAGAAACGTTCTCCAAAATTGTTCTGTTGATTTTATAAGTCGAATCGATGAGATTGCGCTTTAAAGAGATTTTGAACACTTGCATTTTTAGCTGTTTAGATTCATCTTCCAGGCAGCAACCCAACTTGTTACTGCGTCCAGGTCTTTCTGTAAAGTGTTAAGATCATTTTGGGATTTCACTTGATGGAAAATTTTTAGATCGTCCGCGAAAAGCAAACACTTGGTAGAAACTACATGTGGCAGGTCGTTTACAAAAACTGCGAACAATAACGGTGAGATGAGCCCTTCCTCAGGTGTACCGGAGGCTACACGAGTCCAAGATAAGTCAACCTACGTCTGCCGAGATAAGAAGTCAACCATCTCAACGCTAAGTTGTCAATGCCATACATTTGGTGCAGTTTGTACAATAAAATACGATGGTTAACACTTTGGAATGCGCTCAAGAAATCCGTGTACACTGCGTCTAGCTGACTGCTGTCAGATATGGCTTTCCACCAGTGTGCCAGAAAAGGTGCCAGATTAGATTGACAAGATCTATTTGGCAAGAATCCATGCTGACATGGAGAAATATGAGGCCGGATGTGCTGGTAAATCTGGATGCATACTATTTTTCAAACATTTTGGCGCAAAGAGGCAGCAATGAAACAGAGCGGAATTTATCAGGATCTTTTTCGTGACCCTTTTTTAATATCGGAATAATATTTGCTTCTCCCCACTGCTCAGGAAAGATTCCACAGTTTAGGGACATTTTGAAAAGTTTGCACCAAGGGCTAGCCAGTTCGCCAGCACATTCGCGAAGCACGCGAGCGCTTAACCCGTCAGGACCGCAGGCTTTGGTCACAACTAATTCTTGCAACAAGCGACCAGGCGTGTAACTTTGTATACTTTTAGGGGTGCGCGAGCACCCCTAAAACTTTTGAAAGCACCCCTAAACCTCCAAAAGCACCCCTAAAACTATTCTGCGACGTTCTAATAGGACATAATGTCAGGATTATGTACCAATTAAATAATAAGTATCAGAGATTCGGAGCTCTCTTGTAACTATTCATCTGGAGATAATGTCGAGCTTAAAAGATTACTTAAGTGATCTGAAGATTTCATATAACCGCATGAGGTCATATTTAGACGGTGAGCCGCGGGAGTAACTATGGAAACTAGGTAGCTGCCACTTGCGACCAAAGCCGAAAGAGCGCGTTTTCCAAAATATTAATTGCCGTGTCGCCGTTGTCTCAGAATCAGTACCATCGAGTGCACTCGTCGTTTCCTTGATCATGTCTTCCAGACAGAAAAAAACAAAGTTCACTGCTGGATTTCTTTTCCAAAATGTCATGGTGTATGGCGCAATTTATTTCTGAATTTATTTAGGCTGTATGTAGATCAGACCTGTCCATAGCTGATATACGTACCAAAGGAGGGTCAAAAAGCAGCATGTGGTAGCTCTGATCTATTGGAACTTGTTTAGAAAGGGAGGGAAATCAGGGCCAATATCTGGGAAACGTAGCTTGTGCTTAACCCTCGCACGTCCGAGAGGAGCATTGATGGTCTCCATAAGGCTTTTTAAAGGGAGATACGCGAAAAAAATTATTGGCTAGATCAAAAGGTTACAAAAGTTATTTCAGAAGTCCTATTCTCATTTTTGCGAATTCAGCCTGCAAATGCCTTAAAATTGCTATCAAAGTCAACATTTCTAGACGACTTAGACGACTAGACCGGTACACCTCTTATCGATTTATATGACGTACCCACGGCTAAGGCTATCAATTTCTCTAAGAATTAGGTCATATCTATCCTAAACAATGATGTAAAACTTTGGACTACTACAGAAAAAAATTACTTAAGAAAAACACATTCCAAAACTCTTTTGGAACAGAAATATAGGGCTTGCAAGAAATCACAGTTAACCAATCAGAAGCCTAGGGGTTCTCATACCTGGGTCACGTGACATATCTGACGCAAAAGTTTCGTCATCCTGGGGCTGAAGCAGAAAACGACTTAAGACCCTAGGTACGAAACGGCTGAAGACTTGAGTAATTGTTTTTTTCGTTTCTAGGGCAAACTAATTCATTTTGTAGTTTTTAAAGGCTTTGTGAAATTAATTTTAATACAAATACAGGAGAATAGACATTTTTATTACAAAAAAAACATTACTTTTCAACTTTAAATAGTTTTCAAAAAGTAAGTGATGGGTGAAGGTTTGAGCATTTTATAGGAATTGTTAACCTATTTCGATAATAAGTGTGTGGCCTCCCAAAATTTTGCCGAAGATATAAAAATAATTGACAGTTGTGTTATCAGGATTTTGCAAACAGCAAGAAACCACAATAATAATTTTTTCGCGTATCTCCCTTTAAGGATAGCGGATAAACGGCGGCGCCGCGCCGCCGTATCTTTCATATCTCTTCTTTGATCAATTCCGCATCTTTAAAAAATCAAGTTTGGTCATGCTAGGTCAGGTCATCAGGCCAAGGCAAGTGACTTCATCTAAAAAATTAGGATTGTATTTATGCAATAAGTAAAGTAAAGTTAAGTTACGTATAAGTAAGAACACGTTTAACCTAGAAATCCGACACTTAATAGCTATTATGGGCCTACCGGGTGCTGCAACATATATTTCGGGAAATCGGTGATATACCTAGTTTCATTTACGGGCGACCTCTTCAATGGAAATACATGATAAAAACTGTAAAATATCTATATTTTGGCTCATATTTCTTAACCCTCGTCCTTCGGGGGACCGATTCGACGCCCCTCGTTAATTTTCGCGATGACACAAAAAGTTTCGTCTAGCCCAATGCTGCGTGGAAATTGTATAGCAAAATTACTTTGACACATCTTGACCAAATTTTAAGTAAATGTCATGTCGGGTCACCGAGTTATGACGTCATTCTATGCCCATGTAAGGCAATTTTGGTTCTAAAAATAAATCTGAAAAAACCGGGCGTTACTCGGCTTCTAGAGGAGCTAGATCAGGTTTCTAAACAGGATTCGAAGGCTCCTGAAAAGGCAATTTGGAACACGCCATCCATTTTGGGGTCAAGTCCATAACAAAGGCACCAGGGGTCTCCAAAGGTCAGCAAAGGTTACCGTTTTAGAAGCTCTTGTTGGCTATACTCATGGACGGGACAAGATGCAGCAATAAATTTGGTATCATAGTGACGAGCGTCACCCAAGGATTCGATGGTATGCGACCTCACTTCGACCTTGACCTAAGGTTATGTTAGGTGGTCTAAGGCCATGGTCACGCGTGACCTTGCAAGGTCATGCCGCATATTGTGGAACTCCTTGGGTCACGACAAACACATTGACACCTTGGTTCTAGGTCTATTGATTCCCGAATCATAGGGGATTTTCTAAATGTGTCAAAATTTCACCATTTTGTGACCTCACTAGGTTATTAGTTAACCTAGGGTAAACATAATTGAACACTGTCGGAGAGTTCAGGTCTCGGGCAACAGGCTGCGCTTTACCGCGTCTTTCCACCTTTCTTAGTTTTCAAACGGATGAGGGTCGAATCGATCCCCGGTAGGGCGAGGGAGTAAAATACCTCCAGTAGGGCAAGGGTTAGAATAGCTTCCTGGTCTCGTAATATAAGTATATTGGGCCACTCCAAAGGTCCAACTTGACATGTTTGTTCTATGATCTATGTAACGTCATTTGGGACTATTTAAGCCTTTTTCAGACATAGGTTCGCAGGAAACCCGGACAACTTCGCTGGACAACTTGGCAGGAAATGATAACAGAGATTTTGCTTTGGTACTATTTCGCTTAGCTTGTCATTACGAGTCGATTGGTATGCATATCGATTATGTCAGACAAGATAGTGCCCTTGACCTGACCTTTGGTTAGGTCATTCTTAGATTTTGACACAACGTGTTCATACCATACATAATTTGATTCGCCGTAACGAGAAGATTCACCTACATTATGGCTCTAGCTTAACGCAGTTTTCGACCTCAGTTTGGCTATTAACCCACGCCCTGGTGGGCCTCCGAGCCACCTTAGCCCTGGTGGGTGGGTGGGGGGGGGGGTTTGAACGCCTGCCCCCTCGAACTCGGCCCCTACGCGGGATAGCGCAAAACGCGAAGGCTGGTGAATAGCTCATAGAAATTCATGAAGAAACTAAATCAGTCATTGTTTGGCTCAGGTCAATGTTGAGGTCATGACAGGTCAAAGAAAGAGGCATGTTGAGTATATTTTTTCGGCTCTAGCGTCTGAAAGAGTTGAGTTTTAGAACAATTTTTAGTCACCATTCGTTTCCTCTCATCACGGCGAATCGAATGATGTATAATATGATCATACTAGGGTAAAAACACAAAAATTACCTGACCTCAGGTCAGATCAAAGTCACTTTTTTATCTAGCCTAGTCAATATGCATATCAATCGACTTGCAATAGCAATCCAAGCGCAATGGTATCAAAATAAAAGTTGTACCATCATTTCATGCAAAGTTATTGACCTAATTCTGAAAACTGCTTAAGTAGCCCAGATGACCTCTCAGCGGTCACAGGTCAAAAAGTGCAACATGAACTTGAAAAGGGGCCCAGGATACTGCGATTTGGAGAATATGAAGGTATTCTCAGCTGCATCTACACAAATACAGTCCAATTTCTGTTTACCCATGTATTTCCAATAGAGAGGTCATGATCCGTACTTGACCTTAGGTTATCGATATGGAAAATCCTTTTCGCGGCGCCGCCGTTTTTCGTGCCGCCAAAAATCCGAAGGGGCGAGGGTTATTTAACCCCGGGGCGAGGGTTAAATAAGTGTTCAAAGCTTTGTTAGTCCAAGAACAATGTAACACCATAGATAAGCTTTAAATGGTGGTAAAATGCAAACAATAACACTAAATAGGTAGCCGTTTGTCTGCGCGCTAGTTTAAAAAGACACCGAAAACTTCTGGTTTAACCACGTTTGCAGCTTTTCGAGCTGTGACCTTTGATGAGCAAGAAGCTTAACACGCGCCCCGCTGGGGTCCCTGGCATGACGCACCCCGCTGGTGGGGCGTATTTCGCCCCCTTCCCTCCGTATCTCATTTCCCAGGAAAGATAAAGATAATTACGCACGGCGTTCTAAAGCTCCTGACGTGGCGAAGAGAAATTACAGGAAGTATTCTTATTTCAGGACAATATTGAGGTCAGCATAGGTCAAAGAATATTCCATAGGCTTACAACAGGGCAGTGCACGTTTTCCCCTCTAGATATTTATTCAGTGGAGTTAGAGCAAATATTTACACAAAATTGGATTCCTCTCATCGTGGTGAATCGAATAATGCACTCGTATAATACGACCTTGCTAGGTCAAAAATGTGAAAATTACCTGACATCGAGCTAGGTCAGGGTCACAGGGTGACCTGGTATGGTCATTTTGCATATCAATCGACTCCCTGTGACAATATAAGCAAAATGCAAGCAAAATGGGAGCTAAGTTGAGCAAAAACTGATATCACTGAAGCCAAAATCATCACCAGGACCGGATAGCATTCACCCTAGGGTGCCGAAGGAACTATCCCAACTTCTTTGTGTGCCTCTCTGCGCCATAGTTCAGAAATCGCTTGAGAGTGGCATTCTTCCTGCAGACTGGAAAGTGGCAGAGGAAGTACCAATCTACAAAAGGAAAGGAAGTAAAAGTAACCCTTCAAACTACCGACCAGTCAGCTTGACCTCTGTGCCCTCCAAAGTCATGGAATCCCTGATCCGAGATAGACTCCTGGAGCATATGCAAGACACTGGTCATTTAACAGACGCCCAGCATGGTTTTGTCCCTAAACGCTCGTGTTCCAGCCAACTCCTCTCTGCTATAGATGGATGGACAAACATCGAAAATGGATACCCCGTCGATGTGGCATACTTGGATTTTGCGAAAGCTTTCGACTCGGTGCCGCACAGGAGACTTGTTGCCAAACTTGAAGCCTATGGAATAACTGGGACTATTTTGAAGTGAATTGACTCGTTTCTGTCTGGCAGACTCCAAATGGTTATGGTGAGAGGGATCGTGTCTAGCTGGTCCCCTGTCACCAGCGGGATCCCCAGCGGTCTGTCTTAGGGCCAGTCCTCTTCGTTCTCTTCGTGAATGACCTGCCAGATGGACTGACCAGCAATATAAAGCTGTTCGCGGATGATGCCAAAGTCTACGGAAAAGTTACAACGGAAGACGATCGCTCTATTTTCTAAGATGACTTGAAGAAGCTGGAGATATGGTCACACGATTGGATGCTACCTTTCAACGCTAACAAGTGCAGTATTCTCCACATCGGGCCACAGAATCATCAAAGCTCATACACCTTGAATGGAGTAGAACTTGCGCAAGTGCATGCCGAAAAGGACTTGGGTGTATTTATAGACGAGGAGCTCAAATTTCGAAAGCAGGCCGCAACCGCTGTTACACGAGCTAACCAAGTCCTTGGTGCAATTAAAAGGAACTTCATCCATCTTGATAAGACAACTCTACCCCTCCTCTACAAAGCTATTGTAAGGCCCCATCTCGAGTATGGGAACGAGATATGGGGACCATTTAACAAGGCCGACCAATCACTAGTAGAGAGAGTTCAGAGGAGGGCAACCAGATTGGTCCCAGCAGGGCAGTTGAATAACGGGTACTTCAAAGTTTCTGTACCCAAAGTGATCAGAATCATAGTTTAGTACCAGTTTTAGTATAACATACTAGGAATATGCTAGAAAAAATACTAGTCGAGTACGCTGTTATAAGGTAAACACAAACGGCCGCAGCTGGTGACTGTGGTATTTGTTTGTACCCAAAACATGCAGGAGGATCAATGCGTAGGTACGATTGAATCGTTTTCGAAGGGGCCCAAATTTATGCAGTTGTGTCATGTAGCTAGTGAGCGGAGGTGCGACGTCGGCCAATAGCGGTACGCGACCGGTAAATACGACTGCGTAGCGGGCATAGGCGGATCCAGGATCTCAGATCAGAGGGGGCACCTTGCGTGGGGGAGATCTGGACCAAGGGGATGCCACTTTTGGCCGACAAAACCTGTCAGGTGGGCGCCAAATTCTATCGCGGAGCGCCGTTTTCGCATTAGGGAAGGGGAGCTATATTTCAGGGGTGCCATCGACCCTTCAGAGGAGCACCGTGACCATTTAAAGGAGCACCGAGGGTTAATGGGGGCACCTACCCCTACCCCCTGAATCCCTGGATCCGCCTATGGTACCGGGTTGGTAGTGGGTATGCTGCAGGTGAAGACATTTGCCACACCGGCTGACGTAGGGGTGCGCTATCGGCGAACTCTGGTGCAATATCGGCTGGCAGGGTTGCGCAACTTGTGAGAATTGGTGTGATGTCGGCTGGTATGGGAAAAAATATCGCGAAACAATGACAATCGGCTGAAAGTAGTTTCAATTCAGCCACTTGGGGGCCTTGGCAGGGGCGGATCCAGCATCTCTTCAAAAGTTCGTCGGGTTTAAATCGCAGGAGCCTCCGCTCAGGGTCCTCATTTCTCATTTATGGGGGAGGGGAACCTTTGAACAAATCATCTCTTAGGTGTGTACTTATACGTACTTATACAATAAAGTTTAAGACTTTCGGTGGACCCCAGATTAGGTTAGAGGCCCCGAGACCAATGTCCGTAAAGTTTGGACTTCCTGAATTTTCCTTGGGAACGCCCATGGAACATAAAAGGAACCCCCTGCGGAGGGCCTTTTGCCGTGCTCAAGCCCAGGCTAAGGGTGCGAGGTCGCCCCATCGCCACCCATCCCCTTGGATCCGACCCTGGAGCATGACTGTATTTACTCCTAGATCCGCCTATGCATTAGGCAGAACCTTCCGTGAGAGTTAAAGGATGAAGGGCGCATAGTTTCATAAACGTTCAGGGAATGAATTGTGTTTTGCACCTTCAGATTATATGAAAAGTTTGGCCGCACCTAGGATTCGAACCCTCGCCTGAAAATGGGACCAAAACATGGGTCCGGTTTTTGTCGTCTAGCTCGCTGGGCATTATCACGGCTGGCGGTTTTTACCCAAAAAATGAAAATAAAAATGTTTTGGCTTTCATTTGAATGGCTTTTTATGAGCTGCCGCGGTGTCTAAGACCCTCTCCCGAGGCTCTAGATTGCAAGCTTTTAACATGTGTTTCCTATGGACTAGTCGAAAATGCCAGCCTTTTTTGTAGGAAAAACTTTGAGCCCCCCTCGGTCCCAGAACTTCAACATCTAGACTATGAGGAAAGGCTGCAGCAGCTTCATCTTCCATCCCTAGCGTATCGCCGTAAACGAGGGGATATGCTGATTATCTTCAAGATTATGCAGGGACAAAGTGGAATCCGGAGAGAAGAGCTGTTTCAGGAGCCGCCATTCACCGCCACGCGAGGTCATCGATTCAAAGTTTTCATACCTGATGCCATAAGCAGATCACGGAAAAATGATCTTGCTGTTCGTGTACTAAAGGACTGGAACCGCCTTCCAGCCCACGTTGTAGAATCTGACACTATCAACACCTTCAAGAATTCTCTTGACGAATACTGGTCGGACATTCTATACGAAGCCCCGCGTTAAAAGGTTGTGCGTTGAAAGCGAAGAAAATTTGCGATAATACTGCGGTACATGTGACAATGTTTGTACATGAGTCAGACTAGATCGGGTAAGCCAGGCACCAAGGTGTGCCTTTAGGGTGTCCCAAAATACCACTTTTTCGTCTGTGCAAGCTTGCCGGTTGACACCGCATTCTCCTTTGAGTTAATAATGAGCATGAAAAATTTGGATTCGATCCTTTGAGGTTTGGTCCCCCGCCCCCCCAAACTGGTGAAAATCAAAAATTGTTGTATTGGCTCGAAAATGGGTTCATTCGTAAGCTTATGACAGAGGAAAACATATATACATCTGGCTGCAGAACAGTATTATCAATAATTATTTGCAGATTTCAAAACCCCAACCCCAAAACGTACCCCTAAAATCAATCCATCTCTTTGCGCTAGTTAATCTGATCAATCATTGATAAACCCTTTTCCTCAGCCTGTACCTCTGGCCCAACGTTAAGCGTTGAATGAGTATACATCTGGTTGCAGAAAAGCATCATCAATGATGAATTACCTAAAAAGAAAAAAACAATACCTGAGCCGTACCTTTGACCTAAGCCCATCACTTCTGACTAGTTAACTAATTCAACAAGTATAGCCATTTTCTCCAGCCTGCAAACCTGGCCCAAAGTTAAACGTCAAATGCATATAACAAATATTACAGGAAAAGTGCAAGATCCGGGAGTTCGCGAACTCCCTAGGGATTTTGCGAAATCACCGACCAGCCAGGGAGTTCGCGAATTTCCTGAAATTTAGTCAGCTCAAGGATGACTAGCCAGTATTGCGGACTATTGTTCTTATGATTTATTTCAAACAGTAACCGGACATTTTCCGTAAAAATCACGTATAAGGGAGGTTTCAAGCTGAATATAGGGAAGGTTTTAAGCTAAATATAAGGAAGGTCATAATTTCATTGTTGAGGTCGTAGCGATAAATTTATCGAGTTTCGCTCATAAATATTCTACTGCAATGTAAACGTTAATTTGCTTCTGATTGAAAATGTGGATCGTGGGAGAGAAAGAAGAAGCCTTTCCTCCGGAACCAATCCAGCACTCGGCGCCTCCACACAGGCCCCTGGCGGTTCCAAAACGCCCCGGTCCACTCCTGAAATTTGGTTTTCCACACAGGTAATTTTTAGGTAATTTATCATTGATGATGCTTTTCTGCAGCCGGATGTATACTCATTGGACGCTTAACGTTGGGCCAGAGGTACAGGCTGGGGAAAAGGGTTTATTAATGATTGATCAGATTAACTAGCGCAAAGAGATGGATTTATTTTAGGGGTACGTACTGGAGTTGGGGTTTTGAAATCTGCAAATAATTATTGATAATACTTTTTTGCAGCCAGATGTATACTCATTCGACGCTTAACTTTGGGCCAGAGGTACAGGCTGAGGAAAAGTATTTACCAACGATTGATCACATTAACTAGCTATGAGAGATATATTTGTTTGGGGTAAACACTATGGGGAAGGGTTGTTAAATAAGTGTAATAGAAAATTTGATGTTTTTTGCACCCAGACGTATACTAATTCGAGGCTTAACGTTGGACCAGAGGTTGCAGGCTTAAAAAGGGTTTATCAATTACAAACCGTATTAAGCAATATTACGCAATGGATTGAGTTTAGGGATAAGTTGACCCTGACCACTAAGTACAATCTTAATTAAATAATTCGGGCGAGGCATTTATAGTAAGCTATAGCCTTATGCTAAATTAAAGGGGAAAGTTTGGAACCATTACACCGATCTAGCATCACGTGTACTAGTGCTAAATAAGTAATTATTGTTAGCGTTTTAGCTGCATTCATTTAAAAATATATATATAATAAGAACAGAAGCATACAAATAACCGATTAAGATATTTCAGCGAATTTTTCATTGTTATTGAAAAGCTAGTGTTTGGCTGAAATAATAGAAAAGTCTGTCACACAAATACTGGTCTAGTCTTGTTGTATTGTCGGCATTACTCTTAGGCTAGAGGTACCAAGATCGTTGTTGTCGCGATGTCCAATTCTTTTCATTCCAAAAGGCATTTGTGCGAAGCTCAATTCGAGATCTGGCTACACTATGACCGATAATTTTTTATATTTTCTACACGATTCTGATGAAGGGCTGTGCCCGACTATATAATCTTCAGTGTTTTTTACATTTCCGGATTCGAGGGGACAGGCCACCTTATCAACTTATCATCACCTTATCAAAAATGGGAGCTTTATCTCAATTCAGTGAGAGGTTATGGACAAAACAATCACTGTATGCTTCTGTGACCTGACATGACATTTGAGAGGTCAAATGGTCAAAAATCCACTTTAAAGCCAATATCTTGGTAAGAACACACGGTTTGAGAATTTTCAGTTTTAGCTATCCAGTATTTACTGAAAACAAGACCTTTCAATTTTTCACCATAGACTTATAATATGGTGACCAAAAAATTGACCCCATCTTAGGTCAATGATATCAAAATTCCGAGATAGCAGATTTGTAGACCCTAATGACCTCATCATATTTTGAAAGTTTCAAACTGATCGGTGAGCAGATGTTCCTTAGGCGCAGCTTCAAACTTGTGATTTTAGGTTTTGAGGTCGGGCCACTTGACCGTGGATAGCTCCTTGACCTGACACGACTTGACCTAGAAAATTCAGAGGCGTAAAATTGATCAGGGATAAGGTACTGTAAGTTTCGTCTGACAGAATTAAGTCAGAATCATTTTTGGCATAATTCACTTTCTCTCGTTACAGCCAATTGGATGATGTATAATATTATTGTACTAGGTCAAAACATAAAAAGACCTGAACTTATCATTTTGTGCAAATCTATTAACTTAAGTCTGAAGAACCTGCAGTGGACAGCCCCAGATGACCTCTAAGGTCACAGGTTCAAACTTGCCGCATGAACCTACAAAGAAGCCTAGGATACTATGTTCTGAAAAATACGAAGGCATTACACGCGGTATCTACAAAATCAATTCAATTTTTCGACCAATTTCCGTTTTTCCCATGCATTTTCAATAGAGAGGTCATTATCCATACCTGCCCCTAAGTCTACGATATGGAAAATTCCGAAATTTGTTGTAGTACTCGGCGGGCCCATAGTGGTATGGGCTTCAATTCAATCGATTCGCCCTTTTCTTACTTATGCCACCTTAAACATTTCCGGAGGTGAGGTCATTTGACATACGCTGGTAACCTGACCTGAGATGTCCCATCCTTAAAATTTTGGTGAAGGTTGCGGAATCGATCATGGATAAGGTGTGCTATGTACGGCAGCGCTTCGCGTCATCATTTTTTTCGTGCCCCTGGAGCAACCCAAGTGTTCTCAAACACATCTAGAGCGCTTAAACATATCTAAGTTAAAACCTTGCTGAATTCACATGAGCTTTCCGATGTACTGTGCAGATTTGCGCTAGCCCCAATATTTTCGGAGTTAGAGGGGGCCAGCGATGTCCCCCGTGGGGCGAAAGTGGCGCCCGACCCCCGTTGGAGCGCGGGTTAACATCACTCCTAACTTTTATATGATACAGAAATGGGGGACAAATTTTGGAATTTGGGATAAAGTAAATTCAAAGGTTATAAAACCATTATTTCTAATATCGTTGGTACGAATGACGCTGTCCGGATTTGCATACGCGAGAAGTAGGTAGGTACCATTGGAAAATGTATTGGAAAATTAACATATTGCGGTTGTCATATCTTTCCCGGTCTTCAAAACTTGTAGGGACATTCCCTACAAGTTTTCGGGGGTCTCCAAACTTGTAGGGACACTGTCCCTAGTGTCCCTAGTGGTGGCTACCCCCATGCTGGCTAAGGTTAAGGAAGTCAACAAAGTCAACTGCTCGTCTCGAGTTTCTGATCAGAATCGCATTCACACGTCCATCCCTCTGCTGTCTCCATTTAATCTCAGGTAAATTGAAATCGCCAAGTACAAGCAAAGGCTAAGCGCTGGGTAGTGCTGCCAAACACTGCAATATCCCAGCCAAGGACAGATCATCGTTCGGGGGCCGGTGACAGACAGCAGCAGTCACACTAGGTCGAGCCAGCTTGATGGGCAGAGTCTCAGTGTTCAGGTCCGGCTCGGGACAGACAGGCAGACATGTATTTTCATAAAGAGACACTTAAAAAATAATACATTGTTTGCGATTGGTGCAAAAGCACGAATGCTTATGCGAGGCGTCTCTCGCACGGTCGGTCCCCAACACACCGCACCACCACAGAGGGAATCGCCCAGTGCCATTGCGGCGGCACTGGGCGATTCTGGCGATAGCGGAGCGCTGCTCAGGCAACAAATGAGTGGGTGTGCCGCCGACTCGCCGCCAACTCCGCCCGGCCCCTTGGGTGTGCCGTCCACTCACCGCCAACTCCGCCCGGCCCATTGGGTGTGCCGCCCACTCACCGCCAACTCCGCCCGGCCCATTGGGTGTGCCGTCCACTCACCGCCAACTCCGCCCGGCCCATTGGGTGTGCCGTCCACTCACCGCCAACTCCGCCCGGCCCATTGGATGTGCCGCCCACTCACCGCCAACTCCGCCCGGCCCATTGGGTGTGCCGTCCACTCCGCCAACTCCGCCCGGCCCATTGGGTGTGCCGCCCACTCACCGCCAACTCCGCCCGGCCCATTGGGTGTGCCGCCCACTCCTGCCAACCCGCCCGGCCCATTGGGTGTGCCGTCCACTCCGCCAACTCCGCCCGGCCCATTGGGTGTGCCGTCCACTACCGCCAACTCCGCCCGGCCCATTGGATGTGCCGCCCACTCACCGCCAACTCCGCCCGGCCCATTGGGTGTGCCGTCCACTCACCGCCAACCCGCCCGGCCCATTGGGTGTGCCGCCCACTCACCGCCAACTCCGCCCGGCCCATTGGGTGTGCCGCCCACTCACCGCCAACTCCGCCCGGCCCATTGGGTGTGCCGCCCACTCACCGCCAACTCCGCCCGGCCCAGGCGCAGCTATGCAAATCGTTTTGTGCTTTGGATAAATCTAAAGACAGTTGAGGCCACTTTTTTATTTGTTTAATAAAGTATTTCCTGAAACATTGTTACTCTTGCATGATTGAATAATTGACAATGGAGTTTAAAGTGTGGTGTGTCCTCTGAGGTAAGCAGAAATGATCTTTTAAACGCCAGTGTTCTGTGTCGCGGCACTGTTATTTTTTTCTGAATGTCCTAAGGTTCTAAGTAAGTTACTTGTTGATCTTGTTTCAGAAACAACGTTGCGTATGAATTGTGGTCCTAATGGGTTATTTAAAAGGTTATGAAAAAATACTTTTTGTTTATTTTCCTTCTTGCCTCAAGGAATTCCCACCAAAGGTCTTTTATCAGTTTCTCGGTCGGTGTCCGGAGTAAGATCCCTGTCACTAATCTAGCGGCTCTATTCTGCAGTTGCTCAAGTCTAAGTTTGTCGTGTGCTGTGATATGTCTGTCATAAATTATGTCACAGTATTTAAAGTGAGGCCTAACGTATGTCGTGTAAATTTGACTCAGAGTTGTTCTGGGGAGAAACTGTGCTAAAGGGAAGATAGGGCTCAAAGCAATGTTTACTTTTTTGATTATTTGGTTGACGTGTTCTTTGAATTTCAAGTCATGAGAAAGAGAAATTCCTAAATTTTTGTGCTTTTGCATCACTGGTACTGGTTCACCACCAAATGTTAGTTTTAGGACTTGTGTTCTATTTTTTAACGAGAAAGTTTGCTGGATTGGGCGGGAGGGGAGGTAGAGGGCGGGAGGTGAGGTGAGGGCGGGAGGTGAGGTGAGGGCGGGAGGTGAGGTGAGAGGGCGGGAGGTGAGGTGAGGGCGGGAGGTGAGGTGAGGGCGGGAGGTGAGGTGAGGGCGGGAGGTGAGAGGGCGGCAGGCTGAGAGGCCAGGTGCGCTCCTTACCCGGAGCCTGCGCGGCATGGCGTGCGAAGAGGCAGCTGCGGCGCACATCAACAGGCGACGTGGCGGGCCTGCGCTCCAGGAGGGCCGCGCCTGCTTATCTCTCGCAGGGTAATTGGGTGTGTATCTCCAAACGGGAGATGGCGTGCAGCTTGTTTTGGCTGGCCTCGGCTGAAGTGGCATATCTTGTAAACACGTAGGTTCGGGGGAGGGCAAAAATAATAATGACCAGAAATCTACGTTACAAAAACGGGTGATATGGCTAACAGTGTAGGCTTAGCCAAAAATCTCAAATATCATGCCCTTCGTTGCAGTCGGCTCGACGAAGCGACCCAAACACCCATTTCTGGCACGTTGGCTGAGCTGACAGCGGTGATTAGCTCTATGTCGGCCACTGCACAGGTGAGATGGCTGTACCGGCTGTCAGTTCGTCACCCCTCCCCACTTCCTTCACCTCCTGGGGCGGCTCGTCAATGGCTCGTTTGTGTGCGGTCCTGCGATTATTCTGGGATGGCGCCAAAACAATGGTGGCGCGCCACCGGCCGCGCGAGCGCGCGTAAAAACGGCGCGACGCGCGGCGACGACTAACAGCCTGCCGGTTCGAAAACACACAAGTATTCACAGAACAAATTGTTACCCAAACCTGGCCGAGCAGAAAACACAAACAGAGTGTGTCTAAACAAACGGAGTGGACGGGCAGCTAGTGGGTGGCGATTGATGTGTGAGGGCAGTCAGTGCGCTACCGGGGCTGGTGGCGTCCCCGTCAGTAGCGGGACCGGACGCCGCCCTAGGCGCCCCCGCTGCCGGCAGGCCCTACACGCCCGCTCAACCCTACAGCTCTGCTGCACACGCCTGCCATAGCTCGAATCATTGTGGAGTACTCATTGCCTGGAAGCAATTTCAAGTGGTTTTCCGATCTGGAGTCGCCCTTCTGAGGCCGCGCAGCGCCAGCGCATCCGGCCAGTCCGGGGAGGTGCTCTGGTGGAGCTTTTCGTCATCGACGATCCCATCCCCCAGCAGGTAAGCTGCTGTGCGCTGTTGCGACGTCACGTGGCTTAGCTAATTGTTGTGGCTTATTGGTGCACCAACTGCGAGGGTTATATGGCGTCAACAATTCTTTTCTTATCGAAAGAATTTCTTGTGAGCCAGCTTGCTCCTTGTTCAGGGAAGACGACGGGCTTGAAACCGGGTCGGCTGCGTGGAAGCCAGCTACGCTGACCACTCCACCACCGCGCCTCGCATGTTGTTACTTCATTATCGGCTATAGGCATTGTCGGACCATGGACCTCCTTGCCTGAACGTCCTCTGAGAAGGAGGGAGCCGTTTCTTCTGGCACGAAACAGGCTGCGGTGCTGGCTGGTGCAGTGCTGCCAGAGCCTCAGGTTTCCCTCCAAATCTGGAGGGCTGAAAATCCGAATTTAGAGCGGATTTTGGTGTTGGAGGTTTTTCATTTTTTAGGGAAAACTGGAGGGTTTTTGCCTTTGAATCGAGGAGACGTTTTGACAAAGGGGGTACATTTTCTTTTTAGAGGAGAATGCTGTAACTTGGACAATTCTATACTTACAAAGAATGTAATTTTCCTCCGTATTATGTTTGGTGCGGACGCTGCACAGTACAAAACCAACGCAGAATGGGAGTCGGAGATGGAGACATAGGCGGATCCAGGGGCAAAGGGGGCATGTGCCCCCCTCCGATCGACCCTCAGCATCCCCTGAAATGGTCACGGCGCCCCCCTGAAAGGTCGACGGCGCGCGCCCTCCTGAAATGTCGCTTCCCAGCCCCCGACCACCCCCGATCAAGATGCAGGGCCTCTAACCACTAGACCAGCGCGCCACACTGTCCACCCTCCCACTAGCCCTACACCTGTGACCCGTCAGGAGGCCACTGGCTGGTATCACTCAACCGAGGATAGCGCCGTGGCGTGGCACCGGGTGCTGTGTTCGTATAGAAAAGTCACGGTATAAAGCTGCTTCTAGAAGACGAATCAAACATTATTTTGGCCTGGAATTACTTGTATCGGCGACTCAGGCCCTTAGCTAGCTTTATGCTAAATTTCATCCACTTACATTCATTTTAAGGACTTGAAACCATGGTGAGAAAGAAAGATGGTCCGAGAAATTTAGTACTTTGTGAAACATTTTCGGTCTTATTACTCGCAAGCCGTTAGAGATAGGTGGATAGTATAAGTTAGTGAAATGACCGCAAGTAACTTTACTATTCAGCCATGTCAATTCTGAGTTTGTGAGTAGCAATACAAGTTCAAGTACAAGTAGTAATGCAAGTTCTACTAAGATTATATTTTTACCTATAAAGCAATGAATTTCAATATGACAATTTCCATCTTCAAATACTATCAGATGGAAGCAATGCTGCTCCATTATCTGAAATGAAAAGTCAAATCGGTCAATAAGATTGCGAGATATAAATATTTGAATGAAATGAACATAAATGTAGTCCTCCGGCATAACGACAAAAACTAGGTCAGAATTTGACGTGTTGCGCTTAAAATTAGGCCTAAACACAAGTAAATTGACCTAGCTGCCCCCAGGTGGCTGTCTTTAAGCTCATTGAACCGTGGGCTTCTGACATTTCGAGCTTATAAGTCGGCCATTAATTTTCAGTAACTTTTTGCTTGCATTATAAATACTGCGTTTCTGCGGAATAGATATTGTTGGGCCAGCTCGATTTTTATTATGTGTCCCCTCTTGCCTTTTCAAATGGAGGAAAATTTCAAGCTCGTAGCTTAACCTTCGCCCGGGTGGGGGTCTTTTTAGACCCCCCTCGGGTTTTTCCGAAGTGACAATAAAAACGGCGGCGCGCAGCGCCGTCAAACTTGGTCTAGCTGTTCCTTCATCATTTTTACATCTTTTCTGAAAATTTTAGCTCAAGGTCATGGCAGGTCAGGTCACAAGGCCAGGTGAAGTGACCTCACCTCAAAAAATGCTTAGGACCGCATAACTAAAAGAAGGGTCAATCGATCAAGTTGAAACTCATACCACATATTGGGCCCACCAGGAGCTACGACCTTTGTTCCAGGAATTTTTATATTGGCGACCTAAGGTCATGTGCAGAGCATGACCTCCACCATTGTCAATACATGGGGAAAATCACGAAATGAGCTTTTCTCAGTAAGTATGGATGGAATCAACTTCAAACATCCGTTATGACTTGCCCTTAGCACATTTCTGAATCAAGTTGATGCAAAAAATTTTGACTTGTGACCTTTAAAAGGTCACCTCAGGTCAAATAAGCATTTTTGGCGTTTTAGTTCATAAATTTTGAATAAACAAAGATAGAACTTTTATTTTGTAACCAAAGTGTTCTTATAGTCACTGCAAGTCAAATTATATAGATCATGACTATATCAGGTCAAGTTGGGTCAGACCGTTGACCTGGGTCAGGTCAAATTATTAAATTCGACCTGGGATAGCAATATTATAAATCATTCGATTTGTATTAACGAGAGGATTGCAACGGTGCATCAACTTTGGCTGTACCTTGTTTGGTTTAGAAGTTATTAGCGAAAAAGAAACGCCCTTATGCATGGGTGGCTATGGACATTCCCAAGAATATGCCCAATATTCAGTGACCTGTAGCTCCCTAGGCTTTGACCTGACACGAAAATGAATGCCACCGCAATGAAAGAGCAACTCAAGAGCTTTCGATTGGTGGTAGAAAAATGTTTCTAGCTATAATAGTTTCTGAGATATATGGGGTTTTCTTAGTACACCTCATATTAGCGATTTTGACCTATTTTGACCTCTGGTGACCTTGATATTGACTTGACAAGAAAAATGACCGAAGTATTTTCGATATCATTTTTGAAGAGCTTTCGATTGCCCTTTTGTGCTTTTTTTCTAGCTCTCTTAGTTTTTGAGATCGTGGGGGGTCTTTTTAGCCCCCACCAGGGCGAAGATGGCTCGTACCCGCCACCGGGGCAAGGGTTAAGAAGACAAAATGCGAAAAATACAAGATTGAAAATTTGTTTCCAAAATTTCTCAAAAACTATTTTGGATTTATATTCGGAGCCTTAGTCGGGGCGTCTGGAGAAGGAGGGCAATCGCCCTACAAAATTGCAGAGCTCTAGCATCAATTGTAAGACCCGCCGAGCGGTCAGGATAGAGCCTATTGAGAAATCAATCCGCTTTGCTCCATGGATTTCGTTATGCGGCTCTGACAGGTATTCTGAGGATGACACATTACTGTGATAGCACGATACAAGCGCATCTATCTTAGAAATATGCATGCATTTTAAATGATGTATGTTTTTAAACTAATATTCTAGTGAATATTGAATCTTGTTTATGCATGTGTCGTGAAAGATTTTGGGAATATAAAATCAGGCATTGAATGACAGTTGTGACAGTTTAAGGACAATATTGTGATGAAATGTCTGCTTGAAATGCACAGTTCAACATGAATAGTGAAATGCAAATGCAAAAACCTGGCAATTTTTATGAGTGGGCTCCAGGCACCCTTGCCCACCTCTCACGCACTACTGCACTCAGTTATAGATAAATCATTGTTAATATTAGTAAGGACATAAAAGATTTATTAATAATAATTGCTGGGGTTTAACGACACACTAACTTGCAGGATTCTACTACGTCGCCAACTCTCACCCTGTTGGAAAGGATTTGGTGGATCAGATCGACTTGTTCAGAGGCTCTGCCGGGACTTGAAATACTTGAATACTCCGGCCGTGCGGACTCGGACTCCGGGTGCTGTCCTCCGGCCGTGCGGACTCGGACTCCGGGTGCTGTCCTCCGGCCGTGCGGACTCGGACTCCGGGTGCTGTCCTCCGGCCGTGCGGACTCGGACTCCGGGTGCTGTCCTCCGGCCGTGGGGACTCGGACTCCGGGTGCTGTCCTCCGGCCGTGCGGACTCGGACTCCGGGTGCTGTGCTCCCGTTTCCCTGTGCTGGTCAAAACGGCTTCAACTGCATTGGTGTCATCTTATTTTGCCTGGCTGGTCGTTGATGGGTTACGAGACCTGGCCTCGTCTCATTCACCTCGTAGCCAATGAAAGAGGTCGAGTCCAAGGCAAAGCATATTTGTGGTCTGAGCTCGTTATTGTTCTAAACTTTTGGCCTGGACAGAAAATGATTGTCTTTAAATTTTGGTCTGCTTGAATGGTTCCCGGATGGATAGAGAGGAAGGCCCCGGAGATGAGCTCAGATGAGAGAGCTCAGGGGCCTTTTAGCCCCTGAGAGGCCCCTTAATGGGCCCTGCTCCGCTCTCCCCCATTCCTCCTGCTGGGTAGTGATGGCCCTGCCTTGTTGAATCTTCTCTGCTCTCGGACAAATCATGTATAGTGTGTTGTTGTGTTGTTTTTGCAGGGCTATGGAGGCCTACGAGAACTACCTGTGGCCGCTGCCTCAGTGGTGTCTGCGGCCCGGCTGTTTGCCCCCCTACCTGCCGCTCTGCTGTCTGCCGCTGCCCGCCTGCCCCGTCCCGGTGGCCCCCAGAAGCCGCCCTACAGCTACATCGCCCTCATAGCCATGGCTATCAAATCAGCACCCGAGGCCAAGATGACTCTCAGCGGCATCTACAAGTACATAATGGACAATTTCCCATACTACCAGCAGAATAAACAGGTGGGAACAGCTACGTGTGTCATCAAAATGGCTTTTCGAACAGGGTATTCTTTTACCATTGTTGTTACGCTAACACTGGGCATTAGAGCGTGGCGTAGAATACCGAAATTAATATTCAGATTTTTCTCCTCTAAGTCTTATGAAGGGGTATGTAGGTACTACGTACGTACTAAAAAAATGATTTTGACATGTTAAAAACAAACGTACCTCCCGGGAACAGGCAGATTCTAAAAGGCTGTAACGAGCCATTTTACCGTACAGCCACCGATTTCTACATCATGGGCTCACATTTAAAGTGTTTTCATTGGCCTTTCACAGCGCTAAACTTGAAAAATGTAAGTTACCAGAACCATTACTAAAGTCCATACTACCTAAACATCTAACACCTACAACGGTTATAATGTGATATAGGTGAACACACAGAAAGTTATTTAAGTTATATTTAATTTACAAACGTTTCACTGTTGTACAGCTTCATCAGTGTAATACCAAATTATAAAAATATCAATATCAAATTACAAAGTTCAGCACACAGCAGGACACAATATTTCAAACTGATTCGACAGGACATGATTTTGATTTTCATTTCTTTTCTTCTCAAATTCTCGTGCTTAATGTTTTATTTTTTTTCTTTTATAGCTAGTTTTGCCCCCCAAGACGCCCAACTTACAAAACCTGACCGAAGGTTAGTGTTCGGAAGAACTGAAATGAAGGCTGCTTCGAGTGTTTTCCTAATCTGCTTGTTTTTCGTTTCGGCTAAAACTTCAGAGCCATCAAATTTTAGTAAGTGGTCACATTTGTCTATGTGAACTACTAACGCATTTGATGTTTTATGAAATCTAACGTCGCGCTTATATTCCTGTATCCTTGTTTTCAAACCTCTGCCCGTTTCCCCTATATAAGATTTTGAACATCCAGAACATGGAATGCTGTAAACTATGTTATTTTCAGAAGTAACCCTTTCTTTATGTTTTAGAATTTCTCCAGTCTTCGCTCCTGAGACTATCCCTACATTCAAACCTGAACGTGCTAAGAATTTTGAAATCGTAGTAGCTGCTTTCGAGTTCGGAATGGATATGTAGCGGTCTGATTTAGAATCGGTTTTTTCTTGACGTGTTTTCCTTTATAAATCTTCTCTGCCTTTTGTTTGAGCATGAATAGCCACCCTCGGGGATATTTAAGTGTTTCAAATCGTTTGCAGATATGATCTATTTCAGCATGTAGATATTCAGCACTGCAAATCCTAAATGCTCGTAAAAAGAAGCCGATCACAATGCCGCTTTTTGTTTTTCACTATGTCCAGAAAAATAATGAATGTAGTCCTCTTTGTTTGTTGGTTTTCTGTAAACCTTAAATTTTAGTCCATGATCAGTAAGAATTATTACGGTATCCAGGAATGCTTAAGAATTTTCACTTTCGATCTCTAAGGTGAATTGTATATTTTGGTCAACATTGTTGACCAAAATATACAATTCACCTTAGAGATCGAAAGTGAAAATTCTTTAGCATTCCTGGATACCGTAATCATTCTTACTGATCATGGACTAAAATTTAAGGTTTACAGAAAACCAACAAACAAAGAGGACTACATTCATTATTGACCAAAATATACATTGACCAAAATATTACATATTACCAAAATATATATTTAACATTGTTGACCAAAATATACAATTCACCTTAGAGATCAAAAGTGAAAATTCTTAAGCATTCCTGGATACCGTAATAATTCTTACTGATCATGGACTAAAATTTAAGGTTTACAGAAAACCAACAAACAAAGAGGACTACATTCATTATTTTTCTGGACATAGTGAAAAAACAAAAAGCGGCATTGTGATCGGCTTCTTTTTTACGAGCATTTAGGATTTGCAGTGCTGAATATCTACATGCTGAAATAGATCATATCTGCAAACGATTTGAAACACTTAAATATCCCCGAGGGTGGCTATTCATGCTCAAACAAAAGGCAGAGAAGATTTATAAAGGAAAACACGTCAAGAAAAAAACCGATTCTAAATCAGACCGCTACATATCCATTCCGAACTCGAAAGCAGCTACTACGATTTCAAAATTCTTAGCACGTTCAGGTTTGAATGTAGGGATAGTCTCAGGAGCGAAGACTGGAGAAATTCTAAAACATAAAGAAAGGGTTACTTCTGAAAATAACATAGTTTACAGCATTCCATGTTCTGGATGTTCAAAATCTTATATAGGGGAAACGGGCAGAGGTTTGAAAACAAGGATACAGGAATATAAGCGCGACGTTAGATTTCATAAAACATCAAATGCGTTAGTAGTTCACATAGACAAATGTGACCACTTACTAAAATTTGATGGCTCTGAAGTTTTAGCCGAAACGAAAAACAAGCAGATTAGGAAAACACTCGAAGCAGCCTTCATTTCAGTTCTTCCGAACACTAACCTTCGGTCAGGTTTTGTAAGTTGGGCGTCTTGGGGGGCAAAACTAGCTATAAAAGAAAAAAAATAAAACATTAAGCACGAGAATTTGAGAAGAAAAGAAATGAAAATCAAAATCATGTCCTGTCGAATCAGTTTGAAATATTGTGTCCTGCTGTGTGCTGAACTTTGTAATTTGATATTGATATTTTTATAATTTGGTATTACACTGATGAAGCTGTACAACAGTGAAACGTTTGTAAATTAAATATAACTTAAATAACTTTCTGTGTGTTCACCTATATCACATTATGTCTGTGATAACCCCACATTTGTCTGGTGAACGGTTATAATATAGGATCCCAGATTGGGCTGATGGTGGCATTTCCGCGGTCGCGATATATATCTGCCTCTCGCAGTCTGATTTCTATCGCCTCCCTAACTGACCTGCGGCCAAGGTTTGGTTCTACTGCCAGAATTTTTACATCTCTTGGATTTAAATATTTCCTACAACTATACACGTGACATGAAACTGCTGATTTTGAAAACCTACCGCTCCGAATATCTACTATGTGCTCTTCCACCCTTACCCCCAGTGGCCTCCCCGATTCCTCTACGTATTTTGACCCGTACTCACAATTTATTTCATACACTGCCCCTCTTTTTCCCTTTTTGGCTAAAGGATCCTTTACATGAGTCAACAAAGTCTTTAACCCTTGCCCCGGTGGCGGGTACGAGCCACCTTCGCCCTGGCGGGGGGCTAAAAAGACCCCACGATCTGAAAAACTAAGAGAGCTAGAAAAACGCAAAAGGGCAATCGAAAGCTCGTAAAAAATGGTAGCGAAAATATTTCGATCATTTTTCTTGTCAGGTCAATATCAAGGTCACCGGAGGTCAAAATAGGTCAAAATCGCTAATATGAGGTGTACTAAGAAAACCTCATATATTTCCGAAGCTATGATAGCTAGAAACATTTTTAACGTCATTTGAAAGCTCTTGAGTTGCTCTTTCATTACAGTGCCAATGATTTTCGGCTCACGTCAAAGCCTAGGGAGCTGCAGGTCACTGAATATTGGGAATGTTCTTGGGAATGTCCATAGCCACCCATGTATAAGGGTGTTTCCTTTTTCGCTAATAAATTCCAAACCAAGCAAGATGCAGCCATAGGTGATGTACCATTGCAATCCTGTCGTCAATACAAATCGAATGATATATAGTATTGTTATGCCAGATCAAATTTAAAATTTGACCTGACCCAGGTTAGCGGTATGACCCAACTTGAGCTGGTATAGTCATGATGTACATCATTTGACTTGCATTGACTATACAAACACTTTGGTGACAAAATAAAAGTTCTATCTTAGTTTATTTTAAATTTATAGAGTAAAACACCCAAAAAAAGCTTATTTGACCTAAAGTGACCTTTTAAAAGTCCCAACTCAACATTTTGGCATAAACTTCAGAAATGGGCTAAGATCAAATCGTAACAGATGTTTGAAGATGATTCCATCCATACTTACTGAGAAAAGCTCGTTTCGTGATTTTCCCCATGTATTTACAATGGGGAGGTCATGCTCTGCACATGACCTTAGGTCGCCAATATAAAAAATCCCGAACAAATGTCGTAGCTCCTGGTGGGCCCAATATGTGGTATGAGTTTCAACCTGATCGATTGGCCCTTCTTTTAGTTATGCGGTCCTAAGCATTTTTTGAGGTGAGGTCACTTCACCTGGCCTTGTGACCTGACCTGACATGACCTTGAGCTAAAATTTTCAGGAAAGATGTAAAAAATGATGAAGGAACAGCTAGACCAAGTTTGGCGGCGTTGCGCGCCGCCGTTTTTTGGTCACTTGGGAAAAACCCGAGGGGGTTCTAAAAAGACCCCCACCCGGGCGAAGGTTAAGGTTGTTTAAGAGCTATGAGCCCCTTTCATCCCATGGTTGCTTAGTGGCCTACCGACTCTCTCGCTGACCCCTTTAACGTAAGGTATCGACACGTCATCATATGTGCGCTGCGGCAGCGCCCCTGCGGTTCCCGTCCTGGTTCCTGATGTTGTCCACTTTGACTCGGCTGCTCTTGCCCACGGTCTTGCTCCTGTTGGTTGTTTTGTGTTAGCGCTCCTGCTGTTGAACCGGCTGCTTTAGGTTCCTGCTGCGATTGTTGGTGTTCCCTTTCTTGCTCTGCTCCTGTCGTTGCTGCTCCTGTTGTTACGCTTGCTTGTTGTTCCTGTTGCGGTTGCTGGCATTTCCTTCTTGACTCTGCTCCTTCCGGATCTTGTCTTCGTTCTTGTGTGAGAGCCTTATCTATGAATTTGTCCGGGTATCTGTTTTCTCGGAATATTTCCTTCAGCGTTAGCATCTCGTTTTTAGGGAGACTGAGGAAAAAGAGGGGCAGTGTATGAAATAAATTGTGAGTGCGTGTCAAAATACGTAGGAGAATCGGGGAGACCACCGGGGGTAAGGGTGGAAGAGCACATAGGAGATATTCGGAACGGTAGGTTTTCAAAATCAGCAGTTTCATGTCATGTGTATAGTTGTATTTAGGAAATATTTAAATCCAAGAGATGTAAAAATTGCTGGCAGTAGAACCAAAGCTTGGCCGCCGGTCAGTTAGGAGGTGATAGAAATCAGACTGCGAGAGGCAGTATATATATATATATATATATATATATATATATATATATATATATATATATATATATATATATATCGCGACCGCGGAAATGCCACCATCAGCCCATCTGGGATCCTACATTACAATCGTTGTAGGATGTTTAGGTAGTAGGTAATTTAGTAATGGTTCTGGTAACAGGTAATCTGATATTTCCAGTTATTAAATGACGACTACCACCGTGGCGCAGTTGGTTAGGGAGCCTCGGTCCACACGGCTCGTTGGAAGGCAATGTGTGCCCCAATGAGTAAAAGTTACATCATTGGAAAGCTGATAGCATGCTGATTCCAGTAAAAATTTATACATGTTCTTTGAGGGCTTTTTGAGCAATTTTTGATTCTGTGTTGTTCAAATGCACACAGTAATCTCTCTAACTTGCTCGTCACTGACATGGTGTTGTTACAACCAGAGGTGCACCGGCAGCGGCGTAGGAACTGGTTGAAAAGTGGGCAGGGGGCCGACATCTAGCAGGTCCCCAGCCCAAGAGTCCATTGGCGGACGCAGGGGGGCCATTCCAGCCATGGTCCCCCAAACTATCTTTTGGCCCCCAAACACCGGACATTTTTTGAATAAAGGTGTTTACCCTAGGTCTGGAGAGCAAAAAAATTCGCTTCCACCCCCCCCCACCTCCTCTTCCCCCAGGAGGAGAGACAGGCATAGGTTTGGCCCCCAAAACTCGGGTCTGCGTCCGCCCCTGCAAGGGTCCCACAATTATGAACAGTTTTAAAACTGCTCATTTGGCGTCAGTAAGGCACGCATATTAAAGGGAGATACCCGAAAATTTTTGATTGGCTAGATCAAAAGGTCACAAAAAGTTGTTTCAGAAGTCCTATTCTCATTTTTGCAAATTCGGCCTGCAATTGCCTAAAAATTGCTCTCAAAGTCAACATTCCTAGACGACTTTACCGGTACACCTCTTATCGATGTAAGTGACGTACCCCCGGCTAAGGCTATCAAATTCTCTAAAAAAACCGGTCCCATTTGTCCTAAGCAGTGACTTGAAAGTGTACAACTATTAAATAAAAAGTTATTTTAAAAAAGCTACAGCCAAAAATAATATTAAAACAAAAATATGACTTTTAAGAAATCACAATTGACCAATCAGAACCTACAGCCACCTCATAGGGGGTCACGTGACCTTTCTGATGCAAAAGCTTCGTCATCCTGGGGCTGAAGCAGAAAACGACTCATGACCCGAGGTACGAAACGGCTGAAGACTTGAGTAATTATGTTTTTTTCCGTTTCTAGGGCAAACTTATTCATTTTGTATTTTTTAGAGGCTTCGTAAAACTAGTCCAATACAAATAAAGTAGAACAGACATTTTTATTACAAAAAAACATTACTTTTCGACTTTAAATAGTTTTTGAAAAGTAAGTGATGGGTGAAGGTTTCAGCATTTTATCGGAACTGTTAACCTATTTCGATAATAAGTGAGTGGCCTCCCAAAACTTTGCCGAAGATACAAAAATAATTGACAGTTTCGTAATCAGGATTTTTTCAAATAGCAAGAAACCACAATAATAATTTTTCGCGTATCCCCCTTAACACCGCCCCACCGGGGGTCCGGTGCCACCTTCGCCCCACCGGGGGGCCATCGATAGCCCCCTCTAACTCCGAAAATATGGGGGTTAGTGCAAATCTGCAAAGTGCATTAGAAAGCTTGTGTGCATTCAGAAGAAATTACTTCACATGTTTAAGCGCTCAGGTCAATGGTTTGACCTCCAGAGGTCAAGAAAGGTCACGATAGGCTTTTTTCACTCAAATATGCAATGCTTAAAAAAATCTGGGCATAACTCTTATGCCATTAGAGCTATTGAAATCTGGTCAAATACATTTGTTAGGAAATTGCCAGACTTTTTTCGCTATGTGAAACGTAAAGACCTCCCGCCAGTGGTTTGACCTCCAGAGGTCACCTCGTGACCTAATATGACCTGAGGCCACGAAAGGTCAGAAAGTGACCTTACTGTATATTAAATGAAAGCCAGTGACAAGACAAACACGATGGTGTTTGTTTCAGCGCTCTAGTTTAATTAGGTCAAAAGTTATTGTCAAAATACTGTTTTTGACCCCTGGTGACCTTGGATGACCTTGGAAAAGTCAAAGGGTAAATATTACCCCTGGGATCCGTGAAAGAGTGTCAAAAAACGTTGTTCTGAGCAGTCTGAGTATTTGCAATCATTTTTGTGGGTTTTAGATCATAAGACAGCTTTTCCCCATGCTTTTCCAATGGGAGAGGTCGCCTCCTGACCTGACCTCAGGTTATGAAATCGAAAAATCCCTAATATACACGTTATAGACCCTGGAAGGGTCATGAAGTGTAGCAAGTTTCAAATCGATCGACTAAGAAATGTAGCTCTTATAGAGCTTCAAAGTTGAAGTGAGGTGACCTTGGTTGACCTCGCCTGGTGCCCTGACCTTAGGTGATCCGGGGTAAAAATTTTCAGGGATGATGGGAAAATGATGAGGTGAGAAAACGAGCCATCAACCGCGATGCTGCTTTTCGTCGTTTTTCTGCTATCTCGAAAAAACCTTAGGGGGCCATCGATGGCCCCGGTGGGGCGAGGGTTAAGACGGCCTGTCGACGGCTCGTCACGCCTGTCGATGGCCGAGGGACAGCTGCTACTCGGCGTTTGGAGAGCGATGTGTGTCCGGGTTAGCGCTCTGTGCTGGGAGCAGCCTGGGCTGGTGTTTGATTGGGTTCAGTTTTCGGGGTCCACCTGAAAGCACTCGGGTAGTAGGTGCCTAGGCCTTTTTCAAGAAGCGCTTCCGATCCAAGGGCTTGCAGAGGGCGTACGGCAGAACTGGAGCTTTTCCTGACAAGCTGTCGTGCCGGCTTGGCTTTCTTGTTTTATATTCCAGTTGCTGATATTTTTATATGCGTTGCAGGAGCCCACCACAGAAAAGTGTGTGGGGGGGGGCAGCGACTCCCTGGGCTGCCCCGTCCCGGTTCCGATGCCTATGCCGCTCAGGAGCAGCCAAGTCATTGTAGAGGCCCCTCAGTGCCCAAACTATGGCTCAAGAACCAAATCGTTTGGCTCCGGGGGCCCCAGGCCAGCTCATGGGCTAAGAGACTAGCTTATTAACACGCGCATCGACGGGGTCGAATACCCGCCACCCCCTCGGGTTTTTCGGAAAACCATAAAAACGGGGGCGCGTAGCGCCGCTGTACTTGGTATACCTTTTCCCTCATTATTTTCACAACTTTTGTCAAAATTTTAAGGTTAGGTCATCTCAGGTCAGGTTACCAGTACAGGTCAAGTGATCTGACCTCAAAAATAGTTTAAGATAGCACAAGTCAGAACAGGATTAACTTATCCGATTGAAACTCATATCACGCAATGTTCCCACCGAGTTCTCTAAGACATGTTCTGGTATTTTTTATATCGATGACCTAAGGTCAGGTACGAGCCATGACCTCTTCATTGGAAATACATGGGAAAAATGGTTTTAACTGAATAACTCAGTAATGAATAGATATGGAGCATTTATTTTAACTGTATTAGACTTGCCTTGTCATTGCAGTTCTAATGATAAGCATTTTACCCAATTTGACCTTGACCTGACCTCAGGTCAGGTCAAATCCTGATTTGACCTGGCATGGTCATACTATATATCATTCGATTCGGCTTGCTGTGAGGATTCATATAGTTGAAATCGTTTTGCTCTATCTTTACTTGTTCAGATGTAATGGCCGAAAAACTGAATTTACATGTTATCCCTATGACGGTATGTTTTGACCTCTAATGACCTTAAACGTGACCTGACAAAAATGGTTTAAATATGTTCGATGGAGAAATGGGGCTACCCAACGCCGATTGCCGTTTTTCGCTACCTAGCGCGGTTCTCGAGATCGTAGGGGGCGGGTACCCGCCCCCCGTCAAGGCGAAGGTGGTCCAGACCCCCGCAGAGGTCAAGAACATCTCAAGTTGGCTACCCACATATCCTTGATGCGACCAACATGGCTACCTGAAGTGAAATAGACTTTTGCGTGAACTGAGGCTTTAAATTGCTCCCAGAAAATATGTCTTAGTGAGTAAAAATTTACTCTCAAAAAGTGGAAGCATGAAAGGAATTAAATTTACTGTGATTTGACATATACTATACTCCTAGTACCAAACAGCGAAAGTTTAAGTATATGTGCAGTGATTACAAGTTGTGTGTGCCGTAATACAAGCATGTGTCCTTTAGCTGCTCATATTAATCAGTCAAAAATGTAAGCAAATACCTAATACAAAAGACATAAAAAATCATATGTGCCGTCAGAGTTCAGTACCCTTACTGCAACTGCTTGCTATGATCAATAATTGCTTAGATCATCATTGCTAAGATGGCAGACAATCACCATTTGCCTGTAGCAGTCACCATGGTGAGACTTAAGCTTCTTGAAGGATACATTTAATTAACATTTTGTTAAAATAATACATAAAATTTAAATATGTCCAATGCCTGCAACCAAATATAGGTACTCAGCCAGAGGACAAGTACCTCCTAATACCACAGCCATCATCCAGCAAATCCTAGAAAGATTGAAGCAGATCAATGAGCATCACCACATTCACCTGCTCAATGGAAACTTATGTGGAATCATCACAATTTTGTTAAGCTTGATTTGATAAAATTGACTTAGGTAGGCATCAAAGAAACCTACCTGCAGTTTACTTGACTTCATGGGCACCAAACAGCATATAATTTTCCATGTGCAAAGCCAGAACTTGCAACTCTCATATTTATCTCCACAGGTCTACAGTTTGGATATCTCGCCCGCACTTGATTAAAATGTGTGCTCTAATTGACACCCTCACATCGCACTACTCTCCTGGGCTTTTGAGATCTGGCAGACTTCACTTTGTCCTACGTTTCTCTGGCTGAGGCATAATATATAAAAATAGGTAGTGGGTTTACCACTGACAACAGAACCTCCTATTTTGATTTAGGTCGAACAAAATCTACAGCCTCATAGTAAGGTACCTACACAGCAGCTTCAACACGTATTTCTGACTGTTTTCTTCTCGCTACTCCCGCGCCAGAAACGCAAAATTTTGTGGTTACCCGAGTGGCTACCTGGTGGTCCGTAATCGTTTTCGTTGCCGGCCTGGCTACCAGACCATCTCTAATTCCGTAAAACGAGTCCTCAAGTACAACGTAAGCAGTGGAGTTACTATTTATGCAGAGTAATTTCACTATGAATCCTGATATACACTTTAAAGTTTTATCTTTTTGTTCAAAATAAATGGTTAAATTCATATAAGAGAATGAATATTACCGTTCTCATGTCATCATAATTTAGAGTACCTTTTTCTCATGGCTTTATATGGGTCAATTTCGTTGCCGATGTGGTTACCTACCCATCTCTAACTTAGCTGTGAAATAACGCGAGTGTGTAAGGATAAATTATTTGTCACTAATTTGTATCGTCTGTAGCTAGAAATATAATGGTGCCTAAAATCAGTCAAGGTAGCATTGTATGTTATGGATCGTTCAGTTTACGTGGCGGTAAGATCGTGGAAATACGTGTTTTGTGCTGGTAAGTGCAATTCTTGATCTCTGTCATTTCTCCGTGATTGGCTACCTAAGTTCTGGTACTAGAACCTCATTTGGCTATCCAAGAGCGTGGGCGAGTTGTCGAGATTCTTGGCCTCTGGACCCCCGTCAATGCGCGTGTTAAGGGCCCCACATAAGCACAGGACCCTAAAAGCTCAGATTAGTTTAGATCAGATTAGGGACTCAGATTAGTTTAGGGCCCAAACTAGCTTTGGTGACCTAATTCAGTTCAGGGCCCCAAGTCGGCTGATGTAGGGTCTCAGAATAGCTCAAAGGTTCCAGGTCAGTGACTCTTAAGTATTTTAGGGCGTCCCACGCCATCTTGAGGGCCCCCGTTCAGCACAGTGGACCCCAGATTAGCTCAGATGACCAGATCAGCTTAGGAGCCCGGCTCAGCTCAGGGGCCCAGGTCGGTCTATATAGCGTCTCAGAACAACTCAAGGAGGCCACTTCAAGCTCATGGCGCCCAGATCAGATCATCGGGTCCTACATCTGTGCAGGGGCCTCAGACCAGCTGAGAGGCTGCTCAGTTAATCACAGGACATCCCCCCTGCAATTGAATCTGTACACATTAGGCTCAACAGTTCTTGGCTAAATTCTGGACCACTTTTTCTCCCTCGGTCATGGTGAAGTATACAGTATGTGTGTATTGCCCTTTGCTTTAGATATTGTCCCAAAAAACCGGGTTCCCGGTTTGTAGTTTGAAAATAATTCGCAGAGAAATTGTTGATGGCTGTCTCATGACAGTTTAGTTTTTTCTATTTATTTCTAAAACATGAGACCGCCGAGTATTAGTGGATACGTAATCGGTAGCTGGGAGCAAAAGACGCAAGCTGAATGTTGAATTACGACTCTGCACGCAGTAGTTCGCCCACACTATAACAAAAACTTCTGAGCTTAGTGTGTACAGATTCAATTGCAGGAGGCTGTACCTCAGATGAGCTTACGGCCTAAATTAGCTTTTTGGGGGCCTAGCTCAACTTAGGAGTCCCAAGTCGGCTGGTGTAGGGTGTAACGAAAATTTATTAACTACTTCACTTTAATTGCTAAATGACGCGATAATTAATGGTCCTCTAGTATGTATATTCATTTCTCGTCCCCCTCCCATTATAAGTGCAGTCACACTCAGACAAAGAGCTCTGCCAGTTATTGCGCAGTAGCCTGTCGGTTCATGACCACGGGTCCATCGTACGATGCACCCCAGCCAACGCCCTATGACGTATCGAACGCTCATTGGCTCACGAGATCTGACGCTGGTATCACGCCACTGTCTGGCCTTGGATTGCATCAGCATTTCATCAGCCTCCAGACCAGTGCATCGAACCATACTCTGTCGCCTATGACGTATTGTGTTGTGATTGGTCGGCGTATGTAACCAAGCCTGCCGACTCGGCGTATATAAGGAGCGCTGAGCTAGCGTCCCTCAGAGAGTGTAGCAACCGCAGCACGTGCAGTGCAGTGCCAGCCATTCAGATAGAGGCAGTGCTATGTAGAGTACTACAGACCAGTGTGTGTGTGTGCAAGGACAGTCACAGATCAGCAGAAGTGAGTACAGACTGATGAGCTCAGCTCATAGTGATGCAGACGCCCACAGTGCTGCAGAAGATAGCATGTCAGTAGAGTGATGAAGGACTTGTAAGGTCAAGAACAGACAAGAGAGTGTTGGAACTTTGGCTAAGTTGCATCACCTGTTCACAACGCCAGGTGCAAATAAATCGACAATTAAGGAAACAACGTTTCTTCGTCGAAATACGATTAGAGGTCCTACCAACTTGAAAACCATCATTCACAGCCATACCTAAGAGCACTTCTAGGTAACAAAAAGATTTGGCGCTTCGTGACCCGGATTGAATTACATCGGATCAAGTTACACTTCGAAAATTGCAAGTTTGGATCTTCGTGACCAACTTCAATTTTTTCTAAGCCACGAGACTTAGAAAACATCTTTGGACTTAGCCAGCCACCATCGACCATCCACACTCCTGTCAGTACTTCATTTTGAGTCTAAGACATCAGAGACTCAACTTGTCAACAGAGACCCAACTACCGTCTAATTCGCAAGATTCACCTCTACAAACACCCCCTGGCAAGAAAAAATTTATCTCCAAGTTCAAAAACGCTCGCAAAAGCCTATAAACTACAGAGCGCTCGATTGCCAGTAGCCGCGTATAACCCGCTCCTGACGTCACCCCTCGCCGCTGTGACGCAACACTGCCCGCGCGCCGTCGCTGAGCCGCCACCGACGTCAAGGTCATCGAACGCCGCGCCGTCGCACCGCACTGCCGTGTCAGCTGCCGTCTGCCAGTGGTGACTCATAAGTCGCCTGCGCCGCCGTCGAGGCCAGTGACTCAACCGATCGCTTTGGCACCCGCCTCCAGTGGCGTACATAGGAAAAGAGGTGCCAACAACATCAAATTTTAGTATATACAAACTATATATTTTTGGAATCCGCACAGTCTCAGGAATACTTCTATCTGGTTTTTAGAGCTCTACACGGGTTCTGAAAAATCTTCATCCAGCTTAAGTCAATCACAACTTCATCTAGAACTTCAAGTTTTCTTCAAGATTCATCGACACCTCTACTAGTTCGTCAATTCTTCGAGTTATCAGCCGACTTCTCCACTTCAAACGTCGTCTACCTCCACTTCAGAAAATAGTTTTTCAACGGTTCCAGTGGTTTTTCAACGCTTCGAGCAGTTTTTCAACGGTTCCAGCAGTTTTTCAACGCTTCAAGTTATTTTTCAACGCTACTAGAAATTTTTCGACGTCTCAAAAAATTTCTCAACACAGCTGTTCATCGCCACCTGTGCTTCATACAGCAACCAGCGCTTCAAACTCACAAGTAAGGTGCTTCCTTGCCCTCTCCTTAAAAACTGTTGAATTTTCGTTAGCTAATTGTACTTGTGTTGGAAATTGTTTAACAATATGGCTACTGCTGTTGAGCACACTTTGATTGATACTATGCGAGACATTTCGATGGAGATCCGAGTTCAAGGTCTAACACAACATGTAAGATCATTTTCGGGAGAGAGCTCCAACAAATTTCATGATTGGGCTAGGGATATGGATTCAATCGCCTGCACCGCCGATGACAAGCGGATGGTAATTTTGGCAACCCGAACACTAAGTGGACCCGCAGGAAAATTCGCCTGCAGACTGCTCACTGAAAATCCAAATCTCAGATGGCTAGAACTAAGAAAAGAGTTGAGGGACAGATATAGCGATCTGAAAGATCCATACTGCGCCCGCGAAAAGCTGCAAAAAGTTAGGCAAAAGAAAGGCGAACTCATGCAAAATTTTGCCGAACGTCTCCAGGACGTTGCCAGTGAAGTTTTCGACAATCCCAATAGTGCCGATTCTCAGAGAACGTTGGTGGAAATCTTTCAGAAGGGTGTAAATGATGACCGACTTGCGCGAGCATTGATCAGAAAGAAGTTCACTTCACTGCAGGAAGCTGTCAAATTCGCGAGTGATGAACAGCAGACAGACCGAACCTTTGAGCTCTGCAGAGGTAAACTGGATGTAGAGGAACCAATGGAAATAGATGTAGTTCGCAATGACGCCCAAGCTGATAGGATCGATAAGCTAGAGAAGTGTCTCTCGGATGTCGGCTCAAAAATCGACAAGTTAGCTAAAACAGTAGGCAAAAATCAAAGAGCTGGACCTCCCAGTCCCCCTCAAAGTCACAGTCAACCCCCACCTCGACGCCCATACCAGGGACCACCTCAAAATCAACGCCATTTTCAGGCGCCCCCACCAAACCATCGCCAGTTTCAACGTCAGCCTCAGCCCAACCAATGGCAAAGGCGACCGCAAAATCAGCCCCATAGGACTCAGTTTCAGAGCCAACAGACTGCTCCGCCTGGTGTAGGATCAAATGAGCCGCCCCGCAGGTATCAATGGACCCATGATGGTCGCCCAATTTGTGCATTTTGTGAAAAGGCCGGACATACCCAGAGAGTATGTAGAGCAAAGCAAGCCTCATTTCCTGGCCCTCAGCAGCCGGAAAACTAAGTGGTCCATCTGTTGTCGGGACCGAACAGACGGAAAACCTAGATCCCAATGGTCCTAGGGATAACATCGCCAGAATTTTCATCAAACGTGACACCCCAATGTGTTGGATCTACCTTGGAAATCGTAAAGCGTACACTCTTGTAGACACAGGTGCTGATATTTCGATCGTGTCGCAGGAATTCTTTGATAAAATCTCATCCAAACACGTTTCGGACTTCTCCAAAAATTGTGCCCCTCTTGAATCTGTCACTGGGCACAAGCTCAAAAACTTTGGCACAGCGACCCTACCAGTTGAAGTTTCAAAATTCTGTCGCAAGTTCAAATTTCAAATCGTCAAAGGTCTAAAGCATGCTTGCATCTTAGGCAACGACTTCCTTAGTGAATTTGGAGTCAAGCTAGATTTCGGCAAGAAGACAATGAACATTCACAACAATTTGATCCCGTTGAGGCCCCAACATCTAAACTGTCAGTCAGTCACCTCATTGGTAAGGCTACCAGAAAAGACAACCATCCCAGCACAGTCGTACGTGGAAGTTCCAGCGTACGTGAACCGTGTGCAGCTGATTGATCAGGACTGTGCCATACAACCATTGAGTAACACTCCCTACTTCTGTGACGAACCTGGACTCATACTACTCAACTCAGTGAGTAGACCTAATGAAAAAGGTCACTTGCCAGCTGTGATTGTGAATACCACAACACGTGATCACACGCTGCCGTCCAGACAAGTCATAGGACTTGCTGAGGTGCTAGATGCATCTGAAATCAACGCTGTTGAGCAGAGTGAATCAAGTGAACCATCAGAACCAAGTGCACAGGTTAACGTAACCTCAAAAGTAGAACTGGACCCTGCCATGAAAATTCAAAAAGCGGATCTGTCTCATGTCCCGGAACATCAGAAAAATCAAATTGAACAACTGATTGAACGCAATTCGGATCTCTTTGCTAAAAGCGAGACTGATTTAGGCCGTACCGATCTGGTTACCATGAAAATCGACACAGGAGACAATGCTCCGATCAAACAGCGACCTTACCGTCTGCCGTTTAGCCAAAGGCAAATGGTGGAAGATCACATTGATGAACTGCTAAAAGCAGGAGTCATTCAGCCAAGCCAGAGCCCCTGGGCAAGTCCCATAGTCATTGTAGACAAAAAGGATGGTGGAAAGCGCTACTGCGTAGACTACCGAAAACTTAACCAGATCACCGTCAAAAATAGCTACCCTCTTCCGCGTATTGATGATATCTTAGCATCGCTTGAAGGATCACAGTACTTCACCTCTTTAGACCTGAAAAGTGGTTATTGGCAAATTGCCATGGCAGATCAGGACTCAATTGACAAAACTGCTTTTACATGTTTTTTGGGACTATATTCTTGGAATGTTCTACCTTTTGGATTGACAAATGCTCCTGCACTATTTTCGGAACTCATGAACAAAGTTTTGCAAGGCATACAACACAAATATGCCATCGCGTATATCGATGATGTCATCATATTCTCAAAAACGTTTGAAGAGCATCTAGAACACATCGAGGACGTGTTCAACAGGCTGCGTAAGGCAGGCCTCAAGCTGAAAATGTCGAAATGTGATTTCCTCAAACAGGAAGTGAAATATCTTGGTCATGTAGTTTCAGCAAGTGGCATTCAGCCAGACAAGTCTAAGGTAGAAGTCATTCGAGATCTCAAACCACCCACAACAGTGAAAGGTGTACGATCATTCATTGGTATGTGCTCCTATTATCGTAGGTTCATCCCAAACTTTGCGAAAATTTCGAAGCCTCTGACGGAATTGACAAAGAAAAACGCACGCTTCCACTGGACCGACCAATGTCAGGAATCATTTGACACTTTGAGAGTAGTTCTGACAGATGCCCCCATTTTGGCCTATCCAGATACCGGAAAGCCGTACAAATTGTACACTGATGCGTCAAACCATTCAATTGGAGCTGCCCTCGTTCAGGAAACTGACCAAGGTGAACGTGTGATACAATATTTATCACATCAGCTCAACAAATCTCAGCTCAATTGGCCTGTCATAGAAAAGGAAGGATACGCCATCGTATATGCCGTACAAAAACTCCGCCCCTATCTTCTAGGATCGAAATTTACCATTATGACAGATCACAAACCGTTGAAACATTTGTTCACTGCTGAAATGAGAAACCCCCGCATTCAACGCTGGGCTATTATTCTCGATGAATACGGTTGCGACATCCAATATGTCACCGGTAGACAGAATACCGTGGCCGATAGCCTCTCTAGATTGGAACCTCAGAGAGATGAACCCATGGATGTCAATATCATAGATTCCGACCATGCACCCCGTGTTGAGTTGGATTCAACGGTAGAACCGTGCCCTTCTGATGAAAGTTCAGACCCAAAGGAGAAATTCCAGGAATTTCTCGCAAAGCATCCTGATTTAGAAACCCTCCAGAGCGAGGACGAAGAGATTCAGAAGATAATCAAAATGCTGAAAGACCCAACTGATCCAAATCATAGTGATGTTGCAAAACGCTATGTAGTGCTAGATAGTATACTGTATCGTATTACAGATACTTCGAAATGTACCCCTCATCCCGGTCTTCAACTGTGCATCCCTAAATTTCTGCAGAAGCCGTTAGTTGAAGAAACTCATTCTGGTTATTTCGGAGGTCATCTAGGAATCGACAAAACGTATGACAAACTTCGATCTCGTTATTACTGGTCTGGTATGTATCGTGACGTAGTGAATCATCTGAAAATTTGTGTAGCATGTAACATGCGGAAACTCAGAAAGCAACGACCACCCCTTCAGGACATGCAGATCCCGAAATATCCATTCGAAATGATAGCGATCGATACTTGTGGTCCGTTCCCTCAGAGTTACAATGGAAATCGGTTTATCATTAACATAGTTGATCTTTTTTCTGGTTGGCCCGAGTCATTCGCCACTGATTCAAAAAGTGCGGAAACAGTCGCTCAAATACTCATTGAACACATCATCCCTCGACACGCGTGCCCCCGTGTCATCGTTTCGGACAATGGAACAGAATTCTGTAACGTAGTAATTGACCAAATCTCGGCATTCTTTAATATCAAGCACATTCGAACTTCTGTGTATCACCCTCAGTCCAATGGACGTTGTGAAAGGTACCATCGCGTTCAAAATGATATGTTGGCAAAGTTAGTGAGCAAAAACCAACGCGACTGGGACACAAAGCTTCCTTCAATTCTTTCGGCGTATCGTACTGCCAAAAACGAAACAACAAAACACAGCCCCTTCTACGTTTTGCATGGACGTGACCCTGTGTTGCCCATGGACACACTGTTGTCACCCAAGTATAGATACCAAGGCGAGGACTATGTCCCCACCATGTTGGAAAATCTTAGTCGTGCATATCACGAAGTTCGGCATAACTTATCCCTCGGACATGAAAAGAGTAAATTGTACTATGATCGAAAAGCACAGTCGGTAAAATTCAAAGTAGGTGACATGGTATACTTTCGTGATCCATCCACAGCCCCTGGCTCCACAACAAAATTAACCTCACATTGGAAGCCATACTATCGTGTAGTAAAGGCGCTTAGTGATGTCACTTTTGTCATCAAACACCAGCTAGAAGGTGGTACTAAAACCGTGAACGCTCAAAATCTCAGACGTGCTGACCCCAATACACCGTGGTGTAACATTTCGAACGAACCAACCCATATTAATCAGAAGCATGAAGAGAAATCAAAGTCTCAGATCCCAATCAGAATTCAGCCCCCTCGCAGTTCAAAATTATCTTATGATGATGATATGGATGTTACGCCTATGCCAGCTAGATTTTCGGAACCCGCGCTATCTGACACTCAATTCAATACTAGTTCTGGCCAATCAAAACCTGATGTACCCTCTGAAGATGAGGATGATATTCCGCTTTCAAGGTTGGCGAAACGAATGCATAACCCTACCTCAGACGAGGAGGATGATATTCCTTTGGCGAAATTAGCCAAACAGATTCGAGAAGAGAGAGAAAGAGAGCCAAAACGTAGTTTAGAATCTCCAATACCGGATGCAAAAAGAGTTTGTGAACCATTGGATTCGGATCTCAATCCAGATGCAACTGCATATGTGCCGGTCAAGCGAGACCGCGACATAGAATCAGAAGATTCTGAAGATGATTATCCCCCAAATAAGGTCATCGCTGCAGATGACTCGTCTGATTCAGAGATATCAGACATTGAGAGTACAAATGTAGATACCTTAGATATAGATACTGTACATTGTAGAAATGCCGCTAAGGATAGTGTAAATACACGCAGCAAACGTGATGTAACTGAGGTAACGTCAGGTTCCTCTCTGAATACGGAACAAAAGATGGAACTGTTCAAAATGTTTAGCATGAACATGGCAAATATCAGCCAAAAGATGGAAAATATGGCTGCCATGTTGTTGAAGTAGTATGTAATGATGTTATTAATCGGATTCTTCACTTGAGAGTGAAATGAGTACTTTGACATGACGGGATCATCAGATACTGGATGAAACGGATTCATTAATTGGATAATGTTTACTTGACAAGATGTCAAATGCGATCAGATGATGCCACAAATGGTTAGAAGGCCATGATTAGGTTATGTTCTAGCTTAAGTTACAATAAGTTTCAAGTGTCTAAATGTGTGTTTTCTGTGTGTTACAGGATGAGAATTCAACAGTTACTAATATGTCTCCTCCTACTAACTGCCCTCCAAACAACCCTGTCGAACGTATTATTCGTACCCAAAGGTCAGATGTATGCCTCTTATGATCACTGGACTATTCATGTACCAGTCCATACGGCAAACTTAAAGGATGCACTCAAATTCATGAGCCAGCAAATCGAGCAGTTTGATATGAAATTTCACATGAAAATAGCAACGTACAAACATGAGCTTGAAAGCAACCGCGTGAATCTCTTGATCAACCGCCTGAACAAAGAGAAGTCCTATCTCAATGGTGAAATCCAAAGAACGCGCGAACTCTTCAATCTGTTGGATAACCCTATCAAGCATCGAACGAAAAGATCTCTGCTCCCATTCGTTGGTGACATAATGTCTAGTCTGTTTGGAACCGCCACCAATACGGATGTCAAAGACATCCTGAAACATGTTCAATATCTGGAGGCAAATCAGAAAAGCTTGATTCACGTCATCGATGAAAACGTTAGTATTTTGAATGAGACCACTCTAGAGGTTAGAACAAATCGTAGAGCTTTGAATAAGCTTATGAACTACACCAAGACGCTTGATGAAAAATTAAGATACCTTACCCGTGTACTTTCAAATGCCATGATGGCATACACGGAAATTTCAGACGAAATGGAAGACATATTTCATGATCTGTTAGTATCTCTCCAGAATCTTAAAAGTTACCTATCTGACTTGGAACTCCACTCTAGTCTTGCAGAACATGGTATTCTGTCAAGGTCGTTTCTAAAACCTGTTCAGTTTCAGAAAACCCTAGAGAACATTCGTCACATCCTCCCAAATTCTGTTGCTTTACCGTTTCAGCCCGAAGAGATCGAAAAATATTATTTGGTTAGTCATACATCAGTTTCCAGAAGTGAGTTTGGATTCTATGTCAATATTTTCATCCCTCTGGTAAATGTTCGCGATAGATTTCAAATCTATGAGATTCTGAACCTTCCATCACCAAAAGTTGTAAGTGGAAAGAACTATCTTGCAAAGTTCACAACCGAAGACTTCTCGTACATTGCTCTCTCAGATGACAACCTGAAGTATATGATTTTGGAAAAGAACTCTGTGGATGTCTTCATCAAAAGCACCCTACCGTTCTACCCAGTGCAAAAGCCGCTTGAAATCGTTCAGGAATCAGACAAGTGTCTTCCGTTCTTGCTCACCAAAAATAAGGAGAAAATTCAAAGATATTGTGATAAGGAAATATCAAGTAAGGAAACCATCAGGCCTAAAGCTCAGTATGTTGGAAATGGAGAATGGTTGATTATAATATCCGAGCCTCTTGAAGTTATCACGAGATGTAAAAATGGAACAGAGACAAGGATGTTAGCTGAAACCATAAATCACTTGCAGTTAGAACTCGGTTGTTCAGCTCAGACGAAATTCTTCACGCTCCCTACCTTTCGACGCTTCGACTCAGAGATCTCTTTTTCCGGTGCATTCAGTTACATAGCTGACGCCCATGATGTGTGGCATAGCATTCTCAGTGACTTGGAGAACAATACTGAAGCTCTATCTCTCGCTATTGAATCGCTTCCTGTCGTACCCGATAATACCTATCGGTTAAGTCAGCTCCGTACCCAGCTAAGGCGCCTGGAATCCAGCCGTCTCAGCGTCCATTTAAAACCCATCGCTGGCACTACAATAGGCATTGTGTTAGTCATAGTAGCCTCAGCATCCGCCGTGGTGATCATAAAACGCAGACGTAGGTCAACATGTCCGAACCGCTCCCAATCCTCCCCGATACCAGCACCGAGCTCAGCAGCATCAACATCAACGCCAGCGGAAATGCAGTCAGCAGCAATCCCACTGACATGTCTTCAGGTGGAATAAAAGCTCAGACTCAACTATGAGCATCAAGCAGTCAGTCAACAGTCAGCCAACAGGCAACATGAACACCACTCCAGCTATCCCAGCCATTCAGTTTGCCGTGGACCATTACCACGACAACGATGGACAAGTTCACTTATTAGTGAAGTGGGCAGGACATCCCATGGCCTGCGCCAGTTGGATCCTTGAAGACTTCGTACCCGTCCGCATCTCGAAACAATACTGGAAATCAGCAAACGAAGTCGTGCCCCAAAGGATACGACCTGGCTGTTGGGGACTAACCAGCACCAGTGTCCCAACAACCAACAACAGCACCGCTGCTCAAAACCACACCGCTGCTCAAAACCACACCGCTGCCAACAACAGTCACCGCTGACGAAACCAACACCGCTGCCGAAACAACCGCCAACGCTGCTGCCGATGCCAACGTCGCTGCTCCCCACGCTGCCCCTGAAGCAGTGTACTACATCAATCAGAACTTCCCAGTAGACAGCTTTGATTCAACAATGGCAGTTGCCGGATCAGATGTGGACTTTGATGTGTAGATTATGAAAAGTGTTGAATAAGAATGTTTTACGTAATCAACTAGTTATGCTATGTTATAGTGTGCAGATGTGTAACTCACTCATGTAACCGTATTGCTTAAATGTTTAAATGTAAAATATATCATGCTTCAAATATTGAGATGCCTGTAAACAGAATCAGATCTGGTGAACGAAAATTTTAGAAGACAAACCAAAATTTCATTCAAAGGACCTCGCGCTGTGATGTAACGAAAATTTATTAACTACTTCACTTTAATTGCTAAATGACGCGATAATTAATGGTCCTCTAGTATGTATATTCATTTCTCGTCCCCCTCCCATTATAAGTGCAGTCACACTCAGACAAAGAGCTCTGCCAGTTATTGCGCAGTAGCCTGTCGGTTCATGACCACGGGTCCATCGTACGATGCACCCCAGCCAACGCCCTATGACGTATCGAACGTTCATTGGCTCACGAGATCTGACGCTGGTATCACGCCACTGTCTGGCCTTGGATTGCATCAGCATTTCATCAGCCTCCAGACCAGTGCATCGAACCATACTCTGTCGCCTATGACGTATTGTGTTGTGATTGGTCGGCGTATGTAACCAAGCCTGCCGACTCGGCGTATATAAGGAGCGCTGAGCTAGCGTCCCTCAGAGAGTGTAGCAACCGCAGCACGTGCAGTGCAGTGCCAGCCATTCAGATAGAGGCAGTGCTATGTAGAGTACTACAGACCAGTGTGTGTGTGTGCAAGGACAGTCACAGATCAGCAGAAGTGAGTACAGACTGATGAGCTCAGCTCATAGTGATGCAGACGCCCACAGTGCTACAGAAGATAGCATGTCAGTAGAGTGATGAAGGACTTGTAAGGTCAAGAACAGACAAGAGAGTGTTGGAACTTTGGCTAAGTTGCATCACCTGTTCACAACGCCAGGTGCAAATAAATCGACAATTAAGGAAACAACGTTTCTTCGTCGAAATACGATTAGAGGTCCTACCAACTTGAAAACCATCATTCACAGCCATACCTAAGAGCACTTCTAGGTAACATAGGGTCTCCAAAAATCTTAAAAAACTCATTGGGTGGGTACCCGTCCCCCCGTCAATGCAAGTGTTAACATATGTTTTATTACATGTACACTTATCTTTTAGCTTAGCAAAGACAATAATGGGAATTATTATCCGTATTCATTTAAAAATTATCCCCAAAAAAGCTTCAAATTCTACAATATGTAACTATTTTTCAGCTTGTCATAGCACTCATGAAATACTGTATAAAAAGTCCGAAGGGAAATAATATATTTACCTGTTCTTTAATAACAGAAGATGACATGTTAGTTTCAGAATTTACTCCCTGTGTTTCGACATTAGTTAGGTGTACTAAAAAGCATGCTTATTATCATAATTAACTATATACAGCTAATGACATTAGTATTGACTGTTCAGTGGTTTCAAACGCATCCATTCAGCAGTACACTTTCAAATGTCTAATTCCGAACGAAAATAAAGTAAGGGACCTCAGCATGCAGCCCCAGCTAACCCTGTTCCGACGCAGGAGGATCACATAACAGTGTGTGAAAAGCTGAACATTTTTAGAAAGCATCATCTGATAGGTTGGCATCAGTATTCGGTTTTTTTAAGGAAAAAAGTGACAAACTATGCACAGCCAACTCGGGTTCGAACCAGCATGCTCTGCAACAGAGCTGAACACCCTACCTACTACACCACCACCCCGCACCCTGGCGCCACCCCACCAGTCCGGACAGACGACCCGTTTGTAGGTCACGTGACTCTCCTGCCAGTACCTCCGACTGATTGAGGTCACTCGCAGTGTCTGAATCTGGCGCTGAACGCTGGAGTGGGCCAGAAATTAATTTCAAGAAAAATACTGGCATCCCAGAATGTTGGTGAAATCGATTTTTTGGTAACAGTTGAGATACAACAATCTGCTGTAACCACTGTCCTGTCCCTATCATAGGTAATATGATAAGCGGCATGATGTAATGATGTAATAAGCGGCATGATGTATCATGATGTAATAACCGGCACGTCCCTGAAGGATCTTTTGGTCAGATCCGCGCTGGAACCAGTGCAGTGCCCTGGGGGAGACCGTTTCTGCCACGCCTGTCATGCAGGTATCCATGGGAAATGTCAGGCCAAAAATGTAATTTATATGATAGATTGTAAGCTTTGCGAACCAGGCAATGTAAGCTTTGCGAACCAGGCAAGTCATTTTATATCGGTGAGAGCCAGAGGGCCGTTAGACTAAGATTTAACGAACACTTAGGTGATGCTAGCAATAAGAGGCAGGAAACACCTTTCGGCCAACACAGATTAACCATGCATCCGAATGATGAGCTGACAGCAGACAACTTGAGCATCAAATTTCTAAAATACGCCAGTGATGGCCCAAACAGAAAAATCGCAGAATCATTCCTCATTCGGCGCTACAGACCTACTCTCAACACGCAAACATCTTCCTGGCCACTCTTGCGGTAAATTCGACATACGGGAACACCCTCTCAGACGCATGCTCAGACATAACACACCACACACGAGGATCCCTTTCTCCTTCGGCAAGAGGGTATTGGGACTGCCGACACTTTTTGCTTCGACCAAAAGTTTACCTTAGGCCTCCAGTCACTCGGTATTTGGAAAAAGGTTACCTCAGGCCTCTACCCCTCGCCTGACGACGGTCCAAGACCGAAACGTTGCATTCACCTCATCCCACGCTTCTTTCTTCTTATCTTTACCTTGACGCAGCCTTTTTGGGCTTTTTTAGGGTTTAGACGTTTTAGTTTCTGGACTTTGGCGTTTTAGGCTGCCAGTCTTTTAGCGCTTTTACTGTCATCTGTATCATCTTTTTAGGGTCCTAGGTCATTCCCACTCTGCGGTTTATGGCACCCTATCTCCAGCAGGCCTTCCGAGAACTTATCATAGGTAATATGGTGCTGCACATTGTCAAGAGGCCGATAATTTTTGAGGGGCTGGGTCATCAGTCATTGGTTTTTGTCCTGCATCCCCTTGCACTTCATGCGATAATCCAGGGAAGGCAAGGGAGGGCACTTACTCCCTTCCTAATATCGAGCCTCAACGCCTCCTGAAATGGTCACGGCTTCCCCTAAAATGTCGATGGCGCCATCCTAAGCTTTCGTTTGCCACCCGCTTACTCTTCCCCTCAGGACGCAAATGAGCACCCCCATGATAGGTTTTGGTGCCTTCCCGCCCTCCTGGCTCGGATGGCGACCCGCTTTTGATCATGTACCCCCATAAGAATTGAGCTACTGTGTTCTTGTCTGCTTATAAACACTAGGGTATGTCGTCCATCAAAAATAGAAGTGATCATATATAATTATTTTGCGCAAACCGCTAAAAAGATGAAGCCTGAATTAATTTTAGCTTAAAATTAAAATTCCAGATTGCGGGAGACACTTTTCCGCAAGCCACTGAGTAGGGTAGCCTTGTCGGTTGAACCATATATAGCGTAGTATACTGAAAAAAGTACGCCAGAAATTGGATTTTTTTCTATGGTGCAAAAATCCACTCTTCTGTCCGTGAATATGTTACACCCGATATTTTTAGATTGAGACGCGTAAAATGCCATGAAACAGGAATAATAAAACCCCAACCCGTGGGGTGTGAAAATATCAGCTACCAAAAAGTACGCCACTTTTAGGATTATTTCTACGGTGCCAAAATCAACTCCTCTTTCCAGCATTATTCCAAAACCCATTTTACACCGGTGTAATGCAAAATGCATGTGTTTTGAGGAAATATTATTATACCACTGGAGTAAAAATATTTCCAGCTAAACCGGAACAGTGTAAACTGGAAGTGAGGGAGTAAAAGTAGATTAAAATGTGAAATTCCTGGCGTAGAAAAATCTTTGCAAGGTGCAAAATGAACCCGCGTTCAATATTACATTGCTGCTGAAAAGAAAAAAACGATTAAAAAAACGACCCAGTTTATTCTCATGGAGCGTTTGAGGCCAGTTTACTCTGGTTAGGCTGATTAGTATACACTCTGATAAACATACACTGCAACGGAGAGTTTCAATCACTTGTTTTCATACTCACTTCTAATAATCTAAATATCTCTAATTTGCACTCTAATCTGGAACAGTATTTAAATTGACCTTCAATTTCTACAATTATTTAGTTCCTCTTTGCACAAACATCACTAGGTTTATGGTTTTTGTCTTAGGCTTCTTCGTTTTACACTTCCCAAATTTTACTCTTTCATATCCGCTTACCACTGCATCATTTCCACTAGTCACCGCAAATCACCTCTCTGAGGCGCTGCACAGCTTTCTTAACACGTGCAATGGAGGGTGTCTCGGAGGCCAGCCCCCACCTATTTTTCCGAGGTGGCCAGAGAACCGTTCATGGTCAAAAACAATAACTTTAGGTACCTAGGTAATGGCCTCTGTGACCTGTTACCAAATCTGATTTAAACAAAGGTCACCCACCATTGGTTAGCTTATACCCTGAGGAGCACCCATTGAAAAATCGAAATGATTCTTTTTAAATTTTAGATATAAAGAGGAGTTCACAAGGTCACGAGGCAAAACCTGACCTGAAGTCAAAGTTTTTTATTTTTCTTATCTGAACCGTTGCATCTTCTATCCAGCGATATTCATAAACATTAATTTAGATCAGCCACCTTTAAGAAATGAAATTATTTCTGATTCAATCATCATGTATTTCTCACACTTCCACACAAATGAGGCGGCTTTTAAAGTGTTGCCGCAATGAGTATGAAGTGATTATAAACTATGGAAGGAGATGGTAAGGATGTTCGTGTTAGCCTTGGAAATTTCATGACCTCTATCTGGTGACCTCGTTGACCTTTGGACCTGAAAATGGGCCCAAATTGTTCTTTTGTAGAGAGCCTTGGGTAAAGGTTTGGTGGAAATCTGAGGAGTGGGTTATGTTGGACTTTTTCGTGCTTACCTGGATGATTTGTCCTAGAATGACTCATCTATGTCCCGAGAGTGGCTAACAAAAGCTCACTATGGGGGTGGGGGGGAGGTTTGAAATCCCTCTACTGTTCGCAAACGGGTACATTCGATATCTGTGCTGGAATATTATTGTATATGCTTAATTCAAGTGAAAATATAGGTTATCACTAGCTCACCACAGTGGATCCGTGCCTCTTGTAGAAAATCGTTGACGACGCCTTGGATTCCGGACAAAGATAGGTATATAAACGATTCATTCAGGCCAATTGAGGCAAATTCAACAGCCTTTGCTCCTTGCTGCACTTAGCTAGAATTATTTAGTCTTCGTTTCTTCTCCACGACTAGACTAACCTCCACGCGTCAAGATCAACACTCTGTGGAATGCAGAACTGCAATGCGGTGGTTCAAGCTCAGAACTGAAGCGAAAACAAAATGGCAGGATTCCACCCACGTGTCAACTGTAGTAAAAATACCTTCTTATATCATAGAAACACACCAAATGAAGATAAGAAGAATTAAAACATTCACTAACAGGGGGCGCAGCCAGGGGGCACAGGGGCACGTACCCCCCCATCGGTGCCGGGGTGCCCTTTTGATTGCCAGGTGGTGTACCCTCTTTGGGCCATGCCGCTCGAAATTTAGTGCCCTATGCCGTTGAGCCTAGATGGAACTAGACTGCATCTAGCGATTTAAACTATTGTTTGACAATTAAGTGCCTTTTTGGTCAGTTAGGGCATTCTGTCGCCTTTCCAAGCACCCGGGAAGAGTATAGGCACGCAATCCGTTTCCAGATAATGCCTCATCGTCGCCAATAATCGTACGGGCAGAGCTAATCTGGTGCCCTTCGAGTTCATCTGGTGCCCCCTGAGCGCTAAGCTTAGCCCCTGGAGCTGATCATGTGCCCTCTGAGCTGATCTGATGCCCTCGTAGTCAATCTGGTGCCCCCCTGAGAAAATAATTGTGCCTTCTGAACCTATATAATGCTCTCTGAGTTAGTCTGATGCCTCCGAGCTTGCCTGGTGCCCTATTAGCTGTTTTAGCGCCCCTTGAGCTGATCTGGGCCCCCAAAACTTATTTAATGCCTCCCGTAGTTTATCTACTATCCAGGGCCGCAGCCAGGGGGCACAGAGGGCACGTTCCCCCATTGGTTCCGGGTGCCCCTTTGATTGCCAAGTGGTGTACCCCCTTTGGGCCGTACCGCTCGAAATTTAGTGCCCTACGCCGTTGAACCTAGATGGAACTAGACCGCATTTAGCGATTTCAACTATTGTTTGACAATTAAGTGCCTTTTTGGCTAGCTAAAGCATTATTTCGCCTTTCCAAGCACCCGGGAAGAGTATAGGCACTTAATCCGTTTCCAGATAATGCCTCGTCGTCGCCAATAATCGTACGGGCGGAGCTCATCTGGTGCCCCCTGGAGCTGATCATGTGCCCTCTGAGCTGATCTTGTGCCCTCGTAGTCAATCTGGTGCCCCCTGAGAAAATAAGTGTGCCTTCTGAACCTATATAATGCTCTCTGAGTTAGTCTGATGCCTCCGAGCTTGCCTGGTGCCCTATTAGCTGTTTAATACCCCTTGAGCTAATCCGGGCCCCCTGAGCTTATTTAATGCCTCCCGGAGTTGATCTACTGTACAGGGGTGCAACCAGGGGGCGCAGGAGGCACGTGCCCCCCATCACTGCTGGGGTGCTTTTTTGATTGCCAGGTGGTGTACCCAATTTGGGCCGTGTCGCTCAAAATTTAGTGCCCTACGCCGTTGAACCTAGATGTAACTGGACCTCATGTAGCGATTGAAACTATTGTTGGACGACTTAATACCTTTTCCGGTCAGCTAGGGCATTCTGTTGCCTTTCCAAGCACCCGGGAAGAGTATGGGGACCTAGTATGTGTCCACCTAATGCCTCATCGTCGCCAATAATCGTACGGGTGAAGTCAATCTGGTGCTCCTTGAGCTCATCTCGTGGCCTCTCAGCTGGTCTTGGCCCCTTGAGCTGATTACTTGCCCTCTAAGCTGATCTGGTGCCCTTGAGTGAATCGAGTGCCCCACTGAGCAAATAATTACGCCTCCTGAACCTATATAATGCCCTCTGAGTTCGTCTAATCACTCCGAGCTTGCTTGGTGCCCTAATAGCTGATTTAGTGCCCCTTGAGCTGATTCAGGCCCCCGAGCTGATCTCATGCCTCCCCAAGTTGATTCTGTCTCCTAAGTCAATATGGTGCCTCTTCAGCTGATTAGGTGCCCCCTCAGCTGATTATTGATGTCTCCTTGGATAGCCTGGTGCCCCCCTGAGCTGGTTTGGTGGGCCCTGTACCAGTCTGCGATCCGTAGTCTCTTGTAGTCCGGCGGTATCTGCTTAGGTATTCACTAAATATCGAATGTTCCGGAGCTATTACCAGACACGTGCGTCGGCTTGGATGCGTATATTAAGAGAGAGCCGCAATCTCCATCATAACAGATTGGAGCCTGTCTGGTACATCTCCCCTCCTTTAGAAGAGTAGCTGAGTTCAGCATTTCGAACGGCGCAATGGTTCGGTATCGCTCTGAGCTTACATCACAAAAGTAAAATCACATAACCGTGGAATCCCAGCCAGAGTAATGTCATCAAAAGTTGTGGGCACACTTATACAACATCATGAAGTGAAAAGGTCAGCTAACCTTAGCTGAGAGAACACAACTCAGTTGAGATCCTGGCGAGGATTGGTAGGCCAACGCTTCTGCAGTGAATGTCCCTTGATTAAGTTAACATCATAGAACACAACAAAATTTTCACCTGTATCAGCACTTGCTATATGGCTTCCTCTCCTCCCCTGGGTGGCGGATAACGAGACCCGAGTCACGCTGGCGCTTCACATGACGTAGTCCCTGAAGCGAGCCGGCAACCTGCGGCTACGAACAGGGCGGGGAACACCCGGCGTAGAGTCTGAAACTTGAAACGCAAGAGGGACACGAGCGGCGCTCTGATCGCGCCCGGAATCGGGAGCAGCCGGCAGCGGGGAGGAAGCATGGGCATCCCGCCGGGAGCTTGCAGAATCGCGGTATGTTGGAAGCCCCGGCGATGGTACCGGTGGTAGTCGAGGGGGAGTGGCCGCACGCGAGTCGGCCGGTACGCGTTGGAGGAGACGCCGGTTACGTACCACGGAGGGCGTGCCGACCCGCCATGAGTTCGGCTGAACAGCAGGTCTAGCGATGACATGGGGCTGGGACCATGTCCTCTCGGCATCTAGTCGGGTCCGGACTGAATCGCCGACTTCGAGGGGCGGTAGGTGACGGGTTCCTTGTCGCCTGTCGTATCCTGATTTTTGAAGTTGTTTGGCACGGGCATGATGATCACGAACTTTCTGGAAGTCAGGCCAGGAGGGGATCAGCGTACTTCCGGCAACGGGTACCCGCGTTCGCAGGTTCCGTCCCATGATCAGTTGGGCCGGGCTGTAGCCCGTCACCTCCAGTGGGGTATTGCGGTACGCCAGCAGGGCCAGGGCCGGGTCGGCCTGCTTAATGATGCGTTTGGCGACCTGCACGGCGCGCTCGACTGCGCCGTTACTGCGAGGATTGTGTGGACTGCTGATGATGTGCTCAAATCCGTATTGAGCCGCAAACTGCGTGAATTGTGCAGAGCCAAACTGTGGTCCTCCATCGGACCTCACAGTCTGAGGGATACCGAAGCGAGCAAAGACACTCTTCAGGAGATCGATGGTATGAGCGCTACTTGTAGCCACCATGGTGAGCATTTCGAGCCATCTACTGAAGTAGTCGACCACTACCAGGTACGTGCGGCCAGCATGATGGGCCAGATCTACGCCCACTTGAATCCAAGGTCCTTGCGGGAGAGGCGTTGGCTTGAGAGATTCGGCGCGTTGCCGGCGAGTGTGCTCCTGACAGAACCCGCATCTGGAGATCCATCTCTTCATCTGCTAATTAATGCCAGGCCACCATACGGACTGAGCTATCCGTTCTCGACACTTCGAGAGGCTGAGGTGACCGTCGTCGTGGATTCTGTGGAGCATGTCTTGGCGGAGGGCTTCAGGGATCACTAGCCTATGGTTGTACATCAGGAGCTCAGTATCCATTGCAATGCTTAGAGAGCTGCGTTCGGCGTAGTAGTCTTTCAGGTGCATGGGGGTGAGAGTTGGCCAGCCCTCTCGAGTGAAACGCATCACCTGGTGCAGATACGGGTCGGCGAGCTGATGCTGAGCCACTTCCTGCAGCCGGCGGGGCGTCGCCGGTATCGCAGCAACCACCGCGTCCACATATGCCTGGATGTCATCCTGCGATACAGCGGTGGTGTGCTGTCCCCCTATCTTGCGGGACAAGAGATCGGCGATCAGGAGATGTTTGCCGGGCATGTACTGGGCGTGGGCAGCGCACGCCGTGAGGCGAAGAAGAAGACGCTGACACCTGAGCGGCGACTCAGTGGCGTCTCTCTCATTGATGATGGGCACCAGGGGCTTGTGATCGGTCAGGAGTGTGAAGGCTTGGAGGCCATAGAGGTAGCAGTGTAATTTTTCGCAGGCCCATGTTGCCGCCAGGCATTCTTTTTCGATCTGAGCGTACTTGCATTCCGTGGGTATTAGCTTCCGTTAACAGAATGCCACGGGGCGCATATGGCCGTCCTCATCCTTCTGCATGAGGCACCCACCGATGCCGTAGGAGCTTGCATCAGCGGAAACAACGGTCTCTCGCTGCGGGTTGAAGTATGTGAGCGTGCTGGCTATGGCGATCCGCTGCTTGATCTGATGGAATGCTTGCTGTTGAACACTGTCCCAAGTCCACTCTACACCTTTCTTGAGGAGATCGCTCATGGGACGCATGATCATGTGCGCGTCGGGAACGAAACGCGTGAGGAAGTTCAGCGTCCCCAGCATGGATCGCAGTTCAGCGAGGTTCTCTGGAGGTGGCATGTCGACGATGGCGCGGATCTTCTCTGGGTCAGGCTCTACGCCTGCAGGCGACAGGCGGTGGCCCAGAAACGACACGCTGTCCTTGCTCAACTCACACTTTGACTCTTTCAGTTTGATGCCCTTGTCTTCCAGCCGCTGAAGCACTGCCTTGAGTCTGTCGTCATGGTGATCGCCACGTTTACCGTGGACGAGGATGTCATCTTGGTAGTACACGACCCCTTCGACTCCGTCTAGCATTTCGGCCATCTTGCGTTGGTAGACTTCCGAGGCCAGCGTAATGCCCATGGGCAAACGGTTGAACCGAAAGCGACCGAATGGCGTCAGGAAGGTAGTGAGATTTTTCGACTCATCGGCGAGAGGCAGGTGGTGGAACCCACTGGTCGCATCCAGCTTGCTGAATGTGTCGGAACCTGAAATCTCGGCGCTCAGTTGCTCAAATGTAGGGAGCTCGTATCGTTCACGTTTGACGCTTTCGTTCAGGCGGCGAAAGTCCAGGGTTAGTCTGACCTGGCCCCCAGGTTTCGGGACGGGCACCAGGGGCGCGCACCACTCAGTTGGCTCAGTCACAGGCTCGATGACGCCATCTGCGACCATGCGGTCCAGCTCGGCCTTGACAGGCGCTCCCGCAGAGGCAGTGATACTCGCCGAGTGGTATGAACGGCGTAGGGCTTTGCATCGTCTCGGAGCTGTATGCGTATAGGCTCCGTCTTCCACAGGCCCACCCCATCGCTGAAGAGCGAGGCGGGGACGCGCACCTGGTCCAACAGCCGAACCAGGTTCAGACGGATAGCGTCGTCTCTGCCCAACAGAGGGCGCACAGGTCTAGAGGTGACATAGAACGTGACCAGCGCGCGTCCGTTACGAGCTGTAACAATCTCCTGCATCTTGCCGGCCAGTGGCACATTCCCTCCTGGGCTGTCGAGGACCAGATCCGTGGCTTCGAGTGGGGCACTGAATCGCTGTGCTTTGTATTCGGCTAAGCTGATGACCGAAACATCCGCTCCCGTATCAACCTTAAAGGTAACTGTCTTCTGGCACGGGCCGATATGGAGCTGCACCATGCCTTGAGGTGTAGAATCGGAGCTGATTTCGCCTAGGAATGAGGCATCCGCGGGAGTCTGTCCGTCGTCTTCACAGGTAAGCGCGTCAAGGTGGCGGGGAGCGGGCGGCACTGGCCGCTGCTGTGAGCGCGTTAGCCGAGGCGGCGGACGGGATCGCTGTCCCTGCCTGCAGACCTGTGCGAAGTGATTATATTTTCCGCATGCTGTGCACTGCTTGCCGAAGGCACTGCAGTATGCAGCACCGCGCTGGTGACGGGATCCACAGTAATCGCAGACTGGAAGGGCAGATTTGGGCCGCTGGCATGAGCAGGCGTTTACGTTAGGGCTATCGGTTGTGACCGGAAGGCCGCTGTCCCGGCCCACTGCATCGCTGGAGGCAGACACTGGTTCTGCTCCATCTCGACAGACGGCGTCGACGCGTCGGCGTGCCTCTTGCGATTGCCGCACGGCTTCATATTTGCGTGCTATACCCTCTAAGTGGGGGAGGGTCTGTACGGACTCTAATGCCAGGCGTTCGGCAAGAGGAGCATCGCGCACGCCCGATACTAGTCGGTCACGGATCTGTTCCTGCTTATCAGCGAACGCGCATGTAGCGGCCAGTGAATGCAGGGCACGTAAATATTCATCTACGGTTTCGCCCAGCTCCTGTGGGCGCTGGTAGAATTTGGCCTGATATAATGTAGAATTTCCTACGGGCGCGAAGTGATCAGATAATTTGGCTAGCACTGTGTCATAGTCCCTGGCACCATCATGGCTCAGGTTGAAAGAATCGAAAATCTCCTGACTCTCGGGCAGTCCCATCGTGTAGAGCAATGACGTCACTTGGTATGAGCTCGCCTCTGTTTCGAGCTTGTTCAGCCGGCGGAACATTTCAAACGAAGTTTTCCACTTGCCCCAGTCCTCTGGAGTACGGAAATCAGACCTCGGAGGCGCAGGGTACAGAGGCATTGTGTCGAACAGAATTTCTGGTACCTTTGGTTGAATATACCAAAAAGGGTACAATTGTACCAGAAGTGACTGTTGCCGTACCCACTCCTGGCGCGGACCTTCACTGTAAATGGGCGGCTAATATGGCGCGCCAAGCGAATGTGATTAGTAAAGCAATCTCTCTGCAGCGTAAGAATAAAGTCTGCCATGAAATGGCCTCACCGGGGGCACCATGTACCAGTCTGCGATCCGTAGTCTCTTGTAGTCCGGCGGTATCTGCTTAGGTATTCACTAAGTATTGAATGTTCCGGAGCTATTACCAGACACGTGCGTCGGCTTGGATGCGTATATTAAGAGAGAGCCGCAATCTCCATCATACCAGATCGGAGCCTGTCTGGTACAGGCCCTAAGCCCACCTTGTGTCCCCTGAGCTGTTATGTTGCTCCCTGAGCTGATTTAGGCTCCTGCCATAGTCTGGGGGGGGGGCTGGGAGCTGATGTGGGCCCCCGAGCGGATCTGTCTGGTGCCACCTGAGCTGCACTAATGCCCCTGAGTCGATCTGGTGCCTCCTGAGCCCATCTGATGCCCTCTGAGCTAGTCTGGTGCCCCCTGAGCTAATCTGGTGCTCTTTAAGCTGATCTGGATCTCCTTACGTGATTTCATGAGCAGCTCTAAAGCCCTGAGCTGAGCTGGGCCCTCAGAGGCTGATGAGGGCTCCTGAGATGGTATGGGCTCCTGAGCTGATTAAGTGCCTCCTGACTTGATCTGGTATTCCCGAGCTGGTCGGGGACCACTGATCTGATTGTTTGGCCCCGAAGCTGATATGGTGCCCTATGGGCATCTGGTGTCCCCTGAGCAGCTCTGGGGCTTTTGAACTGATTGGGCCCCGAGCTGGTGAGGGATTCCTAAGCTGAATTAGTGCCCCTGACTTGATCTTGCCCCTGACATGACTCGAGGCCCCTGAACTGATCTGGGGCCCCAAGAGCTGATCTGGGGCCCAAGAGTGGATCTAGGTTCTGAGGGTACCCTGAGCTGGTCCGGGCGCTGAGCTTGTGAGAGCCCCTTAAGTTGGCTTGAGGCCCCCTGAGGTGATCTGGCGCCTTAAACTGTTTTGGGGCTTCGTGAACCCTATGAGCCTATCTGTGGCCCATTGAGCTAGTCTGATGGCCTCGTCTCTTGGACTAATGAGCTAGTCTAGTCCCTGGGTGAAGCATGAGCTGCTCTGTGGCCCTGATCTACATCAGGGGCCCCTGAGGTGGTCTTGAATAGACAGATAATAAGAACACAAGGCCAAATCCCATCATCTCGGGGCGGGGTCACTGAGCTAGTCTAGTCCCTGGAGGCACAACTGGGGGAATGGGGGAAGCTGCTCTGGAGGCCTCTGATCCACATTTGGAGGCCCCAGAGCTGGTCTTGAATAGATGGGAAATAAAAACACACTGGAAACTCGCCTTGTAAAACGGAGCTAACGAGGAATGAGGAATCTCTAAAACGGCTTGTGATACCTATGCACCCCTGGTTATATAAATTGCTTATTATACTGGTGGATTCTGGGAAGGGATGATAAAAAGGCATTTGCCCCTGAGTTCAGAGCAGAGTCCCCTAAACCAGGATTTTTACTAATTAATTTAAATGAAGAACTAGTTTTCACAATTTTCAGCCCTATCACACCATTCCCATCCAAACCACCAGCCTGTTCACCTTTTACTTACTCTTAACTGGGACCGATCTTTGAGAATATGGGACATAATAAACGCGTTCAAAGGTATCTCCCAAATTTTTTCCGGCAGCAAAAATGTGTTCTTCCAAAGACACTATGCTACTGCTCGTCCCATGGCGATTGTGGGAGGCAAGGAACTTAATCCGCGTTCAGCCAGGGCTCACTCGTCACGAAAAAAAACAGAGGGCATACCAAATGAATTTTCGACTCCAATGTCCCTTAACCTGCACATTGTAACAGATATCACATGCTCCGCTGATTTCTCTGATGTTAAGTACTTGCATAAGTTGGCTGATTTGTCCTTAATATATCCAAAAAATCGTGTTTTGGCTACTTCCATGACATTTTGGTGATATTTGTTTCCTTTTTTCGGCTTTAATCGAGTTTTCCTTTTCCGTCAATGATTTATATGCATTGTTATTGAACCAAAGATGCCCAAAAAATTATATAAACAAAGATATAGTAAATTTTTTAGGTTACGTTAAAAAGTGCCCTTTTCCCCGAGTTGCCCCTCAAAGTTGGTGTGCCCCCATACCAAAGCTCTGGCTGCGCCCCTGTTCACTAGGCGTAGTTAAATCAGCAAATATCTCGTTTTAACACGCGCATTGACGGGGGTCTGAGCCACCTTCGCATTGACGGGGGGCGGGTACCCGCCCCCCTAAGATCTCGAGAACCACGGTAGGTAGCGAAAAACGATAAACGGCGTTGGGCTGCCCATCCACTTCTCCATCGAAAACATTTGTACCATTTTTTTGTCAGGTCACATTTAAGGTCACGAGAGGTCAAAACATGCCCCTCATAGGGATAACATGTAAATTCAGTTTTTTTCGGCCATTTCAACTGAACAAGTAAAGATAGAGCAAAACGACTTGAACTATATGAATCCTCTTAGCAAGCCGAATCGAATGATATATAATTTGACATTGCTAGGTCAAATCAAGGATTTGACCTGACCTGAGGTCAGTTCAGGGTCAAATTATATAATATGCATATCATTAGAACCGCAAAGCCCAGGCGAGTCTAATGCAGCTAAAATAAATGCTCTATCGCCATCCGTTACTGAGTTATTCCGTAATAACAATTTTTCCCATGTATTTCCAATGGAGAGGTCATGCCTCGTACCTGACCTTAGGTCATCGATATCAAAAATACCGGAACATATTTTAGAGAACTCGGTGGGGCCATTATGTGATATGGGTTTCAATCGGATAAGTTCACCCTGCTCCGACTTATGCTATCTTAAAATTTTTTTGAGGTCGGGTCACTTGACCTGTACTGGTGACCTGACCTGAGATGACCTAACCTTAAAATTTTCACAGAAGTTGTAAAAATGATGAGGGAAAAGGTATACCAAGTACGGCGGCGCTGCGCGCCGCCGTTTTTCTACTATCTCCGAAAAACCCGAGGGGGCGGGTACCCGCCCCCGTCAATGCGCGTGTTAATCTATTGGCAGAATTGTTTCACCACAGGAGAGTAAGACTATTCTTGAGGCAGTTTGCGAACTCCATAGAAATACTCTGCAGAGTACATGTACGGATAAATTTACCCCTTTGCATTTTCAGCACGAATAGAACTGCCCTGTGCTAAAATAGCACGGAGATTAAATTATCACACGCTTGTAATGTTACACTTCTAACTCTGAAATCAAGCTAGTTGTCAGAAAAGGGGGAGTGATGGTGCAAAAACAACCCCCTCTTTTGGAGTAACTTGGATTTACTCTACCATGGAGTATGTTCACCCTCGAAACCAGACAGGGAGGCACGGTCACGTGACATCAAAACAATTTCATGCCAGCTGATGATTGAACCTCGTATTCCGGAGATATTCAAACGGGACAGGTAAAAAGCGTAAACGTAAAGTAAAGGATGCAGTTTTATGTAATTTTAGCAATGCCACCAGCGGAGACTATTCTAGTGCACTGAATTTTCACAGACGCTTTATAAAAAATTGGACCCTGGAAAAGTAGTATTTGCATAGAAATAATATGCGGAACGGTGGAAAAGATATATATTCCGACGGTTTTCTACCATACTCAGCGACGGTAGAACGTCCAAATTTAAGGGGGGCACCATGAGCTTTTCAACCCAAAGGCGGATGCAGGGGGAAAGGGGGGCACGTGCTCCCCGATCGACTCTCGACACCCCCCTGAAAGGTCAATGAGGCCCCCCGAAATGTCGCTTCCCCCAGGATGCGAAAATCGGCGCCCACCGATAGAATTTTGCGCCCATCTGATAGGTTTTGCCGGTCAAAGTGGCACCCCCTCCCCCGGGCCGGATGGCGCCCACCCGGGAAGGTGCCCCCCGCCCCCGATCGGCAATCCTGGATCCGCCTATGTTTCAACCCATTTCTTTCCAGTCAACGCCATTGGGTTATTGTTAAAATGTATGATTTAAGGGAGGGCACCGTGCCCCGGTGCCCCCAGTTTCGCCGCCAGTGACCATACTCCCGTCATCTTATAATCGGGCAAAAGTAAAAATGTCCGGAGCAGTGACGGATCCAACTTCCAAGGGGAGGAGAGTGAATAGAAAATTACCCACTCCTCCCCGCCCCCATTGGCAGACGCAGAGGGGCCTTGGGCGGATTCAGGATTGTCGATCGGGTGGGGGCGGGGGGCACCACCCCGGACCAGGGGTGTCACTTTTGACCGGCAAAACTTATCAGGTGGGCGCAAAATCATATCCGTGGGCACGGATTTTTGCATCAATGGGGGGAGGGGGTGGGAAGCGACGTTTCAGGGGATACCATTGGCCTTCCAAGGCGACGCCGTAACCATTTCAGGGGGCGACGAGGGTTGATGGGGGCACCTGCCCTCCTGGATCCGCGTACGGAGGGGGCAGGGCCATGCCCCCAAATGGCAAAATTTTTACCAATCTTTTAACAATACTATAACATTTTTGTACATATACATATGCATATAGTATTTTGTACATATAGTTTATTTGTACATACTTATGAGTTCTAGTGGTGTTTATGGGCATCCGAAAAGTGCACGGTAATCAGATTCCCGAACACTTCCTGAGGCTAATACTCCCAAAAGTTGTGATCTAATCAAGGTCAAGGTTTTCATTTTCGGCTTCAGGGCCAATTAGAACCCCGTACGCCCATTTCAAAGAAAATGGACTGGGCACCGTGTAGAACCCGGTCGATTTGTGATGGAATTGCCCTAATTAAGTTTGAATGTTTTAAATAAAAATACAAATTAGAAATCAGTTTTCACCCAAGAATGCATGAAATACAGACATACGCTATAACAAATGCATATTCATTTACTATCACAAAGAATCAGCAGAAATCGCGACAAAACAAACCACAGCAAAACCACAGGGAAAATCACACAGTCTGGCGCCTGTTCTCTGGCATCCACATCACCTGAGATCAAACACCTGATCTCCGAGGAGTCTATATCACTCGATGAACCAACGGCACGGGTTTTGCTGGCACTTTTGTTCCGTCCTGTATTCCAAGTATCAGTGCTTGTACATTGCGACCGATGATTTTGCTCCACGGTGAAAACTTGGAGTTGAACACCGTTGTCGGCGAAGGTAGCCACCTCCATTTTCCCCGCATAGACCGCACGGCCCACGAGTTTCAGGCCGGTCTTGTCCTCCACGGTTTTTTGCCTAAGCGACAGCTCACCCAGAAGCAGGGATAGCTGGGGTTATATTTCCCCTGGAAAAATAGACAAATACATATTTTATATTCAATTCGGTGGTTGGACCAGCTTTATTCAACATAAAACATATGTGCGTGATATTTAGTTTATTCAGAGTTTGTATTTAAACTTGAATGTGACTATTTTTGACTAATGATTTTCCGTCGCCCGTTTGCTGGCTTATTGTTTATTTGAAAAAAACAGCACGCCGCCCGTCTGCCTCTCCTGTGGATATGGGGTGTGCTTAGAGGGGAGGGGAGGGTAGGGTTTGTTGGTGAGTTTGCATGTTAGTAGAGACCTTGAGAGTTAGTTGACTTAGCGTTTACTTGGTGGAGATAGGAAGGGGCAAGAGTGGTGCCGGAGGTCGGCCTGTGTCAACACCTACATATGCCTTAAGTTATACATCTTAAGCCGCTAGATTTGTATTCTGAATATCTACATATTGTTAGAAGACTTTACATGGTAAGGTACAAATAGTGACATAGAAAAGCTGGAGATAGTTGCTGTTTTCACTTAATCTGTTCATAATTTTAATAGTTATCTACGTACAGTTTTTTTAGTACAATTTTAAAGAATTGCTTGCTACAATTTTAATTGATCTTATTTGAACATAAGATTCGTTTTCCAGGGCAGAAGTTTCTTTAGAAATATCGAGAAGTTTCGTGCCGGGTATGGATCACGGGAGCCATCCTGTTAATGCCCTCCAAAGCAGGCCCGTAACCAGGCAAAAACCTCAGAGGACGTGCAACCAAAGACAGGCACTAGCTGAGAGTCAAGTTTTTTAAGTTCAGATTTCGGGAAGTCTCTATGCCTTCGGTACGGGGCACAGGTGCCGAAACATTTCTTAAGCTCGGGGAGGGGGCAAGAGCCGTCCCCGATGGTAGGGTGAAAGGAAATTCAACCTACCACTTAATTTGATAGGTACCGAAAAGGTTCTGAAATCAGCTCAAAGTTGGGAATTGGGGGAGGGGGCACTGCCCCCACAGTTCGACAGCTAGAGGCAGCCACTGCCAATACCACTACGGTTTCTTCGCCCATGCTACATGGGACATGCATGAACATACATGGGACATTCTGCGCCCATGCCCAGGGAAGTGCTCTGAGCTCGCAGAGAGTTGACCAGGCGCCGAGTGCACCCACGTGGCTACGGAACTGCTCTAAACCAAACCAGGTTTACATAATGGATAAACTCGTCTGCTCGCAAGAATATATTGAAGCGTTTTTATTCGTTCCCAGCATAAACATTTTAAAAGGGACCAGAGAGGTGTGGCCACGTGTCGTCCAAAGATTTCCTGATCTCATTCCAATTGAGAGGGAACAGGAAATTTTAGGCATCGTTATTCCCGAACATTGGTCCTGAGACGACACCAACATCGATTTATGGATTTAACTGAGGGTCTCGGGGGCTGAGCCTGGACTCGTACGGTCTGTCATGGGCCTTTTGATGGTCACCGCCCTTCCGGGTCGAATCCTGGCTATGCCGCTAATTCTTAATGCCCGAAAAGGAGCTTTTTCGAGGGCTCTCTCACTCTCAGAAGCACTCTCAATTATTTGTTCTCTCAAAAACTTAACAGAACACGGTATTGATTCCGCATTTCCACAGACTAATCCCAATGCGATTTTCGTCCACACTAGCAAAATTCACTTAGACTCTGCCAAAAATAAAAGGGGTAGGGGTTAGACCATTTTCATATTGCTGCTGGCAAGAGATTTTCCACGTTTGGATACAAAACTTATCGGATTTGAGCTCATCGTTGCCTTCCGCATTGTCTAGTAATACAATTTTCCAGTTTCATCCCAATTGAACTGAGATAGGAATTTTTTGGACGAAAAAGGGGAGCCCGGGCTGCTGACCCCCTCTTTTCCCCGCTTTTGGAATGGATGACAAGTATACAATGAAATTGAAATCTAACAGGGAAATATGTCTAACCTAAAAGCAGTCGCTTTCCAGATCTTACGAGTACAATGACAGACCCAAGGGAGGGGAAAGGGGGCCGCGGCCTCCTCACGTCTAAGAGGCGCCAATCTGGGGGCGAAAGGGCGCCCCCAAAACAACGGTTTACACTAGGTCTTCGAGGAGAAAAATATCCGATTTCCTCTCCCCTAGGATACGACATGTGGCGCCCCTGGGTGAAAAAGTCAGCTCCTTTGGGGCGAAAAAGTGCATCCTTCGTTTGGCAAAGTGCGCCCTCTGAGGCTCGCTCGCCCTTCACTCTTACCGAAATCCTAGACCCGTCACTTCACGTGTATGAGTATTCGACAGATGAGGTCATATTGGACGATGGTGCTTATGGAAATAAACGGACTAGAAATGTATGTTCGGGAAGTTCCACATAGTTATATGAGATACTCACGGTTCAATTTGAGATGGCTGACATCCTCCTTGCTCGTCAGGAACAATATTCACCTTCATACACCGCATTATCACAGAATAAGTTAAACAAGAAGATCATGGCTATTTCACAGAAACAGCTTCAAACCACTCCACAAACGTCTTCTGACCTTAACACAGAAAAATAAGACAGCGCTCTTGCCATCAACCGCCCGACTTGACGTTGAAAGGGAAAATGGCTAACAGGCTGCATGGATTCTGGTGTAACGTAAACCCCCTGATGAGGCCCAATTCCTTCAGTAAGAGTCTAATTACTATATGTATCGGTAAAATTGGTTGTCATACTCTACCTTGTGGTTCTTGTTTCCAAAAGACGGGTGAATTCACTCCATTTATTGTTACTGCTCCAGCTTTTAGAGAACTAGTACGGTAGTAGAGTAAGCTCACTCTTTTTTAAGCCACTTTTCTGTTTTCCCGCCAAAATTCACTCCTTTTCTTGTGGTATGAAGCTTCTCTAATGAGGCATTATGACCAAAAAGGCGTTGGAATACTACACCGGGAGTGATTTTTCTCAGTGTATGAGCGGCGCGCCTGTACCCATTTCGTGCGCCAAGGTGGTAGATACCACTTATTCCACTTGAATTAACACATAGTCCTTAAAACCATGGCAAAGCGCCCCTGCCCAAACACTAGACGCCTTTACTGGTCTTTTGCGCCCCAGTAAAATGTTGAAGATGAAATTTATAAAGCTAACAAAAGCGCCCCGGCAAAGAAAAGGCGCCACTAGATAGCAAGATTGCGCCATGGGGAACTAATGCACCCCTGAGTAGCCTAGGCGCCCCTGGATGAAGCGCTCCTGGGTAGCCTAGGCGCCCCCTGGATTAAGCGCCCTACGGATATCATATGCGCCCTTGGCTAGGAAAGGCGCCCCTGGGCAGCAAAGGCAAATCTTGGTAACATAGGTGCCCTGGACAGCATAAGCTTAGATAGAAATAGGCGCTTTAGGAAAATAAAATACTCACCTTGGGTAGAAAAAGGCGCCCGTTGATAGCCTAGGCGCCCACTGGAAAAAGCGCCCTACGGATGTCATATGCACCCTTGGATAGCGAAGGAGCCCCTGGACAGCAAAGACAACCCTGGACAACACAAGTGCTGTGGACAGCAAAGGCGCCCCTGGGTAGCAAAGGCGCCTCTAGGACGGCACCACTTCGATAGAAAAGCCGCCTTTGGATAGCCTAGGCGCCCCCTAGATAAACTAGGTGCCTGAGAAGGAAAATGAGCGCCCCATTGCAAAGTACAGGCTCACCCTGTATAACATAGATGTCCCTTATCCATCTTCAGCTACCTTGGATTGGAGCAGCGCCCCTCAAGAGCAAAGGCCCCGCGGGACAAAAAGGCGTTTAGGTTTTTCAAGGGCACTCCTAGATAATATATGCACCCCTTACATAGAAATAGGCACTTCAGGGAAAGCGAAAGGTGGCCTTTGGTTAGGACGGCGCCCTTGGACAGCCTAGGCGCCCTCTGCATAAAGCGCCCTACAGATATCATATGCGCCCTTGGATGGCAAAGGCGCCCCTGGACAGCAAAGTGAACCCTTCTTGAAATAGATGATCTGGACAGCATAGGCGGCCATGGATAAACTAGGCGCCTGAGAAAGAAAACAAGCGCCTCAACTAAGAGTACAGGCGTCCCCAGGATATCATTGGTGTCCCTTTCCATCTTCAGCTGCCCTACTGTCTATGGTTTGGCACACCTGTCCGACAGTCGCGCGCTCTATTACAGGGCTCGAGCGCTCAATTTGAGCACGGACTGCCTTTAACCACATTTCCTTAACCTATAACTGAAGGCTTAGTGCTCCATCGCTGCAACCGGGTGCCTTTTTCAGTATGTGCGCCCCACTTCCGAGAACGCTGCCCTCACCAACCAGCAGTCCTCCCCGCTCAGCAGATGAGCGCCTCTTTCTGATAACTAGTCACTTTATTCCAGTGTTCGAGCGCCTTATTTCAGAATTTTTATTCTCCATCTATTTTGGGCTCCTCCTGGATTGCAGAAGCGCCCCCTCAAGTGCAAAGGCGCCCCTGGATAGAAAAGTGCGCCCCATGTTTGCAAAGGTGCTCCAAGATAGCATATGCGCCCCTTAGATGGAAATAGGCACTCCAGGAAAGTAAAATGCTCCCTTTGGGTAGCAAAGGCGCCCCTTAACAGCGAAGGCAGCCCTAGATAACAAAGGTTCTCTGGACAGCATAGGTGCCCTTGGATAAACTTGTGCCCGGAAGAAAAAAATAGCGCCTCATTGGAGACAAAAAGCACCCCAGGATAACGTAGGGCATGTATTTCAATCATTTCTGTGATTGAAAAATACACCTAGACAGCATATGGGCCCCTGGATAGAAAGACACCCCTGGGCAGTAACGGCGCCCCTGGAAAGCAAGAGTGCGCCCCTGTGGAGAAAAAAACCGCCGCCTGAATAACCTAGGCACCGCCCCCGAAATATCAGATGCCCGTGGATAGAACAGACTGCCTTGAATAAAACAGCGGCCCTGGGTAGTAAAGGCGCCCTTTGATAGCATACGCGTTCCTTAGCAACAATATGGGCGCTACATGAGCTCAAGGTTCACGCTCACCTAAGCCCAATAATAGAGCAATCAATCGATGCCAAAGCACTCCTTAAAGCACGGGAGCCAAACTTCCTAAGAAGTAAAGGCGCCTCTGGGTAGCAAAGGCGACCCTCGACAGTGGTGTAGGTATTCCTGAATAACAGCAGCGTCCCTTGATAAGAATAGCCCCAAGATGGCACAGGTACCCTGCTGATAGGAAAGCGCCCCTGAATATCAGAGGCACCCTCTGAATGAGGTGCCCATGGAGAACATAAGGGCGCCCTATGTATAGCAAATTGCCGCCCCCTGGATAGCCTAAGCGCCCCTTGCATAGGGTAGGCGCCACTGGGTAGTATAGGTTACCTTGAATGAAAATACGCCCCTCAATACCAAGGTGACCCTGGATAAGAAAAAGCTTCCATTGGGCATTGGGTATCAAAGGCACCCCCGGAACAGCAAAGATGCCCCTGGATAGCTAGGGGAGCGAAGGCGCCCCTGTGTGGCACAGGTGCCTCATCGAAGCAAAGGCCCCTCCAGGGAGCATAGGTGTCCCTGATGAGCACAGGTACTCCTGGACAGCCGCTAAATGACGTTGCATAATGTTACGACACCTATCATGACGATGCTATTACATCAAAGTTAAGGTTATTCAGTGTTTAGATCCAGGTTACAGGTAAATTTTAAAGGTCACTGGCCTTGATGATCAAGGCTTGATCAAAGGTCATTGGTAAGCTTGTGCACAGCGCTAGTTATAGCGTAAATTAGGCAATAATATGTTGGGCTGTGCCGTAATAGGTCAATGACCTTGAAGGACCTTGACCCCAAAAATTGCAGACATTGTTTAGAGCCTTCCCTTTTGGCCTCAGCTCTGTTCTAGAATATTCGCGCCCCGTTCCGTAACTGGTGCTTGAACACCCCCTCGATGTCTCTTAGTGACACGAAAAAACGTTGGCGCGAAGCGACACAGTACTTGTCACACCTTATCATTGATCAATGCCGCAACTTTTCCTCAAAATTTAAGGTTGCATCATCTCAGGTCAGGTCACCAGTGCAGGTCAAGTGACCTCACCCCAAAAAAATGTTTAAGTTGGCGTAAGTAAGAAAAGGGTGAATCTATCGAATTCAAACTTGTACCATATAATGGGCCCAAAAAGTACTAATAAATTTATTCCAGGATTTTTCCCATCGATGACCTAGGAACAGGTACAAATCATGACCTCTCCATTAAAAATGCATTGGGTAAAACGGAAATTTGCCGAAAAATTGCTCTATGTCTGCAGACGCCGCTTGAAATACCTTCGGATTCCCCAAATCATAGTATCCTAGGCCTCTTTATCGGTTCATGCTGCAAGTTTAGACATGTTACCTCTGAGAGTTCATCTGGGGCTTCCTAAGCAGGTTTTAAGACTTGGGTCAATTGCTTTGCAGGAAATATTAATAAAACCCTATTTTGATACCGTTTTTTATTGCTATTGTGAGTTGATTGATATGCATACTGACTATGCTAGGCTAGATGGTGACCTTGACCTAGCCTTAAGTCAGATCATTTTTATGTTTTGACCTAGTATAGTCATATCATACATTATTTGATGATTCGCCGTAACGAGAGGAAGCGAATCGTGCCTAAAAATGATTCTAGCTCAACTCTGGCAGACGCTAGAGTATAGAGACAGAGACATGTTGTAAGCCCTTGTCTCGGGGAGGGACCCCAGCGCCGATCGCGGGAAAAATCCCAAATGGCCCCCAGGGGCCCTCAGGGAATCAGGAAATCTGGCGTGGGTGGAATCTGGTAGAAGGGATTTTGGGTCTCCAAAATCAGCTGAGGGGCCCGTGCCAGTTAAGGGGGCCCAGATAAGGGCCCCCGACGAGCTCATTTGACCTCAGTGCCAACACAGGATTTTCAATACCAGCGTGGGGTGCCTACCTATTTAAACGGTTTCTATATAAGCTCAGGGATCCAAAACTAACCCTGGGGTCCAATTTTCAACTCATGGGGCCCAGACTCTCTAAGGGGACCCTGCAGCAGCTCAGAAGGCCCATAAAACTAACAGGGCCAGACTAGCTGGGTGCCTCGACGAACTAGTGCCCAGATACGCACAACGGGCCCCAAACAAGCTGAAGGGATCTATATCAGTTAAACGAAAACGGTACCAACTCAGGGGACCCTGACCAGCTTAAGGGACACTATTCCAGCTTGCGGCTCAGAGCTCAGAGCTCCAGCTTTTAGCTCAGAGGGCCCAGGACCTGTTGAGGGGCCCTATATCAATAAAAGGGCCCCGAAAAGCTTAATAGGCCTTAGCGGCGACATATAGCTTTCAAGTTCAGTGTGAGGGCCTGGTTAACTAAAGCAGTCCCAGATCAGCTGAGGGGACTCGATATAAACTCAGGGAAGTCACCAAAAACTCAGGGGCCCAGGCCCCCAGAGGTTCTGCGGCCTATGAGGCTCAGGTTAGCGTCAATCGGGTATTTCAGTGTGGAGCCGTTAGCCAGGACAACTGTGATAAGTGGAGGTGGTGGATACGACGCCCTAGTTTTCGCCATGACCGAAGATAACTGTATTATTTGCTCATCGTGCTTCAGTTAGTGTCAATGGGTGCTTTCAGCATTTTCTACCAAGGTACCAGTCGTTAGCTGGCCCGAAATGTGCTTGATGGTAAACGTGAACATGTCCTCACTAAGAGGAAGCTTTCATGAAAATAAGCATTTACAAATTATTTTTTAAACGAGTTTTTCATTGACACTGACCGCCTTTTGGGTGGTAAATTGGCCAGTGGCGGATCCAGGGGGGGCAAAAAGGCATTCCCCAAACGGAAAAGCTCTGGGCAAAACTATGTTTTCGCCCACCAAAGCGATCGACCTCCTTTTTCCCCTATTCCTTTTTAGTTTATAAGCAAGATTTTGGTGTTTCAACTCCCAACTTCAAACAGAACATAAGTTGATAAGATGTTCCCTGGCATGTCCCCTCGAATCCGGGAAATGTAAAAAACACTGAAGATTATATATTCGGGCACAGCCCTTCATCAGAATCATGGAGTAAATATCAATAATTCTCAGTTATAGTATAGCCAGACCTCCATAGTATAGCCAGTCATAGTATAGCCAGTCTTGGATAGGAAGAAGTAACTCGAGCCCATATTTTTCACCCCGTGAAGTTTGTTCGGCTTTTCGCCTCAAATACCCAAAATTCTACCGGGACGTGATATTGGTATCGCAGCTTTTTTACTGCGTGACGTTTTTTTGCTTTTCGACTTTGGTTTGCCCCTCCAAAACCGACCGGCTAGATCCGCCACTGAAATTGGCGCCCCTTAGGTTCGGCGCCCCCAGGTTCGGCGCCCTCCGAGCCTCGCCCCCCCTTAACGAAATCCTAGATCCGTCACTGCTACGAACTAACACACACGAGACGTGCCATGGGTTAGGGTGAAATAAATGCGCTGCTGTTCTCGGCTGTGACGAGAACCAGGGCTTTCCCATTCCTATTTGTGAAAACTTTAAACATAAAAGAGAAATGCACATTTGAAATAGTTATAACTTTGCCGAAAACAGCTCAAAGTTTAGTCCGGTCTAGGCCGGTGGGTTTTGTTGAAAGTGCCAATCAATCGCATGCCGTGGTTTCATGAGCATTCCCTAGCATTCCAAATCTGGCAAAGGGTATTGTATATTCAAGTTTCAAACACATTTGCATATCTAAAAAATAGGCAAAGACCTCACATCCGAAAAACGAGCAGCATCCAGGGTCAGGGACTATATGTAAACCGGGCTTATGGTGTTTGTTTGTCATCCCTAAAGTCGTAGGATTGTCATTTGACATCTCTAAATATCAGCTGGTAATGAGCAACACATGTGTGAATTTATAAGCCGAATGAGGAATTAACTAATATTGAGTGGAGTCGTCCTTTTGTAATTGATGTCGAATTAATTTAGTAATATTCTTAGTATTTGTATTGGGAAGTTGTTCATTAAAGTTATTAAATGTCCTTGGATATTGTCAGCCAATCACAGCGTGCCAAATTCGGCCATGAGGTGAGGTGTGATGTGGGCGAGGATATGCGCTCTGTTTTCGCTGTTCGGTGCTTGACGAATCAAACGTGTTTTACGTCCGAAGTCGAAACGGTAATGTATAAAGGTGGTAGTATTGAAGCTGAGTAATTAAAATTTATAATATTCGTATCTGCTTGGATCACGGCTAGCAGTAAATGTTTCTTTTTCATGACATCGTATTCGCGGAGTTGGTCGTCGCATGTGGGTCACTGTGGGTTGCACGTGGCATTGTGGTTATAACTTAAAGGGAATGTGGCACCTTCACAACGTGATTTTAACTGAGATAGCCAAGTTGTAAAGCAAGTCGGAAAACCCGGTACTCCATATATTATTTGTCTTGGAACTCGATATTTCCGTAGAAAAAAGCTAAAACCTCACAGAAAGAAATTTTTACAAGGGAAAACCTTGTCAGACCCTTGTTTACATGGAAAATTACTAGGGTAAAACGCAAAGCTTGTACGTTCAAAATCCGTGCCACGAAAACAAGGGAAATACAAGGAAAAACCATGTAGAACAAGGGTAGAACCATAGTACGGCAAGGGTTGCTAGAAGACGTTGTACAAACCTTGTAACTTAACTATGGTTAAGCTACATGGAAAGACAATGGCTGACAACGTCCCCACAAGCCCTCTACTAGGTCATGATTACCCCATAACAAGGGTAGAACAATGCCTTGTGTCCGCCTTGTACGCAACCGTAGCCTTCCTACAAGAGCGTGACGAGATTAGAACCTTGCTTACGCAACCGCTTTACCAGTGCGTAACGGGGAGGGAACAAGGGTGTTGCAAGACTTCTTACAAGGATAAAACGAGACTCGGATTACGTCTTCACAACAGGGGCAGATCCAGGACTTCATTTTGGGGGGGAAGCTTGGGCGCTCGAGCCTCCCCCGCCATAGTGACGGGACAGCATCCGACTACGCATTTACTTTAGGCACTCTGACATTTCATGGTGTGGATGGGGGCTTGAGCCCTCTTAGCCCCCCCTTGTACCTACCTCTGCTTCAAAAGGAACTTTTCTGTCTCTATGCAAAAGCTAAAGCGTTTTCTGGCCCAAAATGCAACCGGAAGACCATCGGTAGAAAAAGGGTAAGCATTGAACCACCTCTCAAGCAAGAAAATAACCAGCGCGTTGTCTTACCCATATCGGTAAAACACAGCATCACTCATCAGGCGCCGATCCAGGGGGTCGGTTGGGGCTACCGCCCCCACCCGTTGGGCTGAGTTTAAGCATTGCAAGGGGTCCCCTGGCATGGGAGCCCACCAGTGATGTCTGATGGAGTTTCCGGGGAACCCAAATGCCAACTGAATTTTGGCCCAGGGTGCTCAAGAATTGGTATCAGGGATCCTCAAGAGTTGGTCATGGGGGTCCTCAAGTGTTTGTATTGGGGGCTCCAAGTATCAAGAGCATTTTCGATGTATTGGTCTCGGGCCCCTAAGAGTTGTTCTCGGGGCCTGCCAATATATCGGGGGCTGCAAATGTTCTTGCTCTGCAGACCTAGGGTTAACACTTAAAAACTTCTCCGGCCTTTGGGGGTGGGCAAAAGGATAGTTTCCCCCCTTCCAGCGTTTGGGGGGGGCATGGCCGGATTTCCCCCTGCATCCGGTAATGATCACTCACCTGTTTTTGAGAATCTGAAGTATCTCCTGCGTATCCTCGAGCTCAGCTACCTGGCGTCGTAAATCCTTGTACTTAACATAACCCTTTGTACTGGCCTGCGCACGGCTCCTTCCCCGTGCACTCCTTTCCCCCTCCGAGCGCAATAATAATAATTGCTCGGGTTTAACAACGCACCAGTTGCCAAGGTTATACGGCCTCGTGGAAAATCCTTCCAGGAGGGAAGGATTTTGGGGATCAGATCAACTTATTCAGAGGCTCTGCCGGGACTTCAACCCGGGACCTATGGCCAGGGGTGTCGCCACGGAATTGTTATTGGGAGCAATGGAACACTGACTGGCGATGACTGGAGGGGGGGCTGGGGGAAAATTCTGAGTATTTTCGCTGGATATGAATCAATTACGAGGGTACAATTCACCAACACATCTATGGTGATTCACGCAGGTAATAGAAAATGCAAACAAATTAAGTGGCGGCTCAATTTTTTAACAGACATTCCCCCTCATTCACGAGTAGAGAGGACGCGTCCCTCCCCTTCCTGCTTTCGACGCTGATGCTCATGGTTCATAAGACAGGAACGCAAGCCACGGTGTCGCAATTCATCCATGTCCTCAAGCGCTGGTTTCAGGGGCCCCTAGAACTTATCCTGGGAGAGCGAAATAATTATTTGGGTTTATCGACGCACGAGCTGCCAGGGTCATATGGCGTCACCAACTATTTCCCTATTGAAAAGGTTTCTCGGGAGCCAGCTTGCTCCTTGTTCAGAGAAGCTGCCGGGTATTGAACCCGGGTAAGCTGCGTGGAAGCCAGCTACGCTGACCACTCCACTACCGCTCCACTGTCCCGGATGTCAGTCTTAGGTGGCCTCCAGAGAAATGGTATCAGGGGTACCGCCAAGTGTCAGTCCTAGTCCCCCAGCCCCACCCAGAGGGATAATCTCGAAAGCCTCAGAGAGTTAGGCCCAGCGATACCCCCGACGTTTGGTCTAAACAATATCTCGGAAGTCAATTTCAGAGGTATCAGGGGTCCCCTGAGAGTCTGACTCAGAGGGTACCCGGGCGTTAGTCTCAGGGACCCTGAGAGTCAACTTCCGGGCGCCGTATATCTCAGAGGTACCTCAAGCATCAGTCTCGGGAGCCCCGAGAACCAGTATAAGAGGGTCCTCGGAGATCAGTCTCAGAGACCTCAAAGAGTCAGTCTCGTAGGGCTTCGGAGAGCTAATTTGGGAGCACTGTATTATCTCTCAAGGGACTATTTCTCAGGGTCATGGGCCTGAGACGTAGACTCGGGCCTGAGTATCAGTCTTAGGTGCTCCCACAAGTTAGTCTTAGGCACGCCCCCGAGTGTGGGTTTAAGGAGGCCCGAGTCAGTCTGAGGAAACTGGCAATAGTTTTTATCATGGGTTTCGCTGAGGGTTGGTCTTACCTCCCCCATCTCAGCCCTCTGAAAACGTATCTCAGGAGCCCCGAGAGTTGGTATCAGGGGGTTACGACTAACATTGATTTCAAAGGGAACCGGGAGTAAGTCTCAATCCCCCACCCCCCCACCAGAATCAGTCTCAGGCCCTTGAGAGTTGTTCAGGGAGCCTCTCGGGAGTGCTCTTAACTGTTGGTCTAAGGGGCTCCTGGAGTTTTCCCTTGAACAAATCCGAGAAACAAAAACACTGAACACTACGTAGACACTACGTAGAAAACACTACGTAGAAAACATTACGTAGTAGACACTACGTACGTAAACACTACGTAGAAGATACTACTAAGTTCTACTGCCCAATAGAAAGCTAGAAAAGAGCATTTCTGAGAGGAAATATGAAATCTTCGCACTATTCTGGGAGGTTGCTGAAGGAGGAGGTGGACGAGACGCTGGAACACACCCCTTATCAGGAAAGGGAAAATTTGACCTCCCCATATCAAATAAAATGTGTTGCAATATGGTAAAATCACTCTGGGGAACGCACGAGGCTATTTCAAATGGAATGAGTGTGGTGTTACCAAGGTCCTTAACGGTCACAATCCGGAGCCAAATCTACTATGACGCATAGGCGGATCCAGGGGGGGGCAAGGGGGGCACGTGCCCCCGCGATCGACCCTCGGCGCCCCCTGAAAGGTCGATGGCGCCCCCCTGAAATGTCGCTTCCCACCCCCCCCAGGATGCGAAAGTCGGCGCCCACCGATAGGATTTGGCGCCCACCTGATAGCTTTTTCCGGTCATAAGTGGCGCCCCCTGGTCCGGATGGCGCCCCCCGGTCCGGATGGCGCCCCCCCCGAGAAGGTGCCCCTCCCCCGATCGGCAATCCTGGATCCGCCTATGCTATGACGTCACGTAAAGCGAAAGAAGATTACCAATAGGGTTCCATGTTAAAATCAACCAACTTCAAACGTCTACGACAGATACAGTATGCCAATTTTCTTTCACCATGATCTCATGTTCAATTTAATTCCAAAATATTTTCACTCATGGGAATTCAATTCCACTTTATCAAAAATATGCACACCTTAAAGGGAATGTGGCAGCTTCATGACGTGATTTTAACTGAGATAGCCAAGTTGTAAAGCAAGTTGGAAAACCCGGCACTCAATATATAATTTGTCTCAATATATAACTCAAGATTTCCGTAGAAAAAGCTAAAACCTACCTGCATTGTACCCCTCATGTACCCTTAGCAGCAGGCCACAGTTGTCATGGCTGTTGGTGTGACGACATTTGCTGGCGTCACGGTGAGCATCAGCCAATCGAAGCCCTTGAAGCGTTTTAAGTATGGTAGGGGTTGCCAGATTTTGACATCATTCACAGGCAGATATTTATTTCTTTCCCTAGAGCAGTGGCGGATCCAGGGGGGGCAAAAAAGGCAATTGCCCCCAAACGAAAAAGCTCGGGGCAAAACTGTGTTTTTGCCCCCCCAAAGCGATCGACCTCCTTTTTCCCCCGACTCCTTTTTAGCTTGTAAGCAAAATTTTGGTGCTTCAACTCTCAACTTCAAACAGAATGAGAAAAGTTCAGTGTAAATATTGGGGCTTGGATAGGAAAAAATGTATCTTGAGCCCATATCTTTCACCCCGTGACGTTTTTTTTTTGCTTTTCGTCTCCAGTTCCCAAAACCCTACCGAAAAGGCATATTGTAGCGCAATTTTTCACTGTGCGACGTTTTTTTTTTGCTTTTCGACTTTGGTGTTTGCCCCTCCCAAACCAACCGGCTAGATCCGCCACTGCCCTAGAGGAGTATTTTAAAAATCAAAATACTGAGCTTATTGTACGCTTTTTAGAGAAGTCATGAGTGGTTTCATTATTTTCGGCTAAAAGTATGCCTAATTACACTAAATTCCAGGATTTGACCAAAGTGCTACATTCCCTTTAAGTTAGCACTGCAACCCCCACATGGCTCACACATTAGTTAGTGCAGTCCTCTAGCTGCCATATCACTGTATGACGTCACCCTGAGGATGGAATTCATTTCATGGGTCACGCCTTTTGTAAAGTAACCTTGGTGATGAGTTATGACCAAAGTGGAACTCAACATAAGGTACTTCACATAGGGTATGTTCCAGACCCCCTTGCAAAAATCCAAGAGCTTTTGGTGCCAGACTTCTTGTCTGAAAATACCTATATGCTTTGAAAAATTCCCAAGCTAAATGACGTAAAGGAAAGTAGCAAATGCGCTGTTATTGTGTAGTACCTGATTTTGACAATTATGGCTTACTTGATAAATCATTCTGCACCTTTTATCTTTGGTAATCTTTAAAAATGCACCTAGCACGAAATGCTCTCGGATTTTCGCAAGAGGGCGTGGAACATACCCATATTCACACTGACTTAGTTTCCATGACCAAAATACCACCCGCATCGGACCACCGATCAGCATACATCGTGGAGTCGTGGAGGTCGTCAAGTGCGATCTTCCCAGCACTTGAGCACGGACCCTGTCATATTACTCGGGAAATAGCACTTGATATACTCCATCGGTAGTCCGATCCGGATCGCAATTTGGTCACGGAGACTAGGTCCCTAGCTGATGATTTTCACGAATGACTCTCAGTCCGAATCATAAAACTTTTAGCATGCAAGGTGGGGACCATTCTGATCCCTAGCCTGTCCCACCAGGTCACCAGCTTTTCATGGTTTTCTTCATTGTGGACCGGCGGCATTTTAGTCCCTGAATTCCAGCACACCAGCTCTTCTGCCAAGCACTATTGTGACCCTTGCCCATGGATTTTATGGTCCCCTAAATCAGTGCAAAAAAATGTTCACGCGAAGAAACTCAGGGAGCAGAAGTGACATTTTCATTTTTGATTTGTCCCTTTTGAGTGCCCTTCTTTCCATTCTCCTTTCAGTGCCCTCCTCTTCTCAGTTCAGTTCAGTATATTAAGAAACAATCCACACGAGTTAAAAACAATGGGGTGGCTTTTCGTGTTTCCACGTCAGTCGTTAAAAGAAGGCAACACTTAAGATAAGATAAAAACTTGGGATAAAAGACAGAAAAAATCACGCATACAGAGTAAAGTCACACATAAAACCATACATAAAACAAATACGATCACTGCCGCTCTCTCATCTGTCTCTCCAGCAGCATACATCTTAGAGTTGCCTTGAAAGGCACGTCTTCTCCTATATCCAGCTCGTTCAGCAGAGCTGCCCCCCGGTATGCCAGCCTACGCCGCCCGGCTTCAGTCCGGATCCGCGGGAGGAACAGCTCCGCTGACCGGCGTGTCGCGTGGTTGTGAATGGTGTTGCGTGGTGGTCCTATGGTGTTAGCTATGTATGGTGGAAGGCCAGTGCGAATGGTTTTGTGAAGTGAGAAAAGTGTGTGATAGTGAATGAGGCTGTTGGCGTCCAGCCACTTCAGCCACTTCTCTTATTGTCCCTTGTCACGGCTTGATTTTAGTATAAAATCCATTGATCCAAATGGAGTCCTATCAGTGTTGGTTTCATTCCCTCTGCTTCGCTCACCTCCAATCCAGCAGATTTTACAAAATCTATAATAAGATAACGAAAAAAGTGTCTTATTTCACATGCTGACCAATGAATAATGATATCAAATGGGCTAACAAACTCGTACAAGGTATATGAAAATAGACCTACTTACTTATGATGAAGCATGTTTTGATTTAAAAGGCTCAAAATGTTGTCCAAGTAGCTTCTTGGAAGGAATACAAATCCTCTATAATAAAAACTAAAACATTAGTTCATGGGTCCAAGTATCATTTTGTACAATGTTAGTACAACAGTAGTTTTTTTCTTTGCAGTTTTGCACTTTATTTGGAACAATGAGGCTGTTCCAGACACTCTTTTGAAAACAGGAGATTTTTAAGTGCCAGAAGTTTTTCCAAACATATCCAAGCTAAATGGCACAGACTTATGTAAAAAATCTGCCATAAATCTCTCGTCACAGATATGTTCATTTATGAAACATTTAAAACAATCTTTTGGATCATTCACCTTAGGTATATTTCCTCAAAATATATGGTTCCAAGACCACTCACCTTTCCCAAGAGGGTCTGGAATGACCGAATATCTAAATGTGAATGGTAATTTCATTTTTCATTCTGGCTGACATTTCACAGACAGAACCAATAAGCTTTTTAAGAATGTCAAGGGTTTCGGCATCTGGTCTGAAATTTAATCTTAATCAACTGGCAGGAAGGTAGAGCTGTAGTCAGAATTATAAAAAATGTTTTGTAGGTATGCTCAATGATAGGAATGCTGACTCATAATTGGGCACGTTTCACCCCAAATAGGAAAGCTTATTTTCAAAATATTGGAATGTTTGGGTTCTTTCTTAAGAAAGTCCAACAGGCCCAAAACAAATTTGAGAATGCTGACAACAGTCTCCAACACTGAATAGCCTTCAATGTTTTTAAGGGAAAGTAAGGAAATATTATGGCTGTGATGGGGAAACGCATTCAGGCTTCAAATTTTCCAAGCTGTATCACAAAATATACTTTGAGAACAGAAACATATCTTTGTGTACTTTGCTTGATAACTTTTATGTGAAGGGCAGGTTATTTCTAAAATGAAATGCTCATGCCGACGGCATTTCCAAAACATCTTAGAAGACGAGCCAGATATTTTAATGTGACCAGAAAACTTTTGTATGTATACTGCAAATTCCAAACCTTACAATAAGTTGCAAAGTCTGCCCCAAATTGGGAAGGAATTTTGTTGATTTAACATTCTTCAATAAATCGATGCTGTTCGCTTGGCTAGCATTTTTCAATCCTAGCCATTAAAAAGGATTAGCAGCATTATATTTACTAGAGATGCTTCCCTCTCATATTTTGATGTTTTACCTTCTGTGCTTGTCCCAGTCCTTCTACCCCTGCCCTAAATTATAAGCAAACTTTGTTAAACCAGAGAAAATCCATCTGAAGACACCAACAAGATCATATTGGAACTCACCCTATTTTTCAAACGGGCCGATAAAGCAAACACAATTAAGCTCTACCCACTGCCAGTACCTAAGCCACATGATCAAATGTCTGTGCTTGTTTGACACGAAAATAAGAGCCTTAATACTAATATGGTATACATGCCTGAAGTAACCACAGACCTCAACTTACCTGGACCTGGATTGACCATTCCAAAATGCCTCACTTTTCAACTATTGGAACAGAGAACAATAATTTCCACTCGCAGATCACTGACAAATATTGCAAACAGCTTCCAAAGTTCCATGATTGATTAAAATAAGGCACATTTATTCCAACCTACATGTTATGCGTGCCAGGTCACTGTGTATTGCCACGGGTAAACAGAAAGCAAGATGGCGACCGTAACCCGAGCAGGTATTTGAAACCATAGTCAAACGACAATGGCCGAGCAAGGGTGCAACAACGCCCTAGCTTTACCTACCAGCTATTTACAATGCCACTACAACGCCTAGTATTCAGCTAGTACAGCGCTGGTGCGCAAGCAAGGTATGAACCAGGTATGAACGAAGCGCGCACTATTGTGGCACAAGGCAAGGTTGTCATTCTCTAGTAATTGCATTGCTTTATGCTAGTGACGTAACCAGGGTTGTTTCACTTCGGTAATTTAACTACGGTGCAACTATTGTTCTGCAATGGTAAAACTTGTAGAAACACAATTTTAAGCTTGTACCTTGTAAAAAATTATTTCTGTGTTACCTGACACCAGTCCCCCATCAGCCCGTCGCCGGGCGGCCATTGTTGTGAGCTGCTGGTGTGACGACATATGCTGACGTCACGATGAGCATCAGCCAATCGAAGCCCTTGAAGCGTTTCAAGTATGGTAGTGGTTTCCAGATCGTGACATCATCCACAGGCTGATATTTATTTCTTTTTCTAGAGGAGTATTTTAAAAACCAAATATTGAGCTTTTTGTACATTTTTCAGAAAAATCATGAGTGGTTTCATTTTTTTGCTAAAAGTACGCCTAATTTCACTAAATTCCAGGATTCGACCAAGTTGCCACATTCCTTTTAACCTTATTATGGATTTCAAGGGGAGTTTCAGGGGGCATGACTGTGAGTCATGAGCTGTTAAGCTGGCAGGCTGTGTTGTATCATTAGTAAATACCGATAACCTGTTTGCGGCCATAATACCGAATTGTATGGTGAACTTATCGCCTGTTTGCAGGACGTGGGGCTTTGGTGGGCTTTTGTAGGCCCTATTGGGCCTTTTTGGCTGTGGCCTTGGTGGCCTGGGTGGCTGGAGCTGGGGCTGGAGCGACAATACAGAATGACCTGAACTCCTCTATTGTGGTCGGCTGCAGAGAGCGTGCAGATGCACGGTTGACACATATGGCGCGCACCTGTCACGACTGTGCATTAGGATGTCCCATTTTGAGCCGACTTTTGTAAACTGAAGGTGGGCATGTCTAATCCCGTGCATTCGGACCTGCTGAGTTCAATGACATCAACATTATTGAAATTGGACAATATCTAGGGGCTGCAAATTTGATTTCAAATTTGGAGTTTTTCTAAAAGTGGGCGAATTTTCAACCATTTACGTCACTATCTTTTTTGGTTTAGAGTAACAAAATATAGAGCATCGTCTTTTTTGTCATCAGAGCTATCATGTGTTACTCAATTTGATAGCTTTTTAGCACTTGGTCAGGTTAGGCGTCAGATAATTGTTCCAAATGGGTCAGAAATTACTATCTCCGGCTAGGATCAAATATTTCACCGTACATGCAGTGGCGGATCCAAGGGGAAAGGCATTTCCCTCAAACGGAAAAGCTCGGGGCAAAACCATGCTTTTGCCCCCCCCAAGTGATCGACCTCCTTTTTCCCCGACTCCTTTTTAGTTTATAAGCAAGATTCTGGTGCTTCAACTCTCAATTTCAAACAGAACCAGTTAAGTTCATTGTAAATATTGGGCCTCGGACTGGAAAAAGTATCTCGAGCCCATCTTTTTCATCCCGTGACGTTTTCTTTGCTTTTCGCTTTAAATACCGAAAATTATACCGGCAAGTATTATTTTAGCGCAGCTTTCACGGCGTGACGTTTTTTTTTGCTTTTCGACTTTTGACTTTGGTTTGCCCCTCCCAAACCGACCGGCTAGATCCGCCACTGCGGACATGACACGAAAACAACATCACACAAAGTGAAGATGATTTGACTGCTCAAGAGCTACTGGAAGAATTTATTATTTTACTTGTCATTCTCTCCAGGTCCGCTTTGGTGTCTGTTGATTGTCAGAGCCGCCTGACGAAATCCATGGAGCGAAGCGGATTGAGATTTCCCAAGCGGCTCTATACTGGCCGCTCGGTGGGTCTCATCATGGTCTGTCAGAGCCGCCTGACGAAATCCATGGAGCGAAGCGGATTGAGATTTCTCAAGCGACTCTATACTGGCCGCTCGGTGGGTCTCGTCGTGGTCTGTTGTCGGCGTTGTCGTCGTTGTTTTCTGTCCGTCCTGAGAATTGATGCCAGAGCTCTGCAATTGTGTATGAAGATAGCCCTCCTACGCCAGATGCCCAAACTGAAGCCCCGAGTCGAAATCCGAAATAGTTTTTTAGAAATTTTGGAGAAAAACTTGGTTTTATATTTTTCTAACTTTTGCTTCTTAAGCTACGAACTTGAAATTGGTGTTCCTTTAAAAGGTAACAAGCGCCAGCAAAGGAAAAAATTGAGCTGGTCTGACAGTATTCATTCCGCAAAAACGCGGTATTTCTCACGCGAGCAAAAAACCTACTGAAAATTGATGGCCGACTTGTACGCTCAAAATGTCACAAAGTTACCTGGGGGTAGCTAGTTTAATTTTCTTGTGCTGAGGCATAGTTTTGAGTAAAAACCGTAAAATTTTGACCTAGTTTTTATCGTTCCTCCGGAAGACTGCATTTTTGTTCATTTCATTCCAACAATGACATCTCGCAATTTCATTGACCGATTTGAGTTTTTATTTTATTTTTTTATATAAATTTTGTTCAAGTTGTTCCTGGTAAGGCTGCTGGAGTCGGAGTCTCACTAAAGTCATCAAGGGACTTGTCACGGAGACCCCGACCCCACCACCCGAACGAGCAACTCCCTCAATGGAGGGTCAATTTAGAAGCCAAAGTTTAACGTCCCACAAAGCACGGGGACGGCCGCCCCGCTCAGGTCACCCTATCACCAGTCAGTTACCAGCCGACCTGTACGTCGGGTAAACTATTGAGCGCCGGAGCGTCTCAGGGGAACCGATCCCAAGCCTGGACATGCACTGCCACTGCATGTTTCTGAGCAGCGGGCCGGAGCCCAACGCTCTACCAACTGAGCTACCGGGGCGGCAGATAACGAAAGAACATTGCTTCCTCCTGGTAATAAGTGGACATGGGAATCGTGATAATGAAATTCTTTGTTTTATAGGCATAAATAGAATTTGAGTAAAACAACTTTTTATTTGCAGCTTCCTGGTGCCGAGCTCATGTAATTCACAAACTCAGAATTGACATGGCTGAATAGGAAAGTTAGTTGCGGTCATTTCACTCACTAATACTACCCACCTATATCTAATGGCTTTCGAGTAATTAGTCCGAAAATGCATTTCAAGGTGCTAAATTTCTCGCAACATCTTTGTTCTTCACCATGGTTTCAAGTCCTTAAAATGAATGGAAGTGAATGAAATTTGGCATGAAGCCAGCTTAGCCACCTGGGTCACCGATACAAGTAATTCCAGGTCAAAATAACGCTTGGGTTGTCTTCTAGAAGCAACTTTATACCGTGCCTTGTCTGTATGAACACAGCAGCCGGCGCCACGGTCACAGTATTGTTGGTTGAGTGATATCGGCCTGTGACCTGACCTTTAGGGATTGGAATAAGGCAATAAGCTCTTTTACTTTGAATCTGGCAGAAATTTCATACTGAGAGCTTTGGGTGAACTTGATATGCCAGTAGTGGTTTCTCAACACACACTACAAAACTGCTATCTCAGTTCAAAACCCATTATAAAAGTGGGACTCTCCCTTTAAGAAAACTTTATTGTCTGTTTCCAGGGTTGGCAAAACTCCATTCGTCACAACCTCAGCCTAAACGACTGTTTTCGAAAAGCTGCCGCGGCAAAAGGGAAAACCAGGCAAGGGCAGCTTCTGGACTTTGGACGAGCGCTATGCCGACATGTTCGAACACGGCAACTTCCGCAGACGAAAGCGACGTCTGCGCAGTTCCACCAATCAGCATTCAGAGGTGGCAGAGCTGTCGAGAGCGGGAGCGGCGAGGACGGTCGAGAAAACAGGCGGCTATCCATCGAGCTGGCCAGCTGGAGATTCGACAGGAGCGAAGGCCAAAGGCGCTGATCTGGCCACGGACTTTTCAATGGGGACAATTACATCCCGGCGCGGCCTGGCTGCAGCCACTGAGAGGAGTTCGGCCACACCAGTCGCCTCCAAGTCTTCTCTTTTCACCATTGAAAATATAATCAAGCAGGAGACGTCAGTCTTCACGACAGTGTCACTTCAGTAGCTTCGGCAAAGAGGAAATGCGTAAGCCAAAAGCTGCGAAATCGAGAATCGAGCTGGCGGTGACATTGAGCCCATGAATGTCAGTTTTAGCTAGGCTGTTTTGTTTTTTTAGGGGGAGGGACGTTTCTTTGTGGTCTCGACCGTAAGGAAACGAGTCGAAACTAGTGTCCTCGCTTGTAGTCGAACATTACTCCTTCGTGACAGCTAGTGAGAATGATGGATTTATATTGGGCGAAATATGGATGGATGCAACCGAGCTACCAGGGCCTGCCGGCGCGGTAGATGCAGGACCTGCCACCCCGGTAGATGCAGGGCCTGCTGCCGCGGTAGATGCAGGGCCTGCCACCCCGGTAGATGCAGGGCCTGCCACCCCGGTAGATGCAGGGTCTGCCACCCCGGTAGATGCAGGGCCTGCCACCCCGGTAGATGCAGGGCCTGCCACCCCGGTAGATGCAGGGTCTGCCACCCCGGTAGATGCAGGGCCTGCCACCCCGGTAGATGCAGGGCCTGCCGGCGCGGTAGATGCAGGGCCTGCCACCCCGGTAGATGCAGGGCCTGCCGACGCGGTAGATGCAGGACCTGCCACCCCGGTAGATGCAGGGCCTGCCGGCGCGGTAGATGCAGGGCCTGCCGGCGCGGTAGATGCAGGGCCTGCCGGTGCGGTAGATGCAGGACCTGCCGGTGCGGTAGATGCAGGGCCTGCCGGCGCGGTAGATGCAGGGCCTGCCACCCCGGTAGATGCAGGACCTGCCACCCCGGTAGATGCAGGGCCTGCTGCCCCGGTAGCTCGGTAGAGTATTGAAATCCGGCCTGCTCAGAAAACCGTGCAGTGACAGTACAAGCTTGGGGTCGGTTCCCCTGAGGCACCCCGGCGCTCAATATTTACCCGACGAAGGTTGCCTGGCAACTGACTGGTGAAAAGGTGACCTGAGCGGGGCGGCCGTCACTGCGCTTTGTGGGACATTAAATTTTGGCTTCCAAATCAACCCTTCACTGCGGGAGTTGTGTAATGATTGCTCCCCCGGTTTTTACCTGCAGTTCTGTTTCACTTTAAATCGGCTCGCCAGTGTTGTGCCTGTTCAGGTTTCTTTCTTTTAGATAGCTTTCCTGTCATTGTGTGTCACGTCCAATATCAGCGGGCCGCGACCAGCATACATACGTCAATATTAGTTAACATTGCGACTTACAACCTATTGCCACGGGTATGTGATTAGGAGGTCATCCCAGGCAGGCGTGCCGCGGAACGTCATGGTACAATCAATGGTACAAGTACTATGTCAGTGAACATGTACCCTGTACGTACTGGCATACGACGATGAGGTAGCTGGACCGTCATCGATCCATTATCTGTTTGCCTGAACAAAGCCACCAAACTCCACCCCTGGAGGGACACTTCTGACTCGACTGCCCGCGCGGACGCATCTCCTGTGGTCTCTTGACCACTGAAGACTGACAATGACTTAAGAACTTTGATTCAGGCACAGAATGGATCGGCGTCGTTTCGGCCTTGCACGTTTTGCCTGGTGTGTGCTGTTTTGTCTTCATACAGACAGCATGGGTATAAATTTAAACATCCATTCTAAATTCGATCCAATACAACGCCGATTAGTGAACCGAAAAGTGTTTGGCCCACGCTGGTAAAGCTGACCACTAGACAGACGAAAACGGCACCGTACTCCGAGAAGAGGAGAAAAAAACAACGCGAGAAAGGTCGACTAGAACAAACTGAAACTAAGGCCAACCAGTACCAACTGACTTCAACCATTACAGTTGTTCGCTCGGGTGATGGGGTCGGAGTTTCCGTGACAAGTCTCTTGATGGCTTTAGCGACGCTTTGGTCCCAAAGCCGAACGTGCAATATTTGGAAAAATATAAAATAAAAAGCATTGCACATTGAAATGTTACTGATATGTTAAAAAAACATAGTCCAGAGAAAACATTAGCCCATAGACTAATTTTTCCAGCGAAATAAATGCAGGCATTGTGCCGGGCTCCTTTCGCTTATTTTTATTTGCTTTTGTCAAGATGATACGGTAAACCCATATCGCGGATTGGTGTACCTTCTGAGTGTATGTGATGTACCGCAGCGGTGCACCGATTCTGAGTGTATGTGATGTAGCGCAGCGGTGCACCGCTTCTGAATGTATGTGATGTACCGCAGCGGTGCACCGCTTCTGAGTGTATGTGATGTAGCGCAGCGGTGCACCGCTTCTGAGTGTATGTGATGTAGCGCAGCGGTGCACCGCTTCTGAGTGTATGTGATGTAGCGCAGCGGTGCACCGCTTCTGAGTGTATGTGATGTAGCGCAGCGGTGCACCGCTTCTGAGTGTATGTGATGTAGCGCAGCGGTGCACCGCTTCTGAGTGTATGTGATGTAGCGCAGCGGTGCACCGATTCTGAGTGTATGTGATGTAGCGCAGCGGTGCACCGCTTCTGAATGTATGTGATGTAGCGCAGCGGTGCACCGCTTCTGAATGTATGCGATGTACCGCAGCGGTGCACCGCTTCTGAGTGTATGTGATGTAGCGCAGCGGTGCACCGCTTCTGAGTGTATGTGATGTAGCGCAGCGGTGCACCGCTTCTGAGTGTATGTGATGTAGCGCAGCGGTGCACCGCTTCTGAGTGTATGTGATGTAGCGCAGCGGTGCACCGCTTCTGAATGCAACACTGCAATGCGATGGGTATTGTCCGCAACGCAGCTTTAATTCACTCCAACGATCATTCAGATGTGCACATCTTTGGTTCGGGTTTATGTACCAGTATGTAGACTTCTAGTCACTCTCAAATATATTTATTTTAATGTCTTTGACTGTTCGTGCTTTTAGAGGCAATCCTTTCTCCAAATTGCGCGACGATCTTCTTCAAACCGGTCTAAGATCTGGTTATGCTTTGCGTCTCATTGGACCTCTTTGATTAGCGCCAAAAATGAATATGAATGCAAATGAAACGTGTCTAGCGGAGCTCTAGCAGTTCGAAGTGTTGTTTTGAGCGTGCTAGTCATATATATATTCGTGTTCATCTGAAAGATAATATTATTGGGATCGAAAGTGACACTTTTCGATTTTGGCGATTTTGTTAAGTATTAAGTAATATATCACGTTTGTAACTAGCCGTTGAAGAAAGCTATAAGCATTTAAAGTCACCTGTACCAAGGGCACTCTAAGTAAGTAGGTTTTAAAGAAGTCCATGCAAGCAATGTTTGTCTGCGCAGCGGTCCTAAGCATTGCGTCACGTTCCAAAGCTTCTGGGGCCAATGCATTTTGTATTGCATGGGTTCTCACAATAGAGATCAACTATTAGGTACTAATACAGTTCTGAGGTGCGTGTAAGACTTCAAATTAAAATAAGTCAATATAAATAAAAATAACTTAAGTTGAAATTAAAATAAGTAAAGTTCAAATTCAAACAATAAACTTTACTCGAACAATTAAACAGGATCCTATCTCTGGCCTTGTCTTAAACATTTTAAGAGGTAGAATGCACTGCGAAATGCATTTAAAATATCTAAAAAAAAATTATCATCATCAATATACTTCTTTTCAACCACCACTCACAGTTATACACTCAAACGTTCCACCACATTGACCGCCTATTATAGGTCAATGTTCCACCACCACTCCAATATAAAAGAATAACCACAGGCAAGAGAGTGCGCCATTGCTGTCTTTGAAGAACAAATCTAGTCAAGGATAGGTTCAAGCTAAAGTAGTTTCAGGATAAAACATTGTAGAAATCACGTGATAATTAACAAAGTTATGTTAATATTTCTAAACTGCATATGAAATTGTTTGAAATTGTTTCTTTTGTCTTAAATGCGCCGTCGCTAGATACTGCTTTAACCTATTAAAAGCAGTTCTTACTGTTAGCACAGAAAAGTCTGGACTCTGATTTGACAAAAAATTGAAATACTATTATTGCGCGAATCAGACAAATTATTTTTTGCTACTGGTTGTGTCTGATCGTCGTCCGCATTTTATTTGGGAAGCCGTATACATTGGCAATTATCAAACTGCTCCCATTTTGAAGTGTGATAGGTAGGTGGTACGTGCTTGCTGTATTGAGAAGGTTTTCAAGCTGCAAATTGTATTGGGTTTAAAAATATCTATGTATTTAATGCAACACGATGATAAAATTTCCATTTCTATTGTCCTATGTTATATGTTGATATGGTAGACTATTTCCTAGGTTGTGCTGTAGTTCTTAGAATTTGCAATTGCAACTAGGTACTCTAGTAATTATAGCTTAGATTTTGGTTCAGCTCATAGCATAGGAATGTTTCATTTAGTATAATTATCTAGCATCGTTCTTTAACAGAAACAAAAGGCTTACCCTTATCATTCCTGAAAATACAGTTTAGATCATGTTTTTTTAGCTTGGACCTTTTTCTGACAGTATGGAGGTGCAATTATTTCCCTATTTTGTTGTAACCTTAACCCTTTTAAGTTCCTTTCCATTCCATGCACCTGGTTAAACATGCAAGGCTTCTTTCAGAAATCATTGCAACATGTTGTGGCAGCTTTACCTGGTAGTGGCAGTCTGGAACAATAAAAAAGATATCCATGGTTCCTGGCTATAATTAATTTTTAATGTTTCAATGAATTTATCTACCATACATTAATCTTCATTTTCCTCTAAGGCTTTCTGTACAGCTTGTCTTTTACTGGTTTATTAATTTGTTATTATTTACCATTTATTTATATATTTTGAAAATGAGTCGAAGTTTGAGTTGAGTTGAGTCGTGAGTTGAGTCGGAGTTGAGTCGGGGTGATTTAGCATTGAGTCAGAGTTGAGTCGGCTCACTGAACTCTTGACAATGAGTTGAGTCGGAGTTGAGTCGACCACTCTTAGCACATGAGTTGAGTTGAGTCGACTCAAGAAAATTCTGAAACGCACAACTCTGGTAAGGAGCCCAAATTCGAAGAGTTTTTGGTCTGTGGAGTGGCTGGAACAGCGTGCTGTGGCCGGCCTCCTGAGCGGCTCGGCCACGAGTGTTGTGACACTGGCCCTGGTACAGAGGTCTGACGTGGCGATGTGCGGTGCGGAGGAGCCTACATGAGAACACCGCCGACTTCATCGGGGTGACTGGAGCATCATGCGGGTGCGGTATTCCGGGGCGGATCGGCGTAGCGGGATAGTTGTGACACGGGCCGCGGTGGCGTAGGTCTCTGATGGATCGCTGCTGGTTACGTTGCTGTTGGACTTCTTGACGTAGTGGCCAGTGCTGAAGACTCATTCATCGGAATCGACCACCTGCTATGAAGTCGCCATCTCTCAGGTGTACCGTGAACCCAATAGTGCAGTTGATCTAACCGTGCAGCGAGTGAGCTCCCATTCCTTGTCGTTATATGAGGCTTACTATTATCTCGGATATTGCCAACGGTTCGGAAACCCCTACTGAGACTGGATGGATGTCGCGAGCTGAAAAGGTGAAGAGTTGGCAGCGTCTTCAGCAACTGGTTTGAAAGATTGTCACTTATTTGAGGGGAGAGGCGTGTTGCTGACACTGGTGACGAAGATCCCAGGTCACTACTTTCCAGATCGGTGTTTAGTCAAGTATTCAGTGCTGCTGATACATTTATAGTATCACTCGAGTCGATGACGAGTGCCTGCCCTCTTCCATATGATGTGTAATTAATAGGGGGACATGATGGTATGTACGACACCATAGCTGCATATGAAACCTCAGCTCAACTTTGATCACCGTTGCTTGTTTTTCGTCGGTATACATTGTCACTTGGAACTGTCGCTGTGGCATTTATGAACTTTCGCAACACAGTTAGGTAGTTGTCTTGCATAGTGGCACTATTGACCAGGGACGGCGGATTCCAGGGTGCAAGTGGTGCAGTTGCACCACTCGATTTTTTTCAAGTGGTGCAAAAGTATCTTTTTGCACCACTTGTTTTGGCTTTGTCCAGGAGGCGCCCCCCCAGGCCTCAGCCGGCGCCCCCGGCCGGTCAGAGAAAATCAAGCCTAATTACCGCCTACCTGAAGAGGTAGGATCCTCTGTGAAAAAGTCATTTTCATACATGAATGACGCACCTTGACATCAAAACTGCGGCCTGGAAAGCAAAAGGCGCCCCCCTTGAGTAAAGGCGCCCCTCTGGATAGCATAGGCGCCCTTGAAAAGCGTAGGCGCCTCCTGGACAGATGAGGCGCCTCCGAAGAAGAGAAACGGCGCCCCTAGATATCACATGCGCCCCCTGGTTAGCACAGGCACCCCTTGACAGCAAAAGGCGCCCCCCCCGCAGAGAAAAGGCGCCCCCTGGACAACATACGCGCCCTTTGATAAGAAAGGCGCCCCCTGGAGAGATAAGAGAGAAACCCCCCTCCCGAGAACAACGGCGGCAGGGACGGCGGACTCCGCAGGACAGGGTGTGCAGTTGCACACCTTGAAAAAATGATGGTGTACAATAGTATATTTTTGCACACCTGGTTTTGACCTCGTACGGGGAGGCCCTCACGGATTTGGGTGGCACCCCGGATTTTGCCGGCGCCCCCGGCCGGTCAAGAGAAAATCAGACACATCGCCTGTCTGAAGGGGTAGTACCCTCTGTGTAAAATAAAATACACTTTCAAATATGAATGGCGCCCCCTGACATGAAAGCTGCACCCTGGACAGCAAAAGGTGCCCACCCCCATAGAGCAAAGGCACCCCTCTGGATATCATAAGCTCCCTTTAATAGCAATCGCGCTCCCTGGACAGCAGGGGCGCCCTCTGGATAGGATAGGCGCCCCCAAAACAGCAAATACGCCCTTTGATACCAAAAGCGCCCCATGGACAGAACACACCCTCTGGATAGCATAGGCACCCCTGGACGGCAGAGACGCCCCTAAAGAAGAGCAACGGCACCCCGGGATAGCATATGCGCCCCTGGTTAGCACAGGCACCCCTGGACAGCAAAAGGCGGCCCCCGCCCCCTGAGTAAAGGATCCGGGTCTCTGGATAGCATAGGGGATGAGGTGGCTTAGTGGATAGCACCCTTGTCTTCTAAGCCACCGGTCCCGGGTTCAAGTCCCGGCAGAGCCTCTGAATAAGTCGATCTGATCCCCAAAATCCCTTTCAACAGGGTGAGAGTTGGCGACGCCGTATGACCCTGGCAGTTGGTGCGTCGTTAAACCCCAACAATTATTATTATCTCTGGATAGCATAGGTGCCCCTGGATAGCGCAGGCGCCTCCTGGACAGCAGAGACGCCTCCGAAGAAGATGAACGGCGCCCCTTGATATCATATGTATCCCCTGGTTAGCACAGGCATCCCTGGATAGCAAAAGGCGCCCCCCCCGAGAGCAAAGGTGCCCCCTCTGGAAAGAATAAGCACCCATGGATTGGAAAGGACAGCAGAACATTTTTTAAGGAAAACTCAGTGGAGGGGGGCGGTGGAGATTTTCTTGTGCTGGCCATTATAATGTCTTCGGGGGATCAAACCCCCATTTGGAGGGGGCGTTAATAAAATTTAGACGTGCTAGTGTTAAAAAATGTCTCCTAATTTTTGTTATTCCATATTCTAAAGATTAGAGATGCTGCCCAGGACTGCGGGTTTTTTTCAACGGAAAAAAGCCAAACGGGGTTTGCGAAAAGGCCAAAAGGTTCAAATTGTATTTGCACTAAAAATCTTGTTTTTTTATAAATTTCGTCCAAGTTCTTCCCAGTACGGCTGTTGGAGTCTGAGTCTCATTGAAGTCCTCAAGGGACTTGTCACGGAGACCCCGACCCCACCACCCGAACGAGTAACGCCCACAATGAAGGGTTGATTTAGAAGCCAAAGTTTAACCTCCCACAAAGCACAGGGATGGCCGCCTCGCTCAGGTCACCCTCTCATCAGTCAGTTGCCAGCCGACCTACGTCGGGCAAACGATTGAGCGCCGGAGCGTCTAAGGGGAACCGATCTCAAGCCTGGACATGCACTGCCACTGTATGCTTCTCAGCAGCGGGCCGGAGCCCGACGCTCTACCAACCGAGTAACCGGGGCGGCCAAATGGCCAAATAAATACCACAAAAGCCATATTTGAGGCTAAAACGAACCCTACCGGGTATCATAAACCCACAGAAAAAGGACAGAGCACTCTTGTATCACTGCAGTGAACAGTACACTGTATAAAACTAAATGTTGATAATTTGATATTGACTTGACGATATATTTTTAGCACACTGCCCATCTCATAAGAAGGCAGGAGTCCCCTTCCAATCCCGTGTGGCGACCCAATTATTTTATCCACATAACTAAACAATTTGTTAGCATCATCAATTATCTTGGCCGCACCACTCCCCGCTAACATTTGATATCTTCCTGCTTTTTCTGTGAATTGTTTGCTCTTGAACAGTGACGGATCCATAGGCAGATCCAGGATTGCCAATCGGAGGGGAGCACCTTCCCGGGGGGCGCCATCCGGAGCAGGGGGCGCCACTTTTGACCGGAAAAACCTACCAGGTGGGCGTAAAATCCTATCGGTGAGCACCAATTTTTGCACCCTGGGGAGAGTGGGAAGCGCCACTTCAGGCGAGTGCCATCGACCTTTCAGGGGGGCGCCGTGACCATTTCAGGGGGCGCCGAGGATCGATCGGGGGCTGCATCTGCCCCTCCCCTTTGCCCCCTGGATCCGCGTATGGGCGGATCTAGAATTTTAGTAAGGTGGGGGGGGAACGCGGAGCCTCAAAGTGGGCACTTTACCATCAACTTTTCACCCAAAGGGCGCCTATGGTATTCGGTTTTCGGTTGCCGTCATTTTGGTGGATCGTATTTTTAACAACGTCCTATCCCACCCTCTCCCAGCCATAACAGTTTGTACCAGCCAAGCAAGATGCCTATTTGGCGTGATATTTGAAACAATGAATTGCTAAACAGTTCAGTCCACACTTTTTTCGGCACCTCTTGAAAAATCTGCAACTGCCACTAGGTCATGGAGAAATTCAAGACACTTGGGAAGATGCAACAGCTGAACATAAAGGTATATATCTGAGGATTTTTCTGTTAGTGAAGAGGGGTTAAGTTTATTTTAATATCAAATATGATAAGCATCATTTTGCCTTTCCACGTGGCCAAGATTCGTAAGATAATGGTGAGAGGACATTGAAAATAATTGCAGCAAATGTGAACCTGGCCTGTGCGCTGTCCAAGAAAATTATCTCAGCGGAAAAGCTTTTAAGTTGTAGGAAACACAAACCGGACTTTAACCCACATTTTTAATTGCTCCTAAAAAATAATGTTTGAACCAGATGGCAGACTCAAGGAGATATAAGGGAAGTTGAAACGTTAAGATAAACACAGAATGAAGTATGTGGGCATTTTCCATCGACCTTTATCTATATTCTTCAATTCATCAGCATGGGAGAATTGCTCTTGTGCGTGAAATTTCGGAGGTGTTAAGAGAATTTCGGCAGCCATGTGATAGAATGCTGAAATAGATCATGCCATAGGCATGTGTGATTTGTGACATAAATGGGCCCTACTAGAATAAAAAGAAAACAGTTTCAACGTGTCCAAGTACTCTCTCGATAAATTGATAACTTTTTTGTTTATTGGCTGTAATTTGCGCGTTTAATGATCATGTGCAGTGTTCAGATCGAAGCGAAAAGACCATTCAGATTGATAAAACGAGTATATTTTGTCACTGACCATCCACTTATACCATCAACCATCGCCTTCAGGTCAAGTTCAGGACTCATTTAAGAGAAGAGGTGAGCGTGCACTGTGCATGCCCAAATCGAGACTCAGCCGCCCTCCCGATGGACAGACCGCGCAGAAATACGTCCTCGTCGCGTTTGATTTCGCGCACGCGTACGACGTAGTGGACCACCACCTGCTACGCGTTCGCCTATTGGAGATGGGGCTGCCAAATTGCACGATGGCCTGGATTTGGCAGTGGCTCCGGGACCGAAGAGTCAAGGTGGACCTAAATGGCGTGCTTTCCAGTGAGCGCATTTTCCGAGCTGGTCTGCCGTAAGGAAGTGTCTTATCGCCGGTTTTATTTTTTATGGGCGGCTCAGCTGGTAGACGCAGTTCGTGCGGTTCCCGGATGCTCCCCCTACATGTACGCCGATGATACAGCGGCTCTCTGCACGGGCAACAACATCCAAGTCGCCAAGGACCGGGCGCAAGCTGCTGCTGGCACCCTCGTGAATTGGGCCCGACAGCACAAAATGGTGGTATCAGGAGCCAAGATCCAAGTACTGGTGATGTCCCAGTGGGCCAGAGATGCCGATCCCTTCAGTTCGTCGATGGGAAGTCTGTCACTGCTGGAGACACCCTACAGCTGCTTGGCGTCACCATCGATCGGCTCCTCCATTTCGGTCCACACTGTAAGAGACTGTGGGAGAAGGTCCACCCCCGCATCTCCCACCTACGTCAACTGTCCGGCTGCAACTGGAGGCTGCACGAACAGCACCTCCGAACCGTCGCTACTGGCTACGTGAGAGGAGCTATGGAGTAAGCGGCCGCAGCGTGGCTCCACGCCACACCGCCATTTCATGCCGAGCTGCTGGAACGCAAAATGAGAGCGTCGGCGCGTATCATCACAGGATGCACCCTAGACCATTTCATATTTGACGAAAGTTGTTATATCGCTTAGGTGACACCCAAATCCCGTTCTAAGGTTCATTTTCAGGCAAATGGTGCATTTTCAGCGAAATTGAACGAAATCTAAGGGTGGCGCAAAGGGCTTAAAGTTTTCAATTTCATAGGTTTTTTGGATTTGGTCGTCAGTTTGAAGATGAAAATGTGAATTGATATTCTTGAAAGTACCATTTTCGTGTTTTCCGCGTACGATTTCATCACGTCTGTCACTTTCAAGACGCTATCTCGTATAGTTGAACCGTGATGGCACTGTTTGTATCGCAGAAAACCGCGGCTGTCTGCAGCGCCATCTCTGGATAGCGCCGGCAACTAACGATCAATCCACGAGTACATTTATATTTTTCCTGCGTATCAGCTTCAAATGACCGCGAATCACTGTTTTTTCTACTTTTGAGTAAAAATAAGTCTTAGATTGTAAATGTCACGGGGTATCCCCTCGAGGAATATATTTTAAGGCTTTAGACGGGTAGATGTTACTCATGACTGATGCATTCAATGATTTAGTGCCTTCATTTGAAACCAGGATGCCATGATCGAGGAAAAGAGCATGCAAGGTCGTTGGTTTACTAGCAGTCAGGGGCAGATCCAAGGGGGGCGAAGGGGACGGCCGCCTACCCCCTTGGGCCCGAGAGGCGCCCCAAAAATCACCGCTCCCACCCCCTCCCCCTGGATGCGACGATTTGCCGCCCATTGGGTGAAAAGTGCGCCCTTCGGGCGGCAAATTCCCACCCCTGAGGCTTCGCCCCCCTTACAGAAATCCTAGTCCGTCACTGCTAGCAGTAGCGCACTAAAGGGGGGGGCAGCAGGCCCTGGCCCCAAAACGTTAAGTGCCGCCCCCAAAAAAAACAGTTTACATTAGATTTGTGAAGCAAATAATTCATCGCTCCCACAGACACAAATGACCATGATATATGTGTATTTCATTGTCATGTCCAGCGCAGCACTGAACAACCGCTCTCCCTAAATGAGAGCACACAACCATCACATCTCGGATTTCATGTGCTTATTTTCAGTCTGATATCGCCGGCACCCTGGGGCAGCTCTACACTCAGAGGTTTCCATGCGCCTTCTTTGTGAGCTGAGTCACCTGTAGGCTCTGTGACTTTCCACTGGCTGCAGAAGCGACTGGAACTGAGATTCGTCGCCAACTTGTCCTGCGAATTCCTTAAGAAGGGCAACTCCGCGCTCGGCGGTGTCATTTGTGACTCTCGCCGACTGCACGAAGTCTTTCAGTGTGATGTATGCAGAATCAGCTTCCCACATCTCTGGTGGCTTCGCCAGCCACCCGTAGCCTGCAGAAGTCACCTCGAAGAACTGCCATGACGGCTCGTTCACAAGATTCACCAGCTTGGTGTCTTCCTCTAGCACCAGCGTATTTTCGTCTTCAGCCGCCTCAGCACGTGGAATCGTCAGCAACTTCTGACCGATCGCCTGTTTCTCCTCCTGCGTTGCATACTGAGAGAATAGGCCGAACATCACCACCGGTGGCCTGAGGCACCATGTGTGGCGGCGCAATACACGCAAGGCCGCCTCGCCCACTTCTCTGTCGATGTTTTTGTATCTGATGATATTTTTGTGCATCGCCAAGTCATTCGCTGGAGCGTCGGCAGCCAGAGGCGCTCGGAGCCACGCACTGGCGTAAATAAGCAAAACAAACTGCGTCACACGACGCAGCTGCTGCCTTTTCTCCCCAGTGTAACTCAGCTGCTCCGCGAAGATAAACATCTCAATTATGTACAGTTTACACTGTAGATACATCATCAAGCCATGCGCCGCCACACATGGTACCTCAGGCCACCGGTGGTGATGTTCAGCCTATTCTCTCAGCATGCAACGCAGGAGGAGAAACAGGCGATCGGTCAGAAGTTGCTGACGATTCCACGTGCTGAGGCGGTTGAAGACGAAAATACGCTGGTGCTAGAGGAAGATACCAAACTGGTGAATCTTGTGGACGAATCGTTGTGGCAGTTCTACGAGTGACTGCTGCAGGTCACGGGTGGCTGGCGAAGCCACCAGAGATCTGGGAAGATGATCACACTGAAAGACTTCGTGCAGTCGGCGAGAGTCACAAATGACATCGCCGAGCGCGGAGTTGCCATTCTTAAGGAATTCGCAGGAAAAGTTGGCGACAAATCTTAGTTCCAGTCACTTCTGCAATCAGTCGAAAGTCACAGAGCCCAGGTGCCTCAGCTCACAAAGAAGGCGCATGGAAACCTCTGAGTGTAGAGCTGCCCCAGGGTACCGGCGATATCAGACTGAAAATAAGCACATGATATCCGAGATGTGATAGTTGTGTGCTCTCATTTAGGGAAAGCGGTTGTTCAGTACTGCGCTGGACATGACAATGAAATACACATATATCATGGTCATTTGTGTCTGTGGGAGCGATGAATTATTTGCTTCACAAATCTAATGTAAACTGTTTTTTTTGGGGGCGGCACTTAACGTTTTGGGGCCAGGGCCTGCTGCCCCCCCTTTAGTGCGCTACTGCTAGCAGTGACGGACTAGGATTTCTGTAAGGGGGGGCGAAGCCTCAGGGGGTGGGAATTTGCCGCCCGAAGGGTGCACTTTTCACCCAATGGGCGGCAAATCGTCGCATCCTGGGGGAGGGGGTGGGAACGGGGCTTTTTGGGGGCGTCTCTCGGGCCTAAGGGGAGGCGGCCGCCCCTTCATCCCCCTTGGATCTGCCCTTGACTGCTAGTAAACCAACGACCTTGCATGCTCTTTTCCTCGATCATGGCATCCTGGTTTCAAATGAAGGCACTAAAGCATTGAATGCACCAGTCATGAGTGACGTCTACCTGTCTAAAGCCTTAAAAATATATATCCCTCGAGAGGATACCCCTTGAATTTACAATCTAGAACTTGTTTTTACTCAAAAGTAGAAAAACAGTGATCTGCAGTCATTTGAAGCTGATACTCAGGAAAAACATATGCATGCACTCGTGGATTGATCGTTAGTTGCCGGCGCTATCCAGAGATGGCGCTGCAGTCAGCCGCGGTTTTCTGCGATACAAGCAGTGCCATAACGGTTCAACTATCCGAGATCGCGTCTTGAAAGTGACAGACATGATGAAATCGTACGCGGGAAACACGAAAATGGTACTTTCAAGAATATAAATTTGTATCTTCATCTTCAAACTGACGACCAAAGCCAAAAAACCTATGAAATTGAAAACTTTAAGCCCTTTGCGCCACCCTTAGATTTCGTTCAATTTCGCTGAAAATGCACCATTTGCCTGAAAATGAACCTTAGAACGGGATTTAGGTGTCACCTAAGCGATGTAACAACTTTCGCCAAATATGAAATGGTCTAATGCACCCACTCCACTCCCAGCCGAGTTAAGACTCCCCGCGTAGCGGCCAGAAGGAGGGTACTCGCGACCCGACTGCTGGTGAAATTCCATACCCTGCCGCCTGAAGACCCTCTGTGAAGACGTGCGGAGGCGACAGCGCCCTCTCGACTCTCCTCGGTGACCGGGTGGCGGCAGGTGGGCAAAGACATGTGGGATCAAGCAGGCATCTCCCTCCCCATCGAGTCTTTCCTTCCTCGACGTCTTCCACTGTGGGTATCAGGAGAGTGAGTCACATTTCAACTAGACGTGGGCCCACTGACATCAGGAGCGCCACCTGTCCGGAAGAAGCGAGTAGCTCTCCCCACCTCGCTTCCCTGACTCAATGTGCCACATGGGTGTGGACCGACGGGTCAGTGCACGGAGGGGTCACGAGCGGGGGAGCTGGGTCTTCATCGAGTCACCAGACAGAGCCCAGCATGAGCTCAGGCGACCAGCAGGCTCGCTCTGCTCGAGTTTTCAGGCTGAGATGGTAGCCATCCAAACTGCCTGTGTCTTCCTACTGGACTAATCAGTGCACACAGAAGATCCAGTCATCTTCAGCATGGCCTGCCAAGGTGACGACGCATTATAGAAATAAAATGGCTTCAATGTCTGCAGATAAGACAGCGAATCGGTAAAAATCGCAAACTTCCTCACCATCAGCTTAGACACCTGGTCCAAACAGCAAAAAAATGGAGTACAGCTCTGAAGTAAAAATGGATCCTTCGTAAGGCAAACTAGAAAACTTCTCAACATCGTCACCAACAAATGCACGCCCTGTGCCATTGTCACTTTCTTTTGCAACCGTCTATATAGAAACAGACATGGTTTTCGAACGGCTCCGCAAGCATGTTCATAAATTACTGGCGCGTCGGTTCAGGAGGCAAATTTTTGCTTTGTTGGCGTAGGTTGTGTTCGTGTTAACTGTCGAGATGAGCTATGGTTCAATAACAGCTGCTTCATGTGGTTCGACGAGATTGCTGTCGATACCAGCCTGTGCCAGCCAGGCACAGACTCTCACTCCCTGGTGACGGGTTGCAAAACGCGAGCCACTGTCTATCTGACTGAGGTAGGCGTCGCCAAAAAAAAATGTTTGGTATGTGGGGCGTGTTGGTGACTTATTTTAAAGGGAACGTGGCACCTTGGTAAAATCCTGGAATTTTGTGTAATTAGGCGTACTTTTAGCCGAAAATAATGAAACCACTCATGATTTCTCTGAAAAATGTACAACAAGCTCAATGCTTTTATTTTTAAAATACTCCTCTAGAAAAATGAATAAATATCTGCCTCTGGATGATGTCATGATCTGGCAACCACTACCATACTCGGAACACTTCAAGGGCTTCGATTGGCTGATGCTCATCGTGATGTCAGCATATGTCGTCACACCAGCAGCTCACAACAATGGCCGCCTGGCGAGAGGTACATGAGAGGCACATTTCGGGTAGGTTTTAGTTTTTTTCTACGGAAAAATCGAGTTCCAAGACAAATGATATATAGAGCACATGGTTTTCCGATTTGCTTTACAACTTGGCTATCTCAGTTAAAATCACATTCTAAAGGTGCCACATTCCTTTTAATGGCTTAATGCAAAGCGAGTATCTTACTGCGCATTTGTAGCGGTATTTCACTAATTTCCACTAGCATGCTTATTATGGGTGAAGCTTGGAACGCTCCTGTTACTATTCTGATAGCGAGATGACGGACATATCGATAATCTTTTTCGCGGACTAAGGAGTGGCCTCATACGCAACCCCGGTCTGCGACCTGGGATAACCCCCCACCGGCGCAGGAGAGCCGCATGACAATGTGCTGAAATCAACCATATTTCATTCTCAATGTATCTCTTCATAAGCCTGTAGGTCAGTGCCATCATTCTTTTCTTTGAAATAAATAGTAAATATCCCGCAGTCAACCCCGGATTCGACCCGCGCACCCCTCATCACGAGACAGGACCTCTAACCACTAGACCACTGCGCCACACTGTACCGACTCCCACTAACCCTACACCTGTGACCCGTCAGGAGGTCACTGGCCGGTATCACGCAATCAAAACGATGCCGTGATCGTGGCGCCGGGTGTTGTGTTCGTACAGAAAAGGCATGGTATAAAGCTGCTTCTAGAAGACGAACCAAACATTAGATTCGCCTAGAATCATTTGTATCGGCGACCCAGGACCCTAAGCTAGCTTTATGCCAAATTGCATCCACTTCCATTCATTTTGAGGACTTGAAACCATGGTGAGAAGCAAACATGTTCCGAGAAATTTAGCTCCTTGAAATACCCTTTCGGACGAATTACTCGAAAGCCGTTGGAGATAAGTGGGTAGTGTAAATGAATTGAATGACTGCAATTAATTTTCCTATTCAGCCATGTCAATTCTGAGCTTGTGAATGACATGTGCTCTGAACCGAAAAGCTGCAAATAAAAGGTTTTCTACTAAAATTATATTTATACATATAAGACAATGAATTTTATTATCACGATATCCATCTCCGAATATTATCAGGCGGAAGCAATGTTCTTTCATTATTTGAAATGAAAAGTCAAATCGGCGCATTAGATCGCGAGAGATTAAGATTTAAATGAAATGAGCAAAAATGTAGTCCTCCGGCAAAATGGCAAAACTAGGTCAGAATTTTACGTTTTCCACTGGAAACTATGCCTAAGCACAAGAAAATTGACGTAGCTGCCTCCACGTGGCTGTCTTTAAACTAACTGAAGCGTGCCTTCTGACATTTCGAGCTTACAAGTCGGCTGTCAAATTTCAATATCTTTTTGCTTGTACTAGAAATACTGCGTTTTGGCGTAATAAATATTGTCGGACCAGTTCGAACTTTTTTTCTTAGGTGGCCTTGTCGCTTATTCAAAAGGAGGCATATTTCAAGTTCGTTGCTTAAGAAATAAAAATGATAAAATGCAAAATTGAAAACATTTGTTCCAAAATTTCTCAAACAATATTTTGAATTTAAATTCGGGGCCTTAGTTTGGGCGTCTAGCGTAAAAGGGCAATTACCCTACACAATTGCAGAGCCCTGGTATCAACTGTCAGAACCGCCAAACGGCCAGAATAGAGCCTCTTGAGAAATCTCAATCCGCTTCGCTCCATGGATTTCGTCATGCAGCTCTGACACAGCCGTACTCGATCTTCGGACGAATAAGTGATCTATACAGCATAAGAAGCTTATAACGTAGCGTATAACAATGAGCGTATAACCTGCGCATAACGTATATATAGGCGATAAGCGTATAACGTGTATAGCATGAGAAACATTTCTCTATCTGCACGGTATCTCATCCTCGTCAACACCTTCAGTATTTTCAGCGTATCGAAACATTTTTTTGTGGAAATCCTTCAGGTGGAAATCCTTCAATAGACACGTATGAAAGCTTATCGAGTGTGAGCCTGATAAATCTGGTTTCTGCTACAACGTCGCTCGGATTTCCGCGAATTTACAAAATCGGGTATTCAGTCTCAATGTCTATTATAAAAGTGCATGCACTATGTCTTTGAACTTGAAAATTTCAGTCCATTGCGTGTGATCCATTGCTGCAATATGTCAAGGCCAAGCTGCAGCCGCCTCTGCGCAGCTGCTGTAGTAGACACTGTCACACATATTGTGAAGTCTTCAACGAAAAACACGTGACGTATGTTTGCGGGAAGTGTCTGCAATATCATTGGTCATAACTGCAAACAAGGCTATGAATATCGCAGAATCCTGGGCTATGCTACTCTGTTGCTGATACCAATCCGATACGACTGCGTTTACGCGAAATCTAAAATACCTATTTTTCGGAATATTAGAAATAAACCACCCCAAGTAGCCTCGCACGCCGAGTCCAAAGAGTTTCTGCAGAACGCCATTGGATAGCAAAGGCGCCCCCCAAGAGATGATGGCGCCCCTGGGGAGGAAGGCGCCCCCTCCAGAAAATCTTGCATCACTTCTCGAAAATGGAATCCGCCGTCTCTGCAGTCTTTGCTTTTATTTTTGGACTTACCTATCCCTCCGGTTCTAATGATTTGCGTTCTGACCCAATCTATTATTGCCCTGATCCTTTTAAACATTTACATTTGAACTTGCGGCACGTTTGAATGGGTTGCAATTTTCATCGTGCTGCACTTTTGGATGCGCTGCAGTTTTGTACACGCTGCACTTTTGAATGTGCTGCACTTATTACCTGTGGGAGTTTTGAACTGTGCACAATTATCTTGCTGCCTTTATGAACTGCGGACGTTTTGAACTCTACACAAAATATCTTGCTGCACTTATGAACTGCTGGCCTTTTGAACAACGCTTCTCTGACCTTGCTGCATTTTTTAACGTGCTGCGCTTATGACCTGTGGGCGTTTTGAACGTGCTTGATAAACGAGTCTGCTGCACTTATGAACTGCGGGGGTTTTAAACGCGCTGCACTTTTGAACTGTGGGGATTTCGATCGTGCTGAACTGCGGGCGTTTTGAACATTGCTTCCTTAACCCTCGCCCCACCGGAAGGGGGCCATCGATGGCCCCCCTAAGGTTTTTCCGGGATAGCAGAGAAAAACGACGAGGCGCAGCACCGCGGTTGAGGGCTCTACCTCTCACTGCATCATTTTCCCATCATCCCTGAAATTTTTTACCCCGGGTCACCCAAGGTCAGGTCACCAGACGAGGTCAACCAAGGTCACCTCACTTCACTTTAGAGCTCTGTAAGAGCTACATTTCAAAATCGATCGATTTGAAACTTCCTACACTTCATGACCCCTCCAGGGTCTACAAGGTGTATATCCGGGATTTTTCGATTTCGTGCCCTGAGGTCAGGTCACGAGGCGACCTCTCCCATTGAAAAAGCATGGGGAAAAGCTATTTCATGATATAAAAGCCACAAAAATGATTGCAAATACTCAGACTGCTCAGAACAACGTTTTTGGACACCCTTTCACGGATCCCAGGGGTCATATTTGCCCTTTGACTTTTCCAAGGCCATCCAAGGTCACCGGAGGTCAAAAACAGTATTTTGACAATAACTTTTGACCCAATTGAGCTAGAGCGATGAAACAAACACCATCGTGTTTGTCTTGTCACTGGCTTTCATTTGATATACGGCAAGGTCACTTTTTGACTTTTCGTGACCTCAGGTCATATTAGGTCACGAGGTGACCTCTGGCGGTCAAACCACTGGCGGGAGGTCTTTACGTTCCACATAGCGGAAAAAGTACAGGCAATTTGCTATCAAATGTACTTTACCAGACCTCAATAGCTCTAATGACATAAGAGTTATGCCCAGTTTGCTTAATCATTGCATATTTGAGTGAAAATAGCCGATCTTGACCTAATTTGACCTCTGGAGGTCAAACCATTGACCTGAGCACTAAAACATGCGAAGTAATTTCTTACTGAATTCACGCGAGCTTTCTATTGCACTTTGCAGATTTGCGCTAACGCCCATATTTTCGGAGTTAGAGGGGGGCCATCGATGGCCCCCCGGTGGGGCGAAGGTGGCGCCGGACCCCCGGTGGGGCGCGGGTTAATGGTTCTGCACTTCTGAGCTGCGGCAGTTATAAACAGCGGCACTTTTGAACTTGCTGCACTTTTGATCGTGCTGCACTTTTGAACTGCGGGCGTTTTGAACATTCCTTCCTTGACCTTGCTGCACTTTTGAACTGCTGCACTTTTGAACATGCTGCACTTTTGATCGTGCTGCACTTATGAACTACGGCACTTTTGATATAGCGTCGTCAATTCGTCGTGTTCGTCTCCTCGCCTTTGTGGCTTGTTGGTTCGGATCAGGGGTTCGGATCCTGCCACCAGTGTCTCGATTTTGCTTTGGGGTACGAGCGAAAGCAATAAAGAACGGGCATATTTATATTCATTATATATGTTTTTCAGCGTCTCGTGCCTCTACTAACCGTGACTTTTTCCGAAGTTCGGGGCTCTTTTTCTAAGTGTGGTGGTCAACCGTCAGGGCTTAAGCTGCTGCACAGGGTTTCTTCAGAAGAGGTAAGATTTTTGGTGGTCAGTGGGGAAATAAGTGGGGAAGCTGGTCAGAAGAGCTAATAATAGCTACGTACCAAATTGGCGTTGGACCGTCTGACCCCAGGGGTGGTGCTGTCTTCTCTGACAATGGGAGAAAGCATGCTGTTCCGAAGTCTGCTTTTGATTCTGGTGATCGGTCTGATGAATGCCCAGATGTGCTGCAGGTAGATGGGGCTCTGGATTCGGAGTGCCCTCCCCAGCTCTATTGATTATGGGTCAGCTGGAGCTGTGGGAGACTATGTTGCAGTTCCGCCCATTGGCGCCACTGTTGATGCTCTGCCTGGGGCTGCAAGCGATGGTTCAGGGTTGGGGACTGATGTAGGTGACTGCCTGAGTGTGCCTGCTGGGGCTGTTGGTCCGGTGGGTACAACTTGTGGGGCTGTGTGCTGACCCATGCCTGGGGTGACACCCTTGTTGTTGCCTTGCCCCCTGGGGGGTGCAGCACGACAATTCAGTACGCCACCACCTGGATTAATGTGTAGTGCTGGTATGTCCTTGGTGACTCGTCCAGCATCCCCAATGTCAACAATTGGCCAAACAGACCAGTCTGCAAAGTATGGCAGCAGGCCAGACGAGTCGCACCAGCCATCCAAAATTATCGCACCACCAGCCCAAAAAACGCACCAATCTGCCATATACCAGGGAGAAAAACGCACACATTCCTACCCACACGATGCAATACTACCTCTCTTATTAGTTAGTTAAGGACTTTTTATAAGGCCCCTCCTGTGTCTTCCTAACTATTCAGTCATTATTTTTTTTTAGTTTTCAGTGTCAACTTCCTCGCACCAGTCTTGCAAATTCGCACCAGGCTGATAAAATTCGCACCACTCGCTCCTGTCTCCAAGGGCACTCACACCGACGAGATCTCGTCGAAAATGCCATACTTTGCACACTGGCAAACAGACCTTGTATGAGTGTTAGCCCTGGGCCCAGATATTCTGAATCTCTTGTTGACCATCTGTCTGTAATTTTTCTTAAACTATTCTCATTTAGCAATTTCCACTATTTCAAATTTACCTTTGCTTTGTATTACTGTCCGTGGCATTGTAATCATATATAAGGAAATAAGATTTATGGTGGATTTCAGGGTGGGTCTGCCCAAGCGTTGTCTTGTCTGTATCAATTTTTTTGTTTTTGTATTTGTTTTTTTTTTGGTGTTGCTATAGCAAGCTATAGCTTGCTCTTTTCTGTTTAGTATATGTCTATTAACTCCCCTCACTTAAGCATTCAGGAACCCAGATTTTCACCATTATATGCCTGCACTGATGGTGAAAGTAGCTCAATCTCTCCTGATTTCTCAGCTGTCCTGCAGTCTTGCAAATATGTAAATGTTGGGTACACTTCCAACAGTGAATATCAAAACAATTTCTTCTTACTACATGTAAATATTCGATCTTTGCGTAGAAATTTTGATTGATTAGAGTGTCTGATACAAAACGTAGACCCTAAACCCCATATTGTTCTTGTAACCGAATTATGGCTTGCTCCTGATACCACAGAATCTTTTGCTCTTGACAATTACTTCTTTGAATTCTCTTCTCATGCCTCCTTCAGAGGCAAAGGAGCTGGTATTTATATTGCAAATAATATTCCTTACAAAAGGAGAAAAGATCTTGAATCCTGTGGAATTGAACATCAATCAGTCTTCATTGAATTATGTAGCATTTTCCCATTTCACCTCATAGTTGGGTCTTGCTACAGGTCGCCCTCCTTTCCTTATTCAGTGTTCTTAAACTACCTCAAAACCACCCTAGAGACCTTATCACAAAGCAGGAAAACCTGTATTTTTGGTGGAGATTTTAATTTTGATATTCTCAAACATGAAAAAGATGAGCCTAGTTCTATATTTATACATTCTCTTGCTTCTCTTGGTTACTTTCCTTGTATATCTATTCCTACTAGAATTACACCCTTTACTAAAACCCTCATTGATAATTTCTTCATCAATGATGTCTCGCTAGTTTCCTCGTCAGTAGTTCTCACTTCTGATGTTAGTGACCATCTTTCCATTGCCCTGAAACTCCAACCTGTAACCAAGGCGCCACCCCTTAAAAATAACTCTCATAGATCTTTTGATTTCAGAAAAATCGTGGCTCTTAAAACAAACTTATCACTAAAATTAAATGCAATTTACGAGATAAGTGACCCAACTGAAGCAGCAAATCTCCTCCATTCCACCCTCACCGAAGAAATCAAGAATTTGTCCATTATAAAAACAGGCAGGCGGCATATGCCAAAACAGCCTTGGATTACATTCAATTTACTGCAGTCTATTAATAAGAAAAACATGCTTTACCATAAATATATCCATTCAAAAACCATAGAAGATGAAACAGTTTATAAAGCTTACCACAACATCTTGACCAGTACTATTCGCACAGCGAAAAAATTATACTACCAAAGGAAGCTGGAGGAAAATAAAATGGACTTGAAAAAACTCTGGACCACTTTGCTGGAGTTATCCAAAATAAATAAATCAAAGAATGACCTGCCTGAACAATTTGAACACAATAATGAACTGCTATCCAACCCTAAAAACATCGCCAACCACTTCAATGAATTTTTTGCCACTATTGCCAGTTCTTTGGATGATGCATTACCCGTGTCCACCTCTGATCCTCTCAACTTCATTGAGCAGTACCAGGGTAACCCATTTCAATTCAACTTAATCAGTGTAGAAACAACGCAATCAATCATCTCTTCCCTTAAAAACACAGGGGTTGGACCTGATGGAATTTCTTCCAAAATTCTTAAACTTGTTTCTGCCACCATATCCCCACACTTGACCTACCTGTTTAACTTGTGCCTGCTCTCAGGGGTGTTCCCTGACCAGTTCAAAGAAGGGCTTGTAGTCCCAGTCTTTAAAAGTGGCGATCCTGCAAATCTCTCTAATTATAGGCCAATCTCTCTGCTCCCAGTCCTTTCAAAAGTACTTGAAAAGGTTGTATATAGCCAAATTGCTGAATTCTTGACTGAAAACAACATATTATGTGATAATCAATTTGGCTTTCGTAAAAATCACAGCACATACATGCCCGTTGCCCTTCTAAACGAACAAATTACCTCAGCCCTTGCTTCTAAGAAAATTTGTGCTACTATCTACCTCGACTTCAGTAAGGCCTTTGATACTGTCAATCATGATATTATTCTTAAAAAAACTTGAAAGGTACGGCATTGGCAACATCCCTCTAAAATTTTTGAAGTCATACCTGTCAAATCGTAGCCAAAATGTTAAACTCAACTCGGTCAGGTCTTCAATTTCAAAATCAATCATTCTGGGCGTTCCTCAAGGTTCTGTCCTGGGCCCGCTACTTTTTCTCCTGTATATCAGTGATATTCATAAAAGCTCTCAAATTCCCATATTCTACTTGTTTGCAGACGATACGGCCCTTCTACACACTTCTGGCTCAATAGAGGCTCTACAACGTACCATAAATCTAAGCATCTCTGAAATCTCAGACTGGCTAAGCTGCAATCGCCTAACTCTGAATGCCAAGAAATCTACGTTTCAGCTATTTGCTCATAACAAAACTCTTGATCTCCAAATTAACATTGATAACGTCCCCCTTAAAAGAAACTTCTGTACCAAATATCTCGGAATATTGGTTGACGAGGATCTGAGGTGGACAACTCATTAGGAGCCTCAAAAACTCTATATCCAGGGGAATTGGCATCATTCAAAGAAATAGGCATATTCTAAACTCAACTCATCTACTTTTGTATAATGCCCTTACTTTGCCCTTCTACGTGTATGGAATTCAGCTCTGGGGCGCTACCTTTGAATATAAGCTTCGCAAACTCTCAACACTACAAAAAAATTGTTTGAATAGTTGATGGAGCTGACCGGCTCTCACACACCAGTCCAATCTTAAAAAAACATGCTATCTTAAAACTCCCCCACCTTGTTCAATTCACGCAAATCAACTTCATGCACAAATATCTCCTCAATGCATTGCCACAACCTCTCTCTACGCTGTCTCTCCTTCTTTGAGCATGCCCAAAATCAACGACATGTCAGACACATGCAACACTTTAACGTCCCTTTCGCTCCCACAATTTACAGAAAATTCTCCCTTTTCATAACCGCCCCAAGAGTCTGGAACAAAACTGTGGCATCAAAGATTCGGAACCTTAACGATGTACCTCGATCCAAGTCGTTCTTTAAAAAAGTTGTTAAGACAATATTCATTGACACCTACGATGAGTAATTAAGATGTAAATGGGTGAGCGAACTGGGCGCTTCCCCAATACCTAGCTAATTAAGGTTACCAAATTTTCCAACATCATGCCGCAGATAAGAGCTCGCTAGGTGACAAAAACTGTGTGTCGCTGTATCACGAAGTTGTTTGAGATGTTTTGACCTGCACTCCTATGCTGGCAAAATTTTCAAACCATTAAGCGCGGTCATGATCTAACAAAGCACTGCGGGAGTCGAACATGCCCGCCCCTGGCACCCTACTTCTAGTCCCTAAATCGCATGCTGATATGATACCGTGTGCATACAAATTCCCATAGCCCCCCCTCTCTGCACATGCTCACGCTACGCGCACAGCTCCTCAGCTATAACCTAACCTATCCTTCTCCCACATCTAACTAATATGTTTCCGGCAGCTGCCCAGAGTCCCCTGCGATCTTGGGAGGTGTGATGCTGTTGCTACTGCCCCTGCGGCCTCCCTGCACCTGGTGCGGCGACTGCTGGATTGGCGGTGGTGCTGCGTGTCTCGCCGGCCGGGCGTAGCCTGGGGGCTCCATTGGCTGCGCGGCGCGGTACTGCGGTGGCGGCGTCGCTGTGACCGCTGGGCGGCGCTTCGACGGCTGTTGGGTGGCGCCAAGGCCCTAAAGGGTGGCGCTGCAGTGGCCGCTAGGCAGCGTTGGTGCCTGGCCGCTGTCTAGCACGGCTGAACGTAGAATTGCTGCGAGTCATCATTACTAACCCATGAATTTATTTTACTTTTTTCTTTTTTTATTTCCCCGTTCCCCTTTTTTCTGAACGGTTCTAACACTATTCCTCACGATGCTGCTGATGCACTACTGCTCCAATATTGTTTGAGCTGACATCTGAAGAATCGCGTGTTCAACAATCCTAGAATCAGGAATTCAAGAATCGGCAGAATCGCGTGTCTGTTGATATTCGTTGTACCCTAAGTGCATGTTGTAATGTATGTCGCCCATGTATATGTGTAGAAATATATGTATGGATATAAATACTGGGAACGAAGATCCATAACCGGAAATGGTCGGTGAAAAAATGGAAAGGATTCTCCCCAAAAATGGTGGTTAATTTACAGAATTAGAGGAGCAATCACTGACAGCTCAGAAAAGTGTGTCACTCGAATGATTGCAGCGTACCCTCCAAAACTTTTAACAACATTTTTTCCGCCGACCTACCGTTTCTAAAATATTAAAAAAAATTTCATGCGGGTACACCACAAAACTGCAGACCATGCGTAACTTACTGCTGGAAATGCGTCACAATCGTAGCAGTCATAGTGGCAGCATCGCCAGCCTCTAGTTATTCAAAATTTGACAGATGACACTAGTTAATAAACCCTCTAGAAAACCTTCAAAAAGCTCTAACACTGTCATACTGAAGTTTTTTTAGTAACGTTTATGAAGTAACGAAACAGAACTGAATAAACAAAATGAAGCTGGCACCGTAGGCGTCGCATAAAAGGCGAATCTAGAATTTCTGATTGGGGGTTTCTTCCAGGGGGCGCCATTTGGACCAGCCAGCGCCATCTGGACAAGAAAGGTGCCACTTTTGACCGGCAAAACCTATCGTGTGGGTGCAATATCCTATCGGGGGGGCGCCGATTTTCGCATCCTAGGCGGGGGGAGGTGAAAAGTGATATTTCAGTGGACGCCATCGACCTTTCAGGGGGAGGGGCTGAAGTCATGAATATTTCAGTGAGCGCCAAGGGTCAATGGGGGGGCATCAGCCCCCTTTGCCCCCTGGATACCTGGATCCGCTTATCGCTTAACCTAACCTAGGGCTTGTTCCAGCGCCTCCTTAGAAAAAAGATGAGAGTAGCTTGGAGTAAGTCGGAGCAGGCGCAAAAACCGGTGTCCGCTGGACTGATTTCGGATGAGATTGGATGATATATCAGCTGATTGTGCCTGATCAGCGCCAATATAGCGGGCGTGGCGCAGCTAAGAAACTAATCGAATTTGATTAAAGCCTCATACTACTTTGATGTATTTTAGTGAAAGTGGAATACAGAAAAACCAGGTAATCAAAACTTTTAGCTGCCCACAAACGTCGTTTCTCACTGCAAAACAACTTACTTTAGTTTCTCAATTGAAATTCGTGCGCCACAATTGGGCTCCTCCAACCTCCTCTGAAAAACCACCTTTCGTTTGAGAGGAGGTTGGATGAGATTTTAGATGGGCTTTGGCGAGCTTGGAGTAAGTTTAATGAGGCGCTGGACCGGGCGAGAGGAAGTTGGAGAAGCTTTGAGGAGGCTGGAGCAGGCTTGATGAGGCGCTGGAACAGGCCCCTAATCTAACCTAACCTAACCTGACCTAACCAAACCTAACCTAAACTGCTTCGCTCGCATACTGTCTGTCGTGCATGTTGTTGTGCTCTAATTGTGGGTTTGTCTTTGCAGATACGTGCTGTATACTGCCTGCCAGATGTACGCACACATTGCATCATGCATGTTGATGCTAGCTGCTTGCTGAGCTTATTTTATGTTAAATAAAGCCTAATACTGAGGCATTATCTGTTTGCATGAATCTGCAATAATTTATTTAACATAAACATTCAAAGCATCAAGATTCAGTCATCCAGGAGCATCTCCCAACATGGACAAGTATCTACAGCCTGAGGGACTGGATACAGACCCAAACACAAGCTCTGCTAGTCAACAGTGGCATCATTGGTTTCGCTCATTCAATAGCTTCGTGGATAGACTGACAAATCAGGGTTTGGAACCAAACAAGCTAGACCTGCTAGTGAACTTTGTCTCTGCTAAAGTGTATGAACACATTGCAGACTGTGCATCTTATGAAAGTGCAGTAAGTGTGCTCCAGGGTTTGTATTTGAGACCCAAAAATGAGGTGTACTCCCGCCGTCTTTTGGCCACACGCAAACAAGAACCAGGAGAAACTCTAGATCAGTTTCTGCAAAGCTTGCAGCTTCTCAGCAAGGACTGTAACTTTAGGGCACTGAATGTAGATCAGGCTAGAGATGAATCAGTTCGTGATGCGTTTATCAATGGGCTCAGGTCTGGTCACATCAGACAACGTCTCCTTGAAAAGAGGATGCTAGACTTGCAAACTGCTGTTGACTAGGCTAGGGCTTTGGAAGCAGCACAGAAACATTCTGAATCCTATCAATCCACATACCCTGTCAATACCTCAACATCTTCCCAGTCTGATGGGACCTCTCATGAACTGACCACCTCTGCTGCAGCAACAAATCAAAACGCAGCCCAAAAGTGTTTCTTCTGTGGGCAGGCAAGACACCCTCGCATAAGGTGCCCTGCAAGAGACTCTAAATGCAACTCATGTGGAAAGCTAGGGCACCTCTCGAGTATGCCGAAGCAGTAGGGTGACGTCAGCGGCTGTGCTTGGTGAATCAGAGGGTACATCTGGGTCCAGAGGCGACTCATCAGGCCCTGCTCTTGCAGCCATCTCAGCTCCCATGGCTCCCATGGCCGCTGCCACACCTGCTGGCTTGGCAAAGGCTGTTGCAAAGGCCAAGGTAAATGGCCATCCAGTGAATGCTATTATAGACACTGGTAGCTCCCAAAGCTTTGTCAACACTTAGTTGAAAAGCACAAATGGACGACGTTCCCGTCAAGTAGAGAGGTACACATGGCCTCACTTTCACATTCATCAAAGTTTAGTTTCTACTGTGTAGTATCAGTGGAATTGCCTGGCCATTCGTACCAGGATGTCAGGCTCACAGTCCTTCCAAACCTGTGTGCTGATGTCATCTTAGGGCAAGACGTACAGTATCAGCATGAAAAGCTTGAGATTAAATTTGGTGGCCCAAGAAAGATGCTAACTGTGTGTGGCTTGTCTACCATGGATGTCCAGACACCAACGTTGTTTGCTAACTTGACCCCTGATTGCCATCCAGTAGCTGTCAAATCAAGGCGGTATTCTGCACCAGACGTGAAATTCATCCAGTCGGAAGTGGAGAGACTTCAATCTGAGGGAATCATTGAACCAATTCAATCATCATGGAGGGCACAGGTTGTAGTGGTAGCGAATGAGAATCACAAGAAGCGTCTAGTCGTGGACTATTCTCAAACAATCAACAAGTTCACAGAACTTGATGCGTGCCCGCTTCCAAACATGGAGAAACTGGTGGGCGATGTTGCCCTATATAGAGTTTTCAGCATCCTGGATCTTCGTAGCGTGTATCACCAAATACCAATAAAAGACGACGAGAAACTCTACACTGCTTTCGAAGCAGATGGACGTCTATTCCAGTTCCGGAGAATCCCCTTTGGAGTCACAAACGGAGTTGCAGCGTTCCAGCGAGTAATGGACTCCATCGTGTCCGAGGAAGGGCTCAGTGACACCTTTGTGTACCTTGGCAACATCACTGTATGTGGACACGACCAAGCGGAACACGATGCCAACCTGGAGCGGTTTCTTCGTGTAGCAGGAAAATACCATCTGACATTCAATGACGATAAATGCTCCTATTCGGTTTCTTCAGTAAACCTTCTAGGCTACGTCATCGGTGGTGGGACTCTTCGTACGGACCCAGAACGCTTAAGGCCGCTCCAAGATCTCGTTCCTCCACAGAACATCCGCTGTTTGCGTCGAGTGCTGGGCATTTTCGCCCACTATTCCCACTGGATCCACGGATTCTCTGAGAAGATACGTCCTCTAGTGGATGCTAAAACGTTTCCACTTCAGAAATCAGCTGTGGATGCGTTTAACCAGGTAAAGAATGCCATAGCCGGCGCTGCAATGGTTGCCATCGATGATACGGCTTCATTTGTTGTTGAAACCGACGCCTCAGAGCATTTTTTAGGTGCTACCCTAAGTCAATGTGGAAGGCCGCTAGCATTCTTCTCTCGCACCTTGTCGAAAAGTGAGCAGAACCATTCTGCAATTGAGAAGGAGGCTTGTGCTATCTTCGAGGCACTGCGAAGATGGAGACATTTCTTGCTTGGGCGGTCGTTCAAGCTCATTACTGATCATCGCTCTGTCGCTTACATGTTTGATGGAAAGCATTCAAGCAAAATCAAGAACGAGAAGATTATGAGGTGGCGTCTAGAGCTGTCAAGCTACTCTTACGACACAGTTTATCGCCCTGGTAAAGAGAACCTCGCAGCTGACGCTCTTTCTCGCATTACATGCTCTGCTGTGGACACGAACAAGCTAAAAGAGTTGCACAGTGCGCTCTGTCACCCGGGAATCACGAGGATGACTCACTTCGTACGATCTAGAAACCTGCCGTTCTCAGTAGAAGATATGAAAAGGATCACCTCATCGTGTCCGGTCTGTGCAGAGTGCAAACCGCAGTATGCTAAAACTGCGGATGCCCTCCTGATTAAAGCCACACAACCCTTCGAACGCCTTAATATGGACTTCAAAGGCCCGCTCCCAAGTGTTAGTAGAAACAAGTACATGTTAACTATCGTGGATGAATACTCAAGGTTTCCCTTTGTCTTCCCATGCTCAGATCTGTCATCCGCAACAGTCATAAAATGTCTGAATCTATTGTTCTCTATATTTGGAATGCCAGCCTACATTCATTCAGATCGCGGGTCTTCTTTCATGTCTGCTGAAATGAAAAGTTTCCTTCATGCCCGAGGCGTTGCCAGCAGCAGGTCCTTTCCCTACAGCCCCCAAGGGAACGGTCAGGTCGAGAGATACAATGGCATTGTATGGAAATCTGTCAATCTTGCACTCCGTTCATGTAATCTACCTGTTGAAAGGTGGGAGGAGGTGCTACCAGATGCTCTGCATTCTATCAGAAGCCTCCTGTCTACAGCGACGAACGAAACGCCGCACGAACGAATGTTTCGGCATCAGAGGCGCTCACCGTCATGCACTTCAGAGTGCCAACGTGGCTGTCGAAGCCGGGGGATCTCGTGTTGATGAGGAGACATGTGCGCCAAAAGCATGACCCGATGGTGGACGAGGTGGAGTTTTTGGAAGTCAACCCACAGTATGCTCATGTACGGCTGCCTGACGGGAGGGAAACGACAGTAAGTCTCAGACAACTCGCTCCCACGAGGCACAGCACCCACTGAACACTCAGACACTGACAATGAAGCCGATGCTCACAAGCAAATCCCTGCGCCTACTCCTGAGCTCCCAACTGTGCATGAAACCTTACCCGCTGGAACTTGTGCCTGAGCCAGAGAATGCTGACCCCGAACCTGTGCGAATTCTATCTGACTCCGGGCCTTCGACTGAGCCGCTGCGTCGTTCGACACGTGTTGTACGTAAGCAGGCCCATTTGATGCGGGATTATGTTCTGTAGTGCATCGGAGGCTTGGTGCGATGTTTGCTTCAAACAGCTTTGGTTGAATTTGCTTGCTTGTGTTGCTGAACTGCGGTGCTTGAATGCGGCTGTGGGACTTAAGTGTGTGAAGAACGTCTTGCATGTATAAACTGCTTGATGCATGGATTAAAACAAAGCCGGGGAGAATGTCGTGCATGTTGTTGTGCTCTGATTGTGGGTTTGTGTTTGCAGATACCTGCCGTATATTGCCTGCCAGATGCACGCAGACATTGCATCATGCATGTTGATGCTAGCTGCTTGCTGAGCTGATTTATGTTAAATAAAGCCTAATACTGAGGCATTATCTGTTTGCATGAATCTGCAACACTGTCCCGGTTCGCTATCGTGTTGTTTCACCACCTTGCCTCAGGTTCGGTGAGGGTACATCCTGGTTTGTTTCTTTGGTTTGAGTGTGGATTATGTGGACCATGATTACACAAAAATATAACAGAATCATCCTCTTTTCCAAACAAATTAGAAATTGCCCTTTAGTATTTTATTTCGCAACCGTCACATCCATCCGCTATTGCACAAACTGACGAGCGTCGGTGCATTTCGTAGCGATTTTTTTATTTTGGAGTGTTTTATCTGTCATTCTGGCACGTTATCTGGTATCTCAAGTAAACAGTAGTGTTGCTGTGCTGTGAGATGGATGGCGTGGTGTGGTACCTTTCTGTGTTAGTGTCGTGATAGTATAAGTGGGAAATTCAATAGGAGAATTTTTTTGCGGAAGAAATTGTTGCTAAATTCGTTCTCAGCACGTAAGATTGTGGCCATAAATGGTTTTTAGAAGGTGGTATGCAATTGCTCACCTAATTCTGCAATTAAACCAAAATGGCAAGTGTATGTGCAATGGTGAGAAAATATGAAATGGCAAGAAGAACATGACATGTTCTTCTTGCCATTCCTGTCATTGCACATTGTGCAATGACAGGAATTTTACTGAGTGTATCACTGTACAAAACTGTGTATTGTTGACTGCCTCTAATTGGTTAAGATATCATGTGTGCCTGCCCATTTGTGGATCCATTCATAATTCCATCAGCTAAATTTGAATCTTAAAGGGAGATACGCGAAAGATTATTATTGTGGTTTCTTGCTGTTTGAAAAATCCTGATAACAAAACTATCAATTATTTTTGTATCTTCGGCAAAATTTTGGGAGGCCACTCACTTATTATCGAAATAAGTTAACAGTTTCGATAAAATGCCCATCACTTACCCATGCCCATACCCATCACTTACTTTTGGAAAACTATTTTAAGTTGAAAAGTAATGTTTTTTATAATACAAATGTTTGCTTTCCTGTATTTGTATTTGAATTAATTTTAAAAAGCTTTTTAAAAACTACAAAATGAATTAGTTTGACCTAGAAACGGAAAAAAACATAATTAGTCAAGTCTTCATCGGTTTCGTACCTCTGGTCTTGAGCCATTTTCTGCTTCCACCCCAGGATGACAAAACTTTTGCGTCAGATAGGTTACGTGACCCCGGTTTGAGAATTCCTAGGCTTCTGATTGGTTAATTGTGATTTCTTTTAAGCCCTATATTTCTGTTTCAAAAGAGTTTTGGAATGTTGTTTTTCTAAAGTAATTTTTTTCTGTAGTATTCCAAAGTTTTACATCACTTTTTAGGATTGATATGACCTAATTCTTAGAGAAATTGATAGCCTTCGCCGTGTGTACGTCATATACATCGATATGAGGTGTACCGGTAAAGTCGTCTAGAAATGTTGACTTTAAAAGCAAAAGGCATTTGCAGGGCGAATTCGCAAAAATGAGAATAGAACTTCTGAAACAACTTTTTATAACCTTTTGATATAGCCAATACAAATTTTTTCGTGTATCTCCCTTTAAAGGGAATGAGGCACCTTGGTCGAATCCTGGAATTTAGTGTAATTAGGCGTACTTTTAGCCAAAAATAATGAAACCACTCATGATTTCTCTGAGAAATGTACAATAAGCTCAATATTTGGTTTTTTAAAAATACTCCTCTAGAAAAAGAAATAAACATCAGCCTGTGGACGATGTCACGATCTGGCAACCACTACCATACTTGAAACGCTTCAAGGGCTTCGATTGGCTGATGCTCATCGTGACGTCAGCACATGTCGTCACACCAGTAGCTCACAGCAATGGCCGCCGGCGACGGGGGGCTGAGGGGGGCTGGTGTCAGGTAGGTTTTAGCTTTTTTTCTTCGGAAAAATCGAGTTCCAAGACAAATGAAATATGGAGTACGAGGTTTTCCGACCTGCTTTACAACTTGGCTATCTCAGTTAAAATCACGTTGTGAAGGTGCCATATTCCCTTTAAGTTTAGAAATATTTTAGGCAGAAGGTGGTGTGGGGCGCACCAAATAAGAGTGATATGGATGGCGCTGATGTGCAACTTAAATGACTGGTCAATTGAACACATCCTGGGTTTCTCTGGTGCCTGGACCTGAAACTAAATATGTTTTGTTATTGTCATTTGAAACTCCTATTGTATCATGCGTGGTTGTGGAGTGATTTGTCTTCCTGCGCAACTGTGGGAACTTGACCGTGGTTCAATGTTTGATCGCTGGTGGCATGGAACACACCAGAAAGGATTGATATAGATGGCGCTGAGGTGCAAGCCAAATGACTGGTAATTTGGTCATGCTCGGGTCACTCCAGTTCATGGACCTGAAGCTCCAAACATGTTCTGTTATTTTAATTTGAAGCTGCTATTTTCCAATGCGTGGCTTTGAAATAATTTTGTCTGAAAGCCTTCTGTCGTTCTTGCTGCCAAGTTGCCTGAGGTTGATGTTGCTGACTGTAGATAAATAAACGTTCCCACTATGATGTTGGGGGAACTGGAAAAAAGTACGGTAATGGTGAAGTAGATGTCACAGGAACATGCCAGATTGTCACCTTGGGAAATGTTTTCAAAATATCTCCATATTCCGAAGAAAATCCCCAGAGGCATGCTCAGACCGCTGATTGATTGATTATTGGGGCTTAAGGACGCACCAACTTTAGTGGTTATATAGCGCCCAAAGAATTATCAATGCCGTGACCCGGATCAGACCGCTGCAGAGGGAATTTAGCAAAGGGACGTGCCCTCATGATCAGTGGCGTGCTCAGACAGCTAGAAAGCAGGAGTTTTTGTACAGAGGTTAGGTTAGGTCACAGGGGTGCAGCCAGGGGGGCATAGGGGCATGTGCCCCCCATCGGTGCTGGAGTGCCCTTTTGATCGCTAGGCAGTGTGCCCTGTTTGTACCTTGCCGTTAGAAATTCAGTGCCCTACGCCGTTGAGCCTAGGTGCAACGAGACTACATTTAGCGATTAAAACTATTGTTTGATAATTTAGTGCCTTTTTTGGTCAGCTAAGGTATTCTGTCGCCTTTTCAAGCACTCGGTAAGAGTATGGGCACATAATCTGTTTCCAGCTAATGCCTCATCGTCGCCAATAATAGTATGGGCGAAGCTAATCTGGTGCCCCTTGAGCTCATCTGGTGCCCACTTAGCTTGGTCTTGGCCCCTTAAGCTGATCACATGCCCTCTAAGCTAATCTGGTGCCTCCTGAGCTAATCTGATGCCCCCTCTGCAAATTGTTGTGCCTCTTGAATTTATCTAATGCTCTATGAGTTAGTATGATGCCTCTGAGATTGCCTGGAGCCCTATTAGATTTTTAGTGCCCCTTGAGCCGATCTGGTCCCCCTGGCCTGATCGTATGCCTCCCAGAGTTTATATACTGTCCCCTGAGCCAATATGGTGCCCCTTGAGCTGATCAGGTGCCTTCTGAGCTGGTCTGATACACCCTGGGCTGATCTTATGTTCCCTGAGCTGATCTATGCCCCTGCTTTGGTCTGGGGTGACTGATCTGGCCCCCGGGCTGATTGATCTGGTGCACCCTGAGCTAAACTGAGTCGACCTGGTGCCTCCTGAGCCCATCTCATGCCCTCTGAACTAGTCTGGTGCCCCTAAGCTAGTTTGGTGCACCCTGAGCCTATTTTGGTAGCCTTTAGCTGATCTGGGCCTCCTGAGTTGATTAAGCAATTTCCGTAGCAGCTCTGGGCCCTGAGCTGAGCTGGGCCCACTGAGGCTGATGAGGGCCTCTGAGCTGGTATGGGGCTCCTGGACTGATTAAGTGCCTCCCTTACTTGATCTGGTACCCCTTAGCTGATCTTGGCCCCAAGCTGGTCGGGGAAGACTGAGCTGATCCCTTGCCCTCTGAGCTGATATGGTGCTCCCTGAGCTGATTAGACCCCACTCTGGTCGGGGGACTAGTAATGTATCTGGGCCCCCGAGCTGATTGATCTGATGCCTTGTGCCTCCTGAGTTATCATTGTGCCTCCTGAGGACATCTGATTCCCTCTGAACTAGTCTGTTGCCCCATGGCTAACATGGTGCCCTTGAAGCTGACCTGGGCCTCCTGGGTTGATTGCGTGATTTCCTGGGCAGCTCTAAAGCCCTGAGCTTAGCTGGGCCCACAGAGGCTGATGAGGGCCCCTGAGATGGTATGGGGCCCTGAGCTGATTAAATGCCTCCTGACTTGATCTGGTACCCCCGAGCTGATCTGGGCCCCTAGCTGGTCGGGGACCACTAGGGTGTCCCGAATTAACAAAGTTTTAAAAGTTGGTGTTTACCTTTCTTTTTCCCGTTGAGTGTGACCTGAAACGAAATTGTGCAAAAAATCAGGCATTTAAATTAATATTTGACCCCAGCGCAAATTGCTTGAAATTTTACCCATAGCTCCCAATGGAGACTGCAACGCTTGAACACGAACTATTTCGGTATTTCCATCGTAATGCGGGACTACAGCGTAGTGTGTCTTATATTTTCTTCTCTTTTTGGCTATGTTTTGTAAGAATTATATTTTATCTCTTGTTTACATGGCATTCCGACTTATTTCCACTACAATCAGGTACTTCACGTTCTTCGTTTTACATAGAACCATATTGTGTTATAAGGTACACAACTCTGATTCGAATATCTCGTTGTTTTTCCTTTTATGGTCAGGCAAAACACTGTTTTATAAACATTATCATTGATCCTTAGACTAGAAAGATACAGTTTCAAGACACATACACGTTATTCAATATGGAAAAAAGTCCATTGCTACATATAAACATCCTTCTGGAGGGTCCCTGGCCAGAGGTGTACTCCAGAACTGATTTCCTAGTGTCGGGAAACGGCTTGTGGCAATGCTCTACAACTTGCAGTAAGTGCTGTTGGCCAGTGGTGGTTGGGGGAAATACATTCCCCCAAAACAGAAAATCTAGGGGGCAATACTATGGTTTGCCCCTCCCCAAAGCTGTCGACCTCGTTTTTGCCCGGACTCATTTTTAGTCTACAAGCATGGTTTTGGTGCTTGAACTCTCAGCTTTAAACACAGCCACCCAACTTCAGTGCAAAATTGAGCCCTGGATAGCAAAACAAGCATCTTGTGGCTACAGCTTTGACCCGGCGACGTTTTTTATTCTGCTTATCGACTCTTCAGCTTACCCCACAGCTTACCGTTAAGTTAAATTGTGGTATGCTATCACCGCGTGACATTTTTCTCATCGACTTTGGCTTGTCCCCAAACCTGCCGGCTAAATCCGCCACTGCTGTCGGCTCTCCTCATTCTTAGTAAGGCAGCCGATATAGTAATTTATCAGCCTAGCCCCCTCTCTCTGCTGCGTTGTTCGCCAACTGCAGGTTTCGTATGAAGGCCTCCAGCCTATCTTAACCTGGGATACCGTCCCATGGCGGGCACTCAGCCAGAAATGACGTGTCAACCGACAGGCGTTCAAACATGGGATGGGACTGCGTGCCTACAAACTTATCCAGCGTCAGATTCTCCACGCTTTAAAGGGAATGCGGCACCTTCATAACGTGATTTTAACTGAGATAGCCAATTTGTAAAGCAAGTCGGAAAACCCGGTACTGCCACCCGGTGTTGGACGCTGTTGTATCAAAGGAAATCACCTGGACATTGTCCATGAGGGGTACATTTCCGGTAGTTTTTAGCTTTTCTCAACGGAAATTTTGAGTTCCAAGACAAATGACATATAGAGTACCGGGTTTTCCGACTTGCTTTACAACTTAGCTTATCTCAGTTAAAATCACGTTATGAAGGTGCCACATTCCCTTTAAGGCATGGAGGATCTGTCGCTGGATAAGTTTGTGGGGCGCGCAGTCCCATCCCATGTTTGAAAGCCTGTCGGTTGACACGTCATTTCTGGCTGAGTGCACGCCATGGGACGGTATCCTAGGTTTTAGATAGGGCTGGAGGCCTTCATACGAAAACTCTGCAGTTGGCGAACAACGCAGCAGAGAGAGGGGCTAGGCTGATAAATTTACTATATCGGCTGCCTTACTAAGAATGAGGAGAGCCGACAGCAGTGGCGGGTTTTAGCCGGCAGGCTTGGGGATAAGCCAAAGTCGATGAGGAAAAAAACGTCACGCGGTGATAGCATACCACAATTTAAACTAAACGATAAGCTGTGGGGGTAAGCTAAAGAGTCGATAAGCAGAATAAAAGAAACGTCACTGGGTCAAGGCTGTAGCCACAAGTATTGCATTTTTTGCTATCCAGGGGCTCAATTTTGCACTGAAGTTGGTGGTTGTGATTTAAAGTTAAAAGTTCAAGCACCAAAACCTTGATTGTAGACTAAAAAATGAGTCCGGGCAAAAACGGAGGTCGACAGCTTTGGGGAAGGGGTGCAACCATAGTGATTGCCCCTAGATTTTCTGTTTTGGGGAATGGTATTCCCCTCCAACCACCACTGGCCAACAGCACCTACTGCAAGTTGTAGAGCATTACCACAAGCCGTTTCCCGATACACTAGGGGATGAAGGTTCTGGCGTACACCTCTGGCCAGGGACCTTCCAGATGGATGTTTATATGGTAGCAATGGACTTTGTTCCATATTGAATAACGTGTATGTGTCTTTGAAACTGTATCTTTCTAGTCTAAGGATCAATGATAATGTTTATAAAATAGTGTTTTGCCTTGACCATAAAAGGAAAAAAACAACCAGATATTCGGATCAGAGTTGTGTACCTTATAACACAATATAGTTCTATGTAAAAGGCGAAGAACGTGAAGTACCTAATTGTGGTGGAAATAAGTCGGAATGCCATATGAACAACAGATAAAAGATAATTCTTACAAAACATAGCCAATAAAGAGAAGAAAATATAAGCACACACATGCTGTAGTCCCGCATTTCGGATGGAAATGCCGAAAATAGTTCGTGTTCTTGCCGTTGCAGTCTCCATAGGAGCTATGGGTAAAATTTCAAGCGATTTTGCGCTGAGTCAAATATTAATTTAAATGCCTGATTTTTTGCATACAATTTCGTTTCAGGTCACACTCAACGGGAAAAAGAAAGGTAAACACCAACTTTTAAAAACTTTGTTAATTTAGGGACACCCTAGGGACCACTGATCTGACTTGATATCCCGAAGCTGATCTGGTGCCCTATGGGCCGATCTGGTGTCCCCTGAGTAGTTCTGGGGCTCGTGAACTGATTGGGCCTCGAGCTGGTGAGGGATTCCCTGAGCTAATTTGGTGTCCTCTGACTTGATCTTGCCCCTGACCCTGGAGGCCCCTGAACTGATCTGGGGCCCCAGGAACTGATCTGGGGCCCAAGAGCGGATCTAGGTTCTTAGGGGTACCCTTGAGCTGGTGTGGGCGCTGAGCTTGTGAGAGCCCCTTAAGTTGATCTGAGACCCCTGAGGTGATATGGCGCCTTGAACTGTATTGGGGGATTCTTGAGAAACTGGTTTATGGGCCCTATGAGTCTATCTGGGGCCCATTGAGCTAGTCTGATGACCCCATCTCTGGGGGCCACTGAGCTAGTCTGAGTCTGAACTGGCATGCTGGCTGCTCTGGAGGCGCTGATCTACATTAGGGGCCCCTGAGGTGGTCTTGAATAGACAGAATAAGAAACACAAGGCCAACTCCCATCATCTCGGGGTGGGGTCACTGAGCTAGTCTGAGTCCCCAGGGGGCACAACTGGGGGGATGGGGTAAGCTGCTCTGGATGGCTCTGTTCCTATTTGCGGGCCCCAGAGGCTGTTCTTGAATAGGATGGGGAATAAGAACGCCATGGAAACTCATCTTGTAAAAATGGAGCTAACGAGGAATTGAGGCATCGCTAAAACGGCTCTGTGATGCCTAGGCACCCCTGGTTATATAAATTGCCTATTATACTGGTGTGGATTCTGGGATGGGATGATAAAAAGGTATATGCCCCTGAGCTCAGAGCAACAGTCCCCCTTAAACCAGGATTTCTACTAATCAATTTAAGTTAAGAACTAGTTTTTAGCATATTTTCAGCCCCTGTCACCCCATCCCCCATCCAAACTGCCGGCCTGTTCACCTTTCTTTACCTCTTAAATGGAACCAATCCTTGAGAATATGGAAACCTTAATAAACGGGTTCAAAAGGTATCTCCCAAATTATTCCGGACGCAAAAATTGTATTCTTCCAAAAGTCACTATGCCACTCCCTCGTCCGACGGCGATTGTGGGAGGTGAGGAACTTAATCCGTGTTCAACCAGGGCATTCACTCGTCACGACAAAACAGTGGGCATAACAAATGAATTTTCGACTGCAATATTTGTTACCTTACACATGGTAACAGATATCACAGGCTCCGTTGATTTCTCTGATGCTAAGTACTTGAATGACTGAGGGATGGATATTTCCTTTAATTTTCTCAAAGTAAATATTTTTAAATTATCCCCAAGCAGCATTGTTTGACCATTACCATGTGAAAAATTTGGGTTAAGCAGGTAAATCTTAACCAACTGAAACCCCTGATGCAGTCTCCAATTATTTTTTAAGTATTTGGTGAATTGCCACAATAAAAAACTTTTTTGGGGGGGCCTCTGAGACCAACCTTTGGGGTAAAAACTCTGGGAGCCACCAAGACTAACATTTGTGGGATGAAGATGAACTCTTGGGGGCTTCCCTAGACCAGCTCTTGCGCCCCCTCCTCTCCCTTTTTCTCACACGACCAGCTCTAAAGGGCCCCTGAGGAAGAAATATCAGGGCCCCCTTGGACCAACTCTGAAGAGAGGGCCTCTGAGACCGGCAGGTAATGAAAAATAAAAGGGGATTTTTTCATGCAATACCTAGTGCCAAAATTAATTATCTAAGCATACACACTGTGTAGTTTTTTTGTCCGGGACAACGCCCCGCCTATACCTATACCTATAGTTATCGGAATTTTGGAGGCAACTCCTGACCTAAATCGACTGCACCTCGCATACACCCCATGGTAGGGCCCAGTAGAGCCTTGGTTTACACTTAACTAACCCAGACGGAAACTACAAACTTTCTATCTTGGCAATAAACTCTTCCAGACTCTTGCTAAAAGGTTCTTTTCTTTACCTGTCCCAATTCCCCTGTTCCTCTTCACATATATACTCACCCTTCATATGAATATGCCTGCTTTCTATCAATCTAATCGGAGCTACAGCCTTTTCTTTCTGCTGCTGTTGTTGTTGTTTCTTCCTTTTGTCTAAGCAATCAGCCAGGCGGCGGCGTGGTTGCGAGCAGCGTCGTAGACCGACTACTACTTTAAATTTCTGATCGGCTGCTGCCGCTTGCCGGTCGCAGATGAGCTACATAATTTTCGTGTATTTCTAAAATTGCTCTAAATTAATTTTCTCTAAATCCTTATAGACCAGAAAATTATGCAACTAAAAGCACAATTCAAAGAGGAATACTTAGCAATGTTTTGTCACATAACTAATAAGAAACCTGCCTTTCAAAAAGCCTAAAAGATGCCGCTTTTATTTACTCAGATGTAAAGACGGCGTTTTGGTAAGTCCACGCCGTAGACCAGCCATACAAAGAAGTGCCGATGTTTGAACGGTAACTGGATGCAATCTTGTTGCCGCAAAATAATTTAATGAAAATGTAGAGTTTCAATGTATTCAAGTGCCGGACGCTTTCGGTTCAACTTTAAATGTCAGCGTGCATTTATGCCTAGGGCGTCGAAGGGTGGCTGAGTGGATTTGGGTGTCAGCAGGGCGTGGACGCAGCAATGAAGGGCTGATAGGGATAAACATTATTTCTTCGCAATAAATTGTCAACTTTCTACGATACAATTAGATCAAAAAATATGCTGCTTGTGGCATGCACAATTTTTCAAAGTATAATTGCTTTTAACAACAAGATGACCAAAAATGGCACCTATTCTCGGTACCAGAAATACATAAAACAACTTTTCAAGGACGCAAGCCTAGAAATCATGTGCACAGATAAACTCCCTTCCATAAATGTATCTTTCAAAGCTGTCAGCTCATTTTTTGGCAACACAAGGCTAGGGTGTTTAATTTTCCACTCACCAATTTTGGTGAGTGGTGGAATTTAGTGGCGGTGTTCACCCCATTGGACCCCTTTCTCCAGTGGGGCAGGGGGCACTGAGCGTCTTGCCCGCGCCGGAATTTCCAAATCAGTTGTTCCAC
>JAOTON010002174.1:0-109807 GCA_034440635.1 Lepas anatifera
GCCTGTGGCTTATCACCTCTAGGTGGGCCCGACCCACTGCGTGGCGCTACAGGAACACTGGCTGGCCACAAGGGGCCGGCGATCATGGTAGAGGATCCGGCTTTTGCCACTGGATGGGGAGAGGAAGGGAGACCCGGTTGGTCCTAAGCAGGCCTTATTCCTGCAATCCTGGCTGTGGCACTTGCGTGTCAATCACGGCAGGACAACCAAATTCGTGTAAATTTTGGGCAAAAATTGCATTGAGCTTAGTGTCTGGGGCCAAATTTCATATAAGTTGTAGAAAAGGGAAAATGTCGCTCCTCTTTAATCCGTCTAATGTGGTACACTTTCCTGTCATCTGGTGCCGATGTCACTTTGCTGTCACTGCCGTGTCTTTTTGGGGAATAAGAAGCCCCTGACATTAGAGACCGAGAGTATGATAAGGGGCCAGCTGCGGCCCCAGGGGACCAACGATTATGGTAGGATGCTCGATTGGAGCACAGTATCCCATGATAACGCCAAGGGCCTCAGCTGCGGCTACTGTGCCTGAAACTAAGGTGTAGGACCCGGTCATGTTCACAGGGGGCCCGAATTATGGTAGAATGATCGGATGCTGCCACTGGGTGCCTGTGATTATTGTAAGTGGCCAGTTTGTGGACCCAGGGACCAGGATTGTCAAATGGGAGCCCCCTGGCTGTAGTTCCGGGCCCGCCAGACAACTGCAAAACAGTCTGCGATCGCTAGAGGGCCCGCTTGACCAGATTAGTGCCCTTGATTTGCATTGCTGGGCTCGCAGTCTGGGCTGTTGGGTTGTTGGGGCTCAACGGACATTGGTGGGGTTTCTTCCAGTATTAGTGGTACTCGAGTCCTGCCAAATTATGGAAAGTTGCGCCCCTGGTCACCCTCAAACTTTCACCCTGGAATCTAGCCTGTAGCTACGCCCCTGGAAGGACAGCCCTATCTTTCGGCCCGAGCGGCGCGTGGGTTGAGATGTCGAACACAAAGGACTGTGGTGCGTCTCAAGGAGACAAAGGAGGTCCATTATGAGCGCTGTGCCGTATCTGTCGTCGCTTGCGTGGCGACGACGACCACCCGCGGCCCTGCGATTTCATCAGGGTCCTGCGACAGGAGATGTGACACGCGATAGCGGAGCCGGCCATCGGCCACAGTTTACACCCCGCGCTTCCTCGTGCGTCACGGGCAGGACGCTTACTTATCTGACTGGCGGAAGATAGGGGCAGAAACTGACCAAGAAGAAGGACCTGGACGGCAGACAGCTTGTGCTTTTTTTCAAGTACCTGGCTTTACCTATATATTATCGTAAAATTTAGGGTAAATCTTGTATTTTTCGATCTGGAAGAGGAAATAAAGTAATCATTGAATGTCGAAACTTCTAATTCAGCCCTTAGATTTAGATATGGATTTGTAACATCTAAGAGGTGGGAGAACTTTGGTAGTACACAATGGGTGATATATGTTTGGAAGATTTTCCAGAGGTGCAGAAAGTATGCTGGCTGTCACAAACTCAATGCGACGTATGCCTCCTTTGTCACAAAAAGCTGGAAATGATAATTGTATACTTGAATACTATTTCCAATATGCTGAATGTCATCTACCTGTCTCTTACTTTTTGCAACAGACAAGGTTCAAGCACCAAGCCATTACTGCATGAAAGTATTAAACTGTGTTTTCATTTTTAGATCATGTTTATGTTTTGGAAAGAAAATTTCCAATTATGGATCATTGTTTCCAGTATTGGGATCATAACTTTTATTGGCAACTCTGACTGCAGTTTCCCCTAATGACATGCATTTCCCTTTTTGAAAAAAGTTTCCATTTTTGGAAGGAGTGTTTCCAATTATGGTACATTTCCTAATGATTAAATGTGGCAATTATCATGAAAATAATTATTATTGGGAACTAATCTATGAATGGGAGCGTGCACCTACACACAATTGGGAACCCTGATCACAGCTTCCCCCCCACTGAACTTCTATCTCACATATCAACAAAAGGGACAAAAATGTCAATGTCAACATAGGATTTGGATCTACCTAAAATGTGTTGGTAAAGTGGACCTTAGGTAGCATTTTTATAGACAGATCAAATGCTTAAAATATTCCCCCAGCACCTGATTATCACCTGCCTGTTCATTCCTTCTTGCAGTAAAAACTGAGGCAACTACCCTGCATAGATGTAAAATTATGTCTATTGGCCTAATAGGTACCTACAGAGGTATTGGAAGTCTCATACCAAAGAAAGATCCAGTGTAGTCAAAGTCCTGCTTTAACTCCATGCAGTTCAGGTCCTGTGTGTTGCTTACTGCCACTGGTAGTAAGCAACACACCCCCAACCAGCGTTTTTCAAAGTCTCTTTCTTTCTGAGATTTTCTGTGATTTCCTGAGATGAGAAGGGGGTCTCCTAGGCCCACCTCCAGTGCACGTTAGTGTGTGTTTTAACACTTTGTGGAGGACTGCATTGGCACACATTTGCTATCTGTACAATATTGACATGATAATTTGATCATGAAATCTCACCTGAATTACTGTTGTTGCCAGTCTGTTGCTGGCGCCAACTCTCCCAACTTCCTCCAGCTCCAAATCTACCTAACCAATCTTGATCTAGGGCACAAATAAGGTAAGGCACAAGCAAGCTAAGGAATGAAAAACCAAGTTTGATATGTGAAAGTGCATCAGTCTCAAAGTAGCCTACGTTCATCTTAGATTAGCCATGGGCAGCACTATTTATTCCAGCCAGTTTTAGCCTGCACTTATCTCAGATATACCCCAAAAACATGCCCTAAAAAGTGGCTTCCCACCTGTGTACATTTTTTGGCAGGCTCTACATCAAATAAACATTACGAACTTGTTTTGTCGCTGTTGCGTAGTTTAAGTAGAATTGCTGCCCAGCTATGTTTATTTCTTTCACTCATTTTAGTACTTTTCTTAGTAGCTTTTAGGCGTACTTAATACTAAATTCAAAGAAATAGGGACCGCTAAATCGAAGAGACTCAAACTTTAAAGATTATTTAACGTGACAAAATGGACAGGGAAATACTTGATAACGTATTTGCGTTATCTTTAATACCTTAAATATGGCCACAATCATGTATTTCTCGAAAAAATTGACTGTCACATTTCGGGCATCTAGGCGGCAACTTTCTGGCAACTACTAACAATCGGCACCATTGGGCTGCATGTTAAAATCTGGCAACTGTGACAGCGGTTTCCGGGTTTTCTGCAGCGGGGGTCCCTCGTTTTAGTAGAAACTGAACACAGTACCAATATTGTATCACTGATGGTACGCTGTGCAATTGAAGAACAGAGCTGCTAAATTAAATTTATCGCTACACGCTTCATTCTGTATTTCGAAAATATACGGTTTGATTTTGAACCATACTGTCAAGATCGCTATTTTGTCACACTTATGCACCTCAATTTTCATAAATGTGTCACAAACCCCAGTAGCCGAGTTGGCAAGTTTCTGCACCTCTGAGATTTTCACCAAATTCAATCGGTGCCACATATCCTATCCAGTCTTTTTTGTACGGTTACCTGAACAAGGCTTAAATATTTCCTGCCTAGGTGAGGAGTATTTGGAGAAGTAGGAGTTCGTTCCAGGTCATGTGCCTTGGTTATTTTGTGTTTATACAATGATCAGAATGTAATACTCAGTAGATGCAGTGACGAATCTAAGATTTTGGTAAGGGGAGCGAGGGGGGTGAAGCCTCAGAGGGGTGGCCTGTACCACTTGAGGCTCGCTTTTGTGGATTCTGAGGTGTGCCACGCCGTTTTTTTTAAACTTTTTAGGTGTGGGTGTTTTAAAAGTTTTTATGGAAGTAGCGGAGCAAATTTGGACAAAGGGGTATCGCTATCTGGAGAGGACGAACAACTAGTCGATCCGAAATCTCCAACTGGCGGTGGATGGGCGGTAAAAAATTGAAGCCTCCAGAAAACAGGACGCATCTGCCAAAGTTACCTTCTGAAGTCAGTATTAAATCGCCTGTACCCCTCAGTTCTCGCCTTTTCAGGGCGCCTGGTGCACACGGGGGCCGGCTACCAAGACCTTATGGGGAGGGGGATCGGCGACCACTCGCTCTGTCCTTGCTTGGATACTTCTATGGATGGCTGTGAGTTCTTGGATCTATGTCCAATTTTGTGCCACCACAGCTTCAGCAACAGCCACCGAATTATGGCCTACACCGCGTGTGCACTTGAGCCTCACACTCCTGCAGCACCAACTCTCTGGTGCAGGCTTATGAAAGATTCAGATGTTGAGTCAGTTCAATCTGAACTCGCCGCTTAGTGACTGACTCTGATTCTGTCTCAGCTCATCCAATTGAGCAGGCGAATCGGGCCTTGCTCACCAAAAATGCGACCATTAGACGATTCAATCATGTTTAGATCCTGTCAGAGAAACTCTTTTTGAATGACTGGTCATACAAGTTGGCCGGTTCAAAATTCCAGTAGCGGCATGGTGTTGTACAAATGAACGGTCATAAAGAAGGTCTATGGCTTAAACCTCGCATATTCCATCAGTCTTGTGACGGGATTCGAGCCCCGGACATTTCTATGATCAGTTATTTATATAATAACCCGTGCCCGGTGCCAGGATTTGAACGACAGACCTTTCTAGGACCAGTGTTGTGCAAAAAAGCCCTGTCAGCGCTTGGATTTGAAATCAACGCTCACTACGAAAGGCTGCGTCGAATTTGTGTTTTTCTTGTTGATTTTTATTGCAGCCCACTGTTCACATGTGTGCTACACCTCTGGTGAAATGTGGCTGGCTTGATATCAATTTGGCCTGGGCGTGGGACGGTAGCGGCGTGGAGCGCGGCACAGGGGGGTATATTGACCCGGCCGGGGTGTCTCTAATGGAGCACCTCCGAAACTGAGGCCGCCGCGCCGGCCCTGACTCCGGACTCGGTGGAAACTGATTTATGGACTGGAACTGGTATGGAATGTAGGCACCGGCGACGGCGAAGGGCGGTGGACGGTGGCTCGGCGCTGGTCAGGGTCTGGACCTTGGTAAGTCACTTCCATGCATGCTTTTGTGCCGTGTGTATATCCGTTGTTTCTCGTGGTGGAAAGCGGTAGAGGAAATCTGGATGCAAAGCTGCGTCTTTTGACTGATGGTATTGAATGCAAAATGGGCATGCAGGTAGTTATCGCGCTTAATTTTTCTAGATTTTAGACCGGGGCTTTACTGTCCATAACTTCAATACACAACATGCGATGCAGTCCAAAGGGAATTTCACGACGAGGCATAGAAATCGACGCCATTGTAGCCACTACGGGACAAAGACTATCTAATAAGCCCTCTGATGGATTTCCGGTCCTCTTGTTACAACGCTCTTCATAATTGCTCTGTTGAAGATCTTGCAAACATAGTTATTAGGTACTTGTGAAGATTAATCCCATTGATGCCACGGCATAAGGGATGGGTAATGAATTATCTATGAGGGAGCTGGATAGTTCAGATCAGTCCGCGACCTCCCGATAACAGGGCGGGAGTTACAAACAGGTATGCAACGCTAACATATATGTCAGTATATATGTACATATATGCATATAGGCACTTATGGTATGATAGTATTTTATGTTTTTTTCTCCCGGTTGCTTTCTGCTGGAGTCAGCGTCGAAGAAGTCGTCGGTACCGCAGCCAGTGACAGATCTGGGCTGGTGGTTTGGGGGGGGGGGGGGGGATGGGACCTGAAGAAAGCCGACAAAAGTAGGATTTAAGGGAAGGTGAGGGAATGCTTTTTCTTACCTCATCCCTCCTCCTTGGTCGCCCCTGCCTGTAACATAATTGAGATTAGGTTTTCCGATAAGTAATATATACTCCAGATACATGAGCAGTTCCAGTGGGCTCTATTTACGTACCGACCACGGAAACGGACTTATTGACTTATGTAACCGGCAGTCCCGAAGGCAGAATATCGGTTACATGAGTATATAAGTCCGTACTAGCGATCGGCACGTACAAAACATACTGAAAGCTGCTCATTTATCCAGGGTGATTTAAGTGGTTCGTATTGTGGCCCAAATTGCTAGCAGATGATGATAAGTGCTTCAGAAAATATTGTGGCGCAGTGCATGTTTTTATTCATTAAAAGTCATAGGCGTCAATTCTATTTTTGAGACAAAGGGCCCTCAACAGAATTTGTGACCCACTAGTTGTGTCTTATGGCACCATTTGTTTCATCCGTAATGCGGGATTCTGGAAGCTTGGCGCGATTTTATCCTCAAATGACCTGAAATCCTGGCCATTCTGACAATCCTGCAATTACGGCATCCCAGCGGTTCATCCGACTTGTAATCACGCTGGTGAATCCAGCCTTCTTCTGGTGGAGATGGTAGTGATCCTAGGCCTCGAGAGGGTTTTGTTCAACAAGGATTGGAATTGGTTTCGAGTCGTTAATACCTCTTAAGTAACAGAGGAGTGGAAATATTTAGAAGCATTGTAGCTGATGCCACGGAAGTTTGGCTCGGCTGATTAACAGCTCTGTAACACTTGGTAAGACATCAGTGTGCCGCGGATGTCTGTGCCTGTTCTATGCCGTTTTGTTCATCCTTCACCTATTTGACGGGTTGGCGTTTCGGGCCTCTCTTGATCCTGAGGGCTGCAATGGCCCCCGTATCCCGGTGAACCCGCCCGTATGTAGTTGAGCGATGAAGGGAGAGGCAGACTGGACGGCGCCGACAGAGCTTGGCGCTGCCCTCCGGTGATTTGTCCCCAGCGTTGTCTACGGCCGACCCCCGGGCCCCGTCCTAAACAATCAGAGCCGCTCACTGCACTAGGTGGAGCGTGCCGCAATAGCTTTTCCGGCGCAGTAAACACGTCGGGGCGGCCATTGCGGCCGGAGCGTTACAGTCGCAGCCGAGTGATCCGGTGCCAGGGCGTCACACACGGCCCCGGCGCAGCCACGCCGAGACGCGGCGCCTCGCTGGTCCGGGGGCGACAGCACGGATGGCAACTGTGTGTGGAGACCAGATGCGCGCTTCGCTTATAAATGCCCGGAAAAGTAGCGGATAACGATGCTGGGTGTATTGTTTTCTTTATGATATATATATACGTTTGAAACCGATTACTCTGCACCCGGTGGTCTTTTGACAGTATTTTATACACCAAATCGAGCACATTACCTGATGCATGAGTGATTTGGAGAAAAGGAAATTTTGGTCGTATGACAGAAAGTGGGCTGCATGGTTCTGAATAAACACAGCGCTCGGTACCGACTACGCACGGTGCACAGTACCGACCACGCATGGTGCACGGTACCGACTACGCACGGTGCACGGTACCGACTACGCATAGTGCACAGTACCGACTACGCACGGTGCACGGTACCGACTACGCACGGTGCACGGTACCGACTACGCATAGTGCACGGTACTTACTGACTATTCCAGCCTGTATCGAATCACGTTACTTTGAATTTCAAAACCGATCGGGCAGCATACACGTCTCCTCGAATTCTGAATCCTCTTAGGTTTCTAAAAATGTATCTTGCACGCCTATTCTCGAGATCTTCTCTATACGAACGGGTAAGTATTTGCTGTCGATGTCGTCCACATCCCCTGATTAGTTCCACGCTATCGGTGACTGTCGGCCGACGCGACGTACACCGGCAGCTGGGCACTGGGCACTGGGCATGCACATTGGGCACTGAACACTGGGCACTGGGCAGTGCGTGTCGCGCTCGGGCAGTCGCGCTCAGCTGGTCTCCGGACACCGGCTCCACGGTGATGGTCGTCCCGCACCGGATGTGACTCTGTGACGGTACTTCGTCACGGGCCGAAGCTGTGATCTGGTGTTAGCTGGCTTCTGATGGGATTTAACACGATAGTGGCTTTGTAACCATAACGCCTTATTGGATTATCTGCCCGCGCTTGAAATCCATTTTGCTCTTTTTGATCAATGTTTTCGGATCAAATACCATTCAGCGGTGCATTGTGACAATGTTTTTTTGAAGAAAACAATGTCGAGGGTAGTGGACCAATGCGACACTAAACTGCATCGTTAGATTTGCACGGGCGGGATTAGAATGCGTAACGAGTTCGATAGTGAATGAGGGTAACCAGTAGTAGCTATTATCCTGAATTAACGATGTAGCTGGTCCGGAATAGTCAAACAGTGCCTAAAGCTGAAAATGAATCAGGGCAGGTAACAGCATTGAATTTTCATTGGCGTTCTGGGAACGGCTGGGGATGACTGACGGCCTCAGAATGTTTGGAATGCCGGAACCTCAGGCGCGATACCGTTTCGTATTCAGCCCGGTTCCAAGTGTCAGTAATGACTCGCTTAAACTGCTGTATCGCTAATTAAATCCATAAACAACGTCAACCAGGCTAAAAACTGATTGATGGCGTGTCTGCGGAAACTCCTCCCTGAGTCATTCAACTTTCCCAGAAGTTGGATGTGAGATTTCAGAGCTGGGCCTCCGGACATTATGGAAACGAGCATATGTGACGTAAGATAGTGTCCGCGGTCGCTTAGTCTACGAATGAAACACCTGGCATCAGCGGTGACGGAGGGCTTTGCGAACCAAACAAACCCAATCTCACCAAGGATCAGTCAATGTCCGAACTTTGAGGAAATGTCTTGTCGCACTTGCTGCTGACGGTGATGCTAAAAAACATCGAGCTTGAGTGTTTTGAATAATTCCTGCCACATTCTTAAGTGTATTTGGTGTGCTCAAGTCTAGTTTCGACTACTTTGCCACGCTCATGAAAACATTAACACCATGTCAAAGGTAGAATATGCGTTTAGCGGACGTCAGAGCAAATTGGCCTTACTTCTGGCATCAAGCGAAACGAAGACAGCTGCTCCAGAACGATTGGACAGGATTGGTAGTCGGTGGGAAAGGAAATCGTTATTTGCCGAATGGTGCAGTGTTAAGGTCAATCGAGTTAATGTGTCGCCATGGCCGGTATGGATATATACGCTGATTGGTCAGAATCCTACGCCAGAGGAACATATCCAGTCGGTTCTGGTCTCCAGTAATGGGGAGGGGTCGAGGGTTTTTTGAATAAGACATCCTCCACGACCACAGGGATCCATTACTTTTCAATTCAAATTAAAGATTGTTAACCATTATCATAACCATGAAGATATATCCACATATACCTATTGCTATGTTGGAAACTGTATTATTAGGTTTTCCTGCCCGGAACTGTTGGTTCACTAAATAAGGGCTCGCCCGTGGTTCTCATGCATTATACCACCCATGCCCCTAATCAGCCATAACCAGCATCACTAAAGGCGCTCGAAACAGTTGAAGGGAACGTTTTGTATTGTCTTCTTTCGTTTGCAGAAGTGGCGCAGTTTTTTCTGTGGATATCACCGAACCGTTTGTGAATTCAGCATCTCCGAGGTTTTGGCGAGCTCAGGAATGGAGCAGATAGGCTTGCCACTCTGCCCCCGGACTGGTATTGTTCCGTTTTTCCAGCTCTCACTTTGCTCCTTCCATAGTCGTCCATAAAGAAAGGATTTAAGAATCAGTCTTAAAAACGTGGGAGATATGCTCAATGCCGTCATTTCCCATCGATTTCACACCTACCAAACTTAGGGTGTGGCCTTTTTCCAAACTCGCGGCCTGGATGGAACAGTCCTTATGGCGGCTCACCGATCTGCCTGCCCAATCGCAGTCTGGCCATCCACGCCAGGTGTTTGACACCTTTGGAAAGGCTCCTGTAGGAAGCCCAAATTCTAAAGGGACTGGGACTACAATAGTACCCGTGCGCTATTTGTACGAGTCCGTACACGATCTGTGCCTAAAAATGAGTATTGATCCACTGGAGCTAAACTATATATCAATACATTTGCTTATGTAGCCAGGGAACGCAAATGAGAGAACATTCCACAGAGGATATTAAAAAAACCTGGGTATAGACACACCGCGATTTTTATCTTGTCAAGCCCATGACATCGCTCTTTCGGTACTTGTGCATCATTGCGTAGCTTTCAGCAATTCTTGTTTGGTGAGAGTAATGCATAATCCCCTCCCCAAAAAAACAAGGTCAGGCATAAAATCGAGGCGCCTTCAGTTAAATAAACCAGTAGAAAAAACAAGAACGGTGACTGAGTCTGATCCATTGATTATTCCAACCGAATGGGGTCACAAGTTGTAAAAACCCTGTCTCTGTTATCTCTGGTGAGGATGCTTTGGGGGTGGAATTGAGGGGGCGTCGTCTTCACAGGAAGGAAAAAAACCAGGCTGAAACTGCAAAAAAAACAGGGGAGGGGCGAGATGAGAATACAGATTGTGATCATGATAGTTTGGATGGCAATCTTCTCACATCACCCAGCGAATCAAGCAGGCAGAACGTGCCTTTCAAAAGTCCATCCCCAAAAAGTGAGAGGAAGCAGAAAAGATCACAACGGAGAAAGGCCAGATGGTAGTGGGGTGTTTGGGTTGGATTCCACCACTCTTGAAAAGTTTGGCTGAGACAAAGTTATCTGAGCAAGAATTAGGATGCCTAGAAAATAATTTTTGGTATCATCATATGATGTGGCCTGAATATTAGGATCTGATATTTGTTTTGTTATTTTGATAATTGTAATACATCATTGCTCTGTAGTGATACAGCTGAGTCTTGGAAGCTGCCTTTCCATTGATGCAGTTTTCAACATACTATTTCATATATTTTTGACATCTTGTTTTGATATGAATCAGGTCTCAATGCCCATCTAATATCATAAAATTCTTCTAAATATGAGGAATCAGCTTAAAAGATGTAATTTCACTTCTTTATTTCTGATTGTTCTTTGAGGCCTAGGAGCTGGCTTTATGTCAGGCACATGTTCTGCTGAACTAGTGTGGGGGTCCATCGATTCCAAGAGCTCAAATCTGATTTAAACATTGACTTACTGAAATAGCTTCAGACTACTTGGTTGATAGCACCCAAGGAAATATGAGATCTGTGAGCATGTGATGTAGCTGGCCAACATGTACCTGGATACTGATATGAGCTGCCAAATGAGCCATACTGAAAGCTGGCAGGAAATGTACACAATTCCTGATTGACTTTTCATTTATTAGAGTATTTATTTGTGAGATTTCACATTGCAACAACTGAGACCCCAGGCAGTCATCAGCTGAGTCTGCCAGTGAGCTATTGGACTTACGTTGATGTACTGTCGAGTGTGTGAGCGAGTGAGTGCGAGATATGGGTACTATGTACCGGTTTTAACTTTTAATGTGGACACTGGGGTCTGTAAATGCCTTTGCTTGAGGTAAAACTTTCACCTTGTTTTTTCGGTGAACATTGAAATTTCAATTGGGAATTCTGCCTGGATATCAAACTATGCATAATGCATAGCATGTTGTATACAAGATGATAGAAGTGGATTGTGCAAGTTGAATTGCATTGTAATCCCATGGCTGGAAAGTGAAGGGCTGCACATTAAGTTCTCTGAAGCTGTACAATTTATTCCCCTAAATATGCTTAAATGGATCTGTGGACTCCGTGCTGGCTTGGTGGTTGGTGTTGGCTTTTGCTGGCTCTCGGCTTGGGACGGTTAGGAAGTGATTGTACTAGGAATGTTTAATTTTTTTCTCAATTACTAAATAGCTTATGATGGGCGCTTCAGCAGAGTATTTGGTGTTCCAGGTTAGGAAGTGTATAACCTAAATTGTATATCAAGTTATAACGTTTTTTCTAGTTTTTCCTGTTTAAGGGGGTTCTTCATGGTCTATTGACTTATTGTGGAGGCAAATATTGGGATCACTGCCATCTGAAAAACTAACAATTTCGATTTAACTGTGGTGGGGTCCAACCTGAGCACCTTTGGGCTTCCTCGTTGCTGTCGCTGTTGCTTGCCCCAAATTCGATATAGTCATGGTGGGAATTTTCTCCTTTGCATATAGTTGTTTTTACCCCTTTCTCCCTATCATACTTTTTGGGGGCTTATCTGGTTGCCTTTCATTGACTGCTTACTGTTGTGTGGAGTTAGTCGGCTTCCTGGTTTTCGATACTTGTAGTAAAATATTTTTCCTCAGAGACCAAAATGTTACATAAACAATAACATCAATTGGCGAGCGTAACCCCTATACATTTGCTTTTTAGAGAATGATCTGGACTCCTCATTTGTTGAAGTTTCTTCACAGTGTAAATTTTGTGAATTACCAGTTTCTTTTACCTCAAATGCGAGTTTATCCATCATCCACTTAAATGCTAGGTCAGTGAAAATAAATTCGATGAGATTCAAAACCTCCTACTTAGATCTGGGAATGAGTGGTCTATCATTTCTATATCAGAAACATGGCTTAAACAAGAAATTGAACAATACTTTGAACTTGCGGGCTATACTATGTTCGCATCTAGTAGAGACGCTAATCAAATTGGAGGTGGTACAGCACTATATGTCAGCAATAAATATGAATGCAAACATAGAACAGATCTTGAGAACATATATAAAGAATCCACTTTTGTTGAGATATCACAAAAATCAGTCCAGAATATGCCAACATTGATCTTTGGCGAAATGTATAAACCTCCCTGTTATAATAACAGCCTGTTTTTTGGAAAAACTTGAGAACATTCTAGATTTGGTAGACCAAAATAAGCTTTGTGTTATAGCAGGTGATTTTAACTTTAACTTTTGGAAACTCCTGGAGATAGTGATGCGATGAAACTTTTCAATCAAATGGCGGCATATAATTTTCTACCAGCTATTTCAAAACCGACGAGGATAGGTTGTAGCAATCCCTCGCTATTAGATAATTTCTTTATCAACGACATCGCTCGCGTTAATCAGTCTGGTGTAATTATTGACGATATTTCAGACCACCTTCAATTTTTATGACATTAAGCATGCCAAGAACTAAAAATGAATGCCAAGAAAACATAACATTCTTTGACAAAACCAAGATTAATCAGCTAGAAGATTTTGTTGCTTCTAATCTTAGAAACTTTAATACTATAACTGATCCCAATATTGCATGTGGGATCTTAATTGATACATATAAGAAAGGGATAAATGCTTTCTCTAAAACATTTACACCTAAAAGAAGAAGAACTCCCATGAAACCCTGGATATCTCAACAGATTTTGGCAGGAATAAATCATAAAAACAAGCTATTCAAAAACTTATACTAAAAAGGCTAAGCATAGTAATGAATATAATAATGAATTGAATGAAATGGAACAAACTTATAAAAGATATGGAAACATGCTAACCAATGTAATAAAGGAGGCAAAACATAAATATTATAGATACTCGTTTCAAGCAAATAAGGAAATGGAAATGAAACTTGGAAACTCCTAAATAGCTTAATAAATAAGAAACATAGCAAAGTCAAATTTTTCCATCTGTACTGAAGAATGGGGACGATGTCGCCTTTAAGGGACAGGAGATTGCAAATGGATTTAATAACTTTTTTGCTCAATTGCAACTGCTTTGGAAAGTAAAATTCCTTCTCCAGATATCAGCGCAGTAGACTACTTAGATCCGCCCTCATATGAAATATTCGATAGGAATTTAGAAACAAATATTGAGCAAGTTTGAAATATTATCAAATCCTTGAATCGTGTTGGAGGAGGAGTAGACAATATCTCATCTGAAATTTTGAAAGGTACTTACCAGGGATGTATTCATCAGTTAACTTATTTTTTAATATTTGTTTATCTACAGGAACTTTTCCAGAGTTACTGAAAATTGCATGTATTGTACCAATTTATAAGTCCGGAGAGAGGGATAGGTTTACAAACTACCGTCCAATATCTGTACTTCCAATACTTTCAAAAATACTTGAAAAATTAATACATCAACAAATTGTAGACTATTTGGAATCAAATAACATTCTATACAACCTACAATTTGGATTCAGAAAACAGCATAGTTCTTATATGCCAATTTCTCATCTGTATGACACGGTTACCAAAAGACTTGAAAAGGGAGAAATTTCATGTGGAATATTTTTGGACCTTAAAAGGCATTTGATACCGTTAGCTCCGAAATTCTTTTTGACAAAAATGAACCATATTGGAATCCGTGGTAAGCTTTATGACATTCTGTCTTCTTATTTGAAAAACAGACATCAGGTAACAAAAATTAATGGGAAATGCTCAGATTTCCAAAAGGTTTTGATGGGAGTCCCACAAGGCTCAATTCTTGGCCCGCTCCTGTTCATTATTTATGTAAATGATTTGTATCGAGTCTCTGAATTTGCTAAATTTTATCACTTTGCTGATGATACGGCTATAATCATATCAGGAGAAAATTCTAAGGTTCTTCAAAATAAAATTGATGCTGTTTTGTCAAAAGTAACCCAATGGTTCATTTCAAATCGTCTTTCACTCAATCCTGACAAATCCCACTTCCAAATTTACTCAAGAAATGTGATAAATGATATTCAGGTAAAACTTAACGGGGTAGAAATTGCTAGGGAACCAGTAGTGAAATATTTGGGTATTCTCGTGGATGAAAATTTGAAATGGGAAGCACATATAGACAAAATAGCAACACAACTAAGTAGAAATATTGGGATTATGAGTAGAGTAAAATACTATTTAAATTCTCGAGAACTTCTTTGTCTTTACAATGCTCTTGTGCTCCCGTATCTCAACTATTGTGCTGTTATCTGGGGAAGTAATTATCCATCTAAATTACAGAAACTGGTCAGGCTACAGAAGAGAGCTTTAAGAATCATCTTGAAAAACCTTTCTTTCGTCCTTCTAATGAACTTTTTGTTGAATTAAACTTACTGAAGCTACAAGACTTGGTCATTGAGCAAAAATCATAGTTTTGTCCAAATTTTTGAAGCATTCTTTGCCAATATCTATATTGTCACTTTTCCAGCTTCATGATTCCAATAATACTCGTCTCATTCAACATTTTTCTGTGCCACTATCTACCACAAATTATAGATCCTTCTCACTTTCATGTTCGGCGCCAAAGGCTTGGAACCAAGTAATTTGCTCTATCTTTCCAGATATTAATGATGTACCTTTAGAAAAGATTCAGTTAAAAAAATGTTTACGAAATTACTTCATTGATGCCTATAAAACATTGCAGGAAATCTGATATTAATTTTGAGATTGCACACATGGGCCGTTGGTATCACTAACTTTTTTTCCAAATAATGTTCACTTTTACCTTCTTCTCTTCTAAAAACACACTAGAGGTTTTTACCTATTAATAACTAACCCACTAATACCCTCTCTGTAGTACCCGTGCACTCCCTGAATGTTACTAGTGTTACTATTCTTTTCGGGGGCGCACGGGGAAATATTCTAAACAATGTATGTAACCTAGGCATGGAAAATATAAAAAAGTTGGAGCGGGGAGTGGTGCGACCCGTTAACAATGTAATAATACCTAACTGTCTAATCCTATGGAGCCTTAGTTATTGGGTCGCACGGGTAAGGAAGGGCACTCCTGCCTACCTAATCAATGGGTAGTGGGTTAAAAAAAAAGGTCGGCATCCTGTTCACTCTAATGGGCAGTGGGACCACCGCTAAACGCCCATTGATACGGAAAATACCGCTTTTTCAGAGATATTGTACATCCTAGTTGCAGCATTCAGTCTTACCCTGTAATTGTCCTTCCACCATTGAAACCCACCCCAACCGCATTCGAACGTCATCAGTAATTCCCCTCCGCCAATGCGAGCGTAAAACTAGACGGGGGAACTGACTCTATCAATCAACACTGCCAAAAGCTCGCCTTGTTTGAACGGCAGAGGCAAAGAACCAACAAAATAAAGCGTGCACACAGATGTGAAGCCGTGAACATGTTTAGGCTGCCCGTCACGAATGTTTGCCATCGAAGGAAATACCTCTCGGAGCATGTCCAATCGGCCACTGTGCGAAGACCTAGCCGGCCATCACCGGCTTATTCTGAGACTAAGGTTTATTCCCAGCCAATATTAAACCAACATAGATTCTTTGTTCTATTACAGGCGCAGTTGTGAGAGCCACCAACCAGTTTTGGACCGACAGTGGTTATAATTAAGGATATAGTCCTGTTGTTGGGTCATAGATGTTTTAACAAAACTAGCCGGTAAGCATTGCCTTCAGTTCTTGAAAGAACGGACTACTATTTTAACTCTTTTCTACCTCGTAGGCAATGTTTCCGTTAGAGCAGAAATTTCGTTTGTGCATGTCGGTTTTTATTTAGATAGAGAAGGCTGCCCGTTAACGAACACTATTTTCCATATAGACTATTTTTGAACATGCGAATAAGAAATACCAATCCAGATACGTTTCGTTAAACTTACATACACTTCCAGTCCAGCCACATTTTTCCAGAAGCATTATCATTCACCCTGCGTGGAGCTCTGGTGTCCATATATGGCATGGGTTGCCGCTCCCCATCGATTGCCATGCCGGCACAATACTGGGTGGTGATTTTATCATCCCTGGGGTGTCCCAATCCCGGTGTTCCCTTCGCGGTCACCTGCCACATTCTCCTCAGGTCCAAGGATCCAGACTTCCTGTCTGTTTCCAAGGTCAGGTCCAGCACAGTGAGTGTAAAAACTCCTGGCACCGGCTTCTATTTCGAAACAAATTTCCTATCATACCTATCGAAAAATATTTCGGAGGTTGTGTGAACTGTAACGAAAAGGTGTGGCTCTGCTACTTCCACATCATTGAAACTCTGAAAGAGCAAATCCGTTATCGCGAGGTTTGGAGCTCAAATCCTGCTTCTAGTTTTGCTTACAAAATTTTCTGTCCTGCGTACAATAGGCAGAAGAGCGACCGCACCCGCGCATACTGAGTCACACGACAGTGCTGTCTCACCGTACCACCGTCTCCTCTCCCGTCAAAGCTTTACCGGTGGCAAGAGTGCGCCATCTCCCATTTGTGTGGTCTGCATACCGTATACTTCCACCGTTCGCCACCAAACTGCCCACCTGTGCTTGCATTGTCCGTTGGCACATGGTCGATTACGTTGCAAATACTGAGATCAGGAATTATTATAAACCCTGTTCTGATTGTAATTATGTAATACATTGTTGTATCAGTAGTTTGATTCAATAATGGCTGAGGTTACCTGAAAAATAGGGCTTACGCGACGGCTCTTCTTGATCAGCTTGTGAAGATGATACTTGAAAAGCATCAAAAACACTTGTGGATATTCTCAAATACTCCCAAAGTGGCTCAAATTTGTGCACCGCCAGGAAAACGGGTTTATGATGGTGCAACTAAGTCTAACTAGAAAGTTCATGAACACCTCGGACCTTTCCTGAAAACACTTATTCAGCTGTGCAAGTATATGCTATGGGCTTGAGCTGGACCAGCATCTCGGCCAGGAACTGTCTGTTCGCTCCCTTTCCCGGGATCTAACCCACTGTTTTGAACCATGCACGGCTTCACCGCCCAAAGCGGCTTAACTGCAACACTTCTCATAAAACGCCGGGATGTCGTCAGGAGCACTTAGCATCAGCCTGGGTTGGCGCGGGACCGACCTGGTCCTTGACTCACAGCTACAGCAGCGGGGTCGGCCGCGGGAGTGTGTCAGTGGCGCCCCCTACCCCTCACCGCCTCCACCCCACCATCTGCGGACGGGGCACCTGCCAGGACCGCTGTAAAACCCAGCGCTGCGATTCATTAGACTAAGTAGCAGCAGGAGACTGTGCGGCGGCGCCGCGGGCGGTGTGGCCGGGTCCTTTTTGCCGGCGGCTTGTTGACTCCGGGCTGCCACCGGGCGCGGCGGAGGGTATGATTTACGGTGGCTGAGAACGACAGCACAATGGCCGGACCACACAAAAGGGCCGGCATTGGACGCTGAAAAGAAACGCAGTTGGACACAACGAGCGCATTCACGTTGGACGTGCAACCTCGCAGTGATATCTCCACTATTCATTCAGCAAATTACAATCCGTTCTGTTTGCGACTATGGAAACCGAACTACCAAATTGTGCGTCACAGGGAAAATGCGAGGGACGGGTAGGAATGGATCTGGAGAGGGGGCGGACGGATCCGGGGTGAGGAGGGGCAGAGAGGGTTCTGCCCCAAAACGTTCCGGTTTTTTGCCGATTCTCTTCGAAAACACATTGCTTTTCATTTCGCGAATTTGAGTTCTGTTGCCCCCGCCCCCGCCACCACTACCAGCCCAAACCCAGCACTGTCGACAAGAAACCTCATCATATGGGCGCCAAATCCTATTATGGGGGCGTCGATACTCGCATCCTGGGGAAGGAGGGGTGGAAGTGACATTTCAGGGGGCACTATTGACCTTTCATGGGGGTGCTGTGGTCATTTCAGGGGGCGCCGGGGATTGATCGGGGGAGCAGGTGCCCCCTCTCTCCTGGATCTTCCCATGACTACTTGTCAGTTTCAACTTCTGACAATATTGTTTGCATGTTACACTGTCTTGTATCGCTTCTGGAAAGGGCATACTTTGAAAGTTCCATCGAGATTGACGTGATTGAATGAATGTTAGCGAGAGTTCTTAGTATTTTGAAGATGCTTCTCATCCTTGCAGATGATAAAATAGCCGAAAGGAGAGTTCCTGGAAACTATAGCGAAGGTTTCCCTTCAGGGCAGTGGAGGATTGATGCTCCCTGTGGAGTTCCGTCTCTGTACACACAGAGAAAAAATGACTCCCATTCCTGGAGTGTCCCATTTGTCGCATGCTGTGAGTAGCTTCCGTGGAGTTAACTTAACCATGGCGCAGGAAAAACTCCGTCCGCACTCTACAAAGAAGCCCCGCGTATCGTATCATGACGCCGGCCCGATCTACCCACAGCGCGCTAAAAATCCACTGACGCGGGAAATGTCAGGGTGAAGCACCATGCGACTCTACGCTCACGCTCTTTAAAAACCGTCGTAATTCTTCACGACTCTAGCGTGGCACTGCAGTGACGCTTTGATAACGCTGCAATGGCACCTTTCTTAGCACCTTGCAACCCCTTTGCAGCTCCGTTCAAGAATGGCTCTGATTCCCTTCTAACGCCCAGCTGACTCGACTTATAAGCGTTTTGTACACCCTTCTTCTTTAGGTACACTTCGCTTATTACCAACTTTCTACACCTGCATAATCTGGCTTGCTTTAAGGCACACCATGCATCACATCACGGTAAAACACGATATATCGCAAATAACACATTTATTTGCTTTGTAGAAAAACATTTGTGAGCAGCTTCGTCAAAAACGATCCCAACTTATGTCATCAGAGACCAGAAGTATGACTTCCTGCCATCGCAAATGGTCTTCATACCACTTGATGCTTATAGACCCCAAACCCTCCCCTCCCTAAAAACAACGTTTGCGGCAGAATTCTGCCACATTTGACTATCACATTATCTTCCTTTTCCAGACAGAATATTTCAAGTGACCAAACATGATCAAACACTGTGTTCATATTCTTGCCGCTGTTCAGAATATCCTTTCATCATCCTGAAAATAATGTTCAGAACAACGCTACATAGTTTGTCATCCCATAGGACTCACCTAACGCGCAGCTTCCTCGATAGCCCGATCTTGCTTTTGGGCCTCGGGCTCCCACAGGGGTTTCGATGCCAAGGGCATACCGGGCTAGGAATAGCCACGTTCCCCGGCAGAGGCCGTATCTTTGAAAGTAAGCGAAGAACGCGACAACCCAGAACAGAAGGGCTTCGTCTGCTGTTTCACAGTTCACAATGGTGTTTCCCTCGACCACGACACGTGGGCCGTGCTCTTCGTATTCACGTATGCTGGCATCTCATCCTTGACATATGCCTGGCCCCCTTCGTTCAGCAGCCACGGTGACATCCTCAGTACGGCTTCTGAAATGGTAGCACAATTGAATTATGCCTACTACGTCAGTTATAAAAGGTACCCTACACAGGTAATGGATTTTCACACTAGTACCTATATTTTTCAAAACGATGTTGACCAGAGGTGAGCGCCACTGGCAAATTTGTGAAAAAACTACCCCTATTTCCGCTACCTTGGCTTGTTGGAAATCACTACCGCTACTCCATCGATTTTCTGAAACTGCGAAACCGATAATCGCTTCACCGAATTTGTTATTTCTTTTCTTATAAGGCGATTCCAAACTGCTGTCCCAAATTTGTTTTGTTGTTCATTTGAACTAAATAGTAGAAAAACTGCGCTTAAATTTTATATTGCAACATAATTTGAAGGTTCTATTGAAAGCTATTTATACAGGATCGTACAATATGTGCATCATTAAATCTGTTTGTTTGTTCCGGCGGATAGAATATATTTATCTATTGGACGGACTAGGGGGAGCTGAAAAGATTCAATAGTCTATTCCAACACGTTTAGAAAATGATGAGGGGTATAGGATAAGTCGGTCCCATCCCTCCCTGACAGGATCGAGTTAAGAAAACCACAAATGCCGAAGCATCCCTGGTCTAAAATACTATTCAGGGGATGGTGGATGACGCTTACGTTTCAGCGGCATATCAAATTTAGAAGCAAAAATCTCCACCGTTAGCAAGGACAGACAGGTAGGTAAAAGAAAGGGCCAACCAGTAGCGCAAAATTTCGTATTTGATTATCACCAAAGGCAGTCAAAAGAGAATCCACTCCGATTTTAAGAAAATTGTAAGTTGAAAACAATCAACACATGTCTCACCTCTTTATTCCTTTCGTCCACCATGAGCAGTAGAAAACCACAATTTTCCTGCCACGCTCTTCGCTGTTTGCAATGACAACTGACGACTAAAAAATGGCGTCGTTTTGGCGCGCGCGTCCTGCGCAGTGCACCACGATGACACCGACAAAACACCGGAGGAGAGCGCGCACGAGCTGTGTTGACGCTTCTGTGATGCTGATAGAGACAAGAAGGCGTATTGGGAGTGTCATTGCAACTGGATGACGCCATCTTTACTCCATCAACACTCCTTGGGCGCTGACATGATCTTTCAATATTAGAGGAGGCGTCAAGTCGGTGTGAGTTGAGCCTGAAGTAACGCTTTCATGATATGAAAAAACTCGCCGAAAAATAATCGACGTGTTTTCACGGGAGAGTTTCTGCGTTTCACTGGTGTTCCATGGGAGTAGTCTTGAGTAACCATGGTGCGAATAAAGCGTTAAGGGGAATTACACCGAATAGCAGCGTCAAAATTTTCTCTGTGTAATGGACAGACAATATTTAAATACCGGACAAAACATTTGCCTCTGCCACTCAGCACACAATTGGGATTTTACCCGCTGTAAAAAGAAACAATCAAACAATGGTGCTACCTCGTCATCGGACACCAAAATGATCAAAATGATCACAAGAACTATGTGGCTCCGCCCCTTTGTATGCATCACTGGAATACACTGATCGCCCGCGCCGTACGCGGGGCCGATCTGGCAGCTGTGCATGTCGACTGTAGGTGATGGCTGAAAAGCCACAACTCAGTGGGTGTCAGTGCTTCAATAAACAAGTAAATAAAGAAATTCACAGAAGCTGACACCGAGAAATAATCAGCACGACCTTGTCGAAGCTGAAGTTCTGTGAGGATGCTGAAACAGGCTGGGCCATCAACCCTTTTCTTCCGGACATCCGACTTACAGCTACATTAACCAGCTGCTCTTACATCGAATAGCGACTGCGGCTTTTAATTCTTTGGCACATTTTATACACGTTAAATGTTTTCTTACGCATGTTTTATGCGTCAGCACTTCATTGTGTAAATAACCATTCAGCGTGTTTTATTCTGCGAATGTTTCATGTCAGGTGACTTGGGCTCTTATTGGGTGATATATGCCTGTTGATCGTGATATCTCAATAAATAAACAATGGACAGTCCTGAAGATACCGCGTGGTGAGCTCGGTTGTCCAAACAGAGGTGCCGGTGCCGACGACACCGTGTAAACCCGGCGGCTCCCTACAGACCTGTAGATCGATCCTATCGCCGAATTATCGCCATGTCGACACCCTCTTCCTTGTAAAGACTGACAGCCCACAAATTGAGTCAAGTAAAGCACATGCTTTAGTCACCCCTTCAGCAGTCCGTTGCTCGTATGCTACGCTGACTCCTTGGACGCATAACGCAAGCCACGCTTCTGCGTGGATTATACTTACACAGGCAGAGGCCGGGAACTTCTGTTTTCTGGTGTGGTAGATTTCGCAAGATATTGTGAATGATAAACTTGTAATTGCGCTGCTTTGAAGCATAAGGTTTCTGCTAGATTTTTCCAGAGTTAGAATACCATTTATATCAGATACCTAACGAAGGAGTTTCAATAGCGCACATTCAAATTGGATACACCCTGGGATTGTGTTTTTTATTCATGATAGCACAAAGGCTTAAATAAATAGTGATCGGCACAATACATCCACTTGTATCTGACGTCACACACGAGACACACATCCATCAAATGGGCGCCATGAGATGGAACGGCGTTCATGTGATCGCTGTTTATGCGGCTGAAATTTCAATGCTGTTAGTGGACGCTCGAAAATTCACTTTCCCTATAAAATGTCAACGGTTTTTGCGACTGTGGGATATGTGCTATAAAGGCTGCTGCCCGCTCTGTGCTTCGTAGTCACAACCATACAGCTCCGCATCGATCTTACAAGTGACTGCTGGTGGCAGATTTAAGGTCTGTCGCCAAAAATTAGGCGCGGGAGATTTATGGCGCCAGTAGATGGTCTCCTTCGCTCACACGTGTTGCCAGCACAGCTGAGAGTTTGAGCATGTCCTCTGACTGAAACACTGGCTGCGCATCGAATATAAGAGCGCCGCGGGTTGTTTCTATAAACCATGCGACCAATAATCGTCCAGCTATCACCATCGTTAGTATTTAGTCCGCATGGACATGCTGTTCTGCCGAAACATTAAACACTTTCCGAATGGTTCGTGGATTTGTGAAATGGAATCGGGGATCAACCGGTTCTAGCGTTGGGTTCTGGTGCCGGGAATAAAACCATACAATTTAAGGCACGTACTTATTTATGCTCTGTACTCAGAAGAGTGTCGCTAATCGGTCACTTTCGTTGGCCTTTCATCACCTCAATATTGGCCCGGGTGAAAAAGTGACGGATGTAGTTTCGCAGTCGCTTCTCGTTGGCAATTAACCGCCGCTTGCATTTTTCGCTCTCTCCTTAGCAACCGAGATGGGTGGAGGATGAAGGGGGGATGAAAGTGCTGTACTCGGGGTAAGATAAATCAGAGGTCCTCTGGGGTGGGGCTAAATAGTGATGATTTCAGAATGCAGACACTGGGTCCTCAACACTATGGCTATTTCTTGACTCCGCAGTGACACGCCACCAATTTCCTGGCAGCTGCTGCGTGCGTCCAGCCGTGTCCTTAAAGCCCCACTAATTCCTCACTGTCGGGACGTGCTGGTGGTTCCCATGTCACGCCGCTGCCGCCGCCTTTGGGAACTCCACCTCATGGATGCCCCGGGCCGGTGACAATGGTCGGAACAGGCCGGTCTCGGGCTCCTCCGGCTCCGTTGCCTCCCTGCTGCAGCATTACCAACTCCTCCGTCATCGGGTCATCACAGCGCACTGAAGCATCGGTGAAGAACGTGAGAGGCGTGTCAGAGTGTGGCGATGGACCGGGAGGGGTTGTCTTCTGTGATGGATGGACTCAGTGGAGTACATCGTGTGCCTCGCTTTCGGTGGCACGAGGAAAAAGAGGCAGCGATACGGTAAGAATTAAACAGTGCTTACGTGCCTGTAAGGGATACATGAGCTCAAAAGAGAGAAGATGAGGAGTGGGCCCCATGCCAGGCCAGATGGATAGCAAAATAAAGGTGGACCGCCGAGGAATTATCCTTATCTTTATGTTTTTGTCAATTTGATATATTACAATTTCCTAGAATAGGGACCTAACGGAAAGAGCTTTGTCGTTTCAGGCCCTGCCTTGGACTGGTAAACTGGCGCCCTCAAAAACTGAGCCGCCATTCTGTCGCTTCTATTGAACCAGATTCATTAACACAGTCGCCCCGCCATTTCCGTCTCGCCCCGGGGGCTCTGTCAGTCTCATTTGGCGCCCACCTGGGCTCTGAATCGGTATGAAAGCAAAACTTGTGGCACCTTGCAGCAAACATCATGTCATCGTCCTTTGCAAAGTTTCAATCGCGTGACTTCCTGCACTCTAGAAGCTTCTGTCGCCCGATACAAGTGGGACTCCGCCCGTCAGCCTGCTGGCGCACCCCGACATCCACACCGGACGACTGCTGATCAGCGTAGCCCGCGTGTCACCCAACGAAGCACCCTGCCGTCTCGTGAAGGAATCGACGTCGTCGCCTGCGGCTCATTAGCACGAGCCGAAATCTGGCGCTGCCATGACCCTGACCGTTACTTGTCCGATGTCATGTCAGCGATATCGTGCATCTGCCAGGCCACGCCTGAAAGACGTGGCATGTGAAGGCATGTGACCCCCTCCACCCTGACTGGTGCAGTCCAGCAGTGGGTATGTGGAACTGCATACCACGTGATGTATCTTTTCACGAACTTCGCACTCGAGTCCCACGAAACCCGAGCCGGCAGCCACAGTTCGTGACCGCCACCATTCTTACTGAGACACGTGCCGGACGACTCTGGCACGTGATACGTGACCGGGGCTGCACCCTGGCCCATGCTCGGGCCCCTGTGCTACCACAAATCCCCGAAACCCGAGCAGAACGAGCGTGCACTCAACGTAAAAACGGCGCTCATGCCGGTGCGGGATTGCCGCCGTCGGCTGCTGGGCGCGCTGCCTGATTCATGGCTAATTGGAAGCGCGTTTCAAGTACCACGCCATCCCCCAGTCCCTCACTTTCGAACCCGAGGGCTCTATAACCAGAATGTCGGAACAGAGCCATGCACACGTCTGGTCTTGTGCATCTATGCGGAACAGTGGAAAAATAGAACTGTATTGTGAGGACGAATTTATTTGTCACTATTTGCTGTCACGTGATACTTGTGATATATCACAGACAGACTCTTTTATTGTCTCGACTTGAGCTGTTACTGGGGCCCTGCCCTGTTGCTCATCTACCTCTAATAAATAAATAAATAAATAAACATACGTATATCGTGGTCTGTACATTTACTCAGAAGTGACAGGATCCGTATCTCAAGTTGATTTATGCTGGCTCTTGTGTATTTGATTTTAACCCAGCTTTTTGTACCGACTAAGTAATTCGAAATGGTTACCTTATGGCGTGTTCCTGGAGCTATCAACGAACACCATAAAAAAGCATGACGGTCGCAAAAGCACCTTCGTCATCCTGACAAACTTCTAAGATTGACCTCGGAGCGTAAAACACTGGAGTGTAAATCCCGTCGCTCCAGTGTGAGAGAACATGAAAAGCAGAATCAGTGTTCGGCGTCATCGCCTGGATTCTGAGCGAGTTCTTTCACGCGCTGATGCTATCTTTGGGCCCACGACATGTGTTATTCCAAGAGCTGTGAAGTCACTAATGGAACAGTTCTGCTCGGCAAGTTTCAGATTCGAGGCAGACGAAACTTTTTCGCTTGTTCAACTCGTGCCAAGGTCGCACTCCGCTGCAGACTGGCAGTGAATCGCGCGATGATGCTCCAGATTGGCACCTCTCTGCGTACTGAGAGGACTGATGCAAAGTATCTGCGACGGCTCGCTCTAAAACAGTCATCGTATTTGGAAAACTGACCTCGGACTAACCTACTTCGTCCGCACTCCTGGCGTTGGTCAGTCCGCTGGTACCGTCGGCGACGCCGTGAGTGACTCACGCAGCGACGTGGTACAGCCAAAAACGACGGGCCACACCTCCCGCCGCCCTGCCATTGGAGCGGCGACGGCCGGCCTGCGACGCTTTAATCCACCGGCGACAGGCGCACAGACGTGGGCCGCGACAGGCTGATTTACATGGCCGCGACACACTGGAGAAGAAGGCGAGAGAGACGAGAGAGAGAGAGAGAGAGAGAGAGAGAGAGAGAGAGAGAGAGAGAGAGAGAGAGAGAGAGAGAGAGAGAGAGAGAGAGAGAGAGAGAGAGAGAGAGAGAGAGAGAGAGAGAGAGAGAGAGAGAGAGAGAGAGAGAGAGAGAGAGAGAGAGAGAGAGAGAGAGAGAGAGAGAGAGAGAGAGAGAGAGAGAGAGAGAGAGAGAGAGAGAGAGAGAGAGAGAGAGAGAGAGAGAGAGAGAGAGAGAGAGAGAGAGAGAGAGAGAGAGAGAGAGAGAGAGAGAGAGAGAGAGAGAGAGAGAGAGAGAGAGAGAGAGAGAGAGAGAGAGAGAGAGAGAGAGAGAGAGAGAGAGAGAGAGAGAGAGAGAGAGAGAGAGAGAGAGAGAGAGAGAGAGAGAGAGAGAGAGAGAGAGAGAGAGAGAGAGAGAGAGAGAGAGAGAGAGAGAGAGAGAGAGAGAGAGAGAGAGAGAGAGAGAGAGAGAGAGAGAGAGAGAGAGAGAGAGAGGAGTTACTCGTAAGAATTCACATGTCCTTTTCTTTAGCGGGAAGCCCCTATCTTGGGTAAAAACTGGTATCCGTTCAGGAAATTTGTTTTTTATGGCCCCCATGGTGGCGATGCCCCTTTTTGTCTCACTTAACCTGCCTTAGATGCTTAGAGCTCAGGGAAAATTGAAACCCAAGTTCGTTGGGATATTTCCAACTAAACCCCCGTAGCGAGATAATTATATTTGTGGAACAGCTGAATCACAGTTTGTCTCACATGAAAAGGCTTTGTCTTTGGTCTTAGAATGGTCAGGGAACTTCATCATCATGAGAATGGTAGTTTTACGATGCCGCCAATAGTTCTTTCTTTGGGTGCCCGTAACACGAGGTGAGCCTTCCCGTTGGACAGGAAGCGCTAACTGAATATTAAGTATATAATTCCCTCATTGACACTTTTTAGGAGTGTTGTAATGCTCTGAAAATAGTCTTAATAATGGAATAATTCTCTTAATGTTGTCGTGGTTACCAGTTTTTTTGAATTTGGGCACCCTTCAATGTTAAAATCTACGCTCCTACGGATAATCATGTTCCTCTATGCAGTACTGCGCCATCTAGCAAAATCAAAGTTATGAAGAAGAATACCATATCGAAGAAGAATATTATATTTCGGGGCATCTTATTCCCTTGGTCACCTAAAGCGAGCCGCGAGACGGTCGCATCAAGCAGAACTTTACACATATGCGAGATAGGGAACAATTTATCTGTGTACTAAATAAGCATAAGTATATCTCTGATCAGTATAATTTATATGTTTGATGTCCTCCGTACTATCAGTATCAGAGGATAATGCTCCTAAATATATGATTCAAACTAAAAACGTTGAATTAACCTCTTCATTAGATTATTAATGATCAGGGTATGGCTAATTACCTATACATTATTAGTATTACACATATCTATTAATCGTTTAAAACATACTTTTTTCTCTGCACCAACTTTTCTCCTGCGTTTGGCTAGGATAATCGAGCGACCCTTTCGGTGACTAGTCATCTCTTTATCGTATGCTTTACCGGTGTTTCACCCAATTTCTCTTTTTTACCTGATGTACACTGCAATCTAATATTTTTTGTTGTCTTCTCGAATGTGTAGTTTCTCTACAAGTGGAATTGGGTTAGTCAATTTTGAATTATAAATATAAAATCAAAGATAATAAACTTCACAGAAGGCCCTGCATGAACATTTTTAAAGGATAATGTAGGTACTTCAAACCAGACCTCGTTCAAGTTGTTTGGAAGCATTACGTCATCAGGGCTGGACAGGCACACCAGTTACTATGCAGGGCATTGGAGGAATTACACTTTTCGAAGCTCTAAATAACCTATTTTAGAACTGTATCAAAAAATGTATATGGTTGAACAGAAAGCTGAAATATTTTTATTTGTCAAACCATCAGACGTTTTGCGAAAACTGCAGCGGAGAATATTATTTTTACATTTTCTAGATCGTGTCAAAATAATGGCAGCTTCAGCACTAACAGCTGTTTGCAGTAAGACTGATCTCGATTTTGATTGGCTGTTGATTGCTGACCTGTGATTGGCTGTTGATTGCCATGGCACCTCCAGCAGAAGACAATAAACACCGGTGATCTCTTGAGCGAAGGTAAACTTATTTTCTCGGCTGTTAATAAAAGCGGATGGATTATACCGAGTTTGCAGGTAATATTTTGACGTTAATGTTACGGTACTCTTAATCCATGCAGATGGGCATGATCAGAAATTTCAGCGAGTTTTCGTAACATAAAGCTTCAGGTATTCGACTCCAATGGTTGCGTGTGGTACCTACAGCTTCATTCTCGACGCTTCTGCATTTCTTTAGTAAGCAGTCATATGATCAGCGTGTGGGTTCTGATAATTTGAATTTACGTGATGAAAGGTATCCAAATTAGCGATTGAAAAGCTAGAAATTGCTGATAGGTATTTGCATGTTGTTGCTGATTTATCTGTGTCTGTATATTTGTCAAAATCACTGTTCACGGCTGCATAAATTCAAGCGGGCCTGAGTTGATCAAATAAATGCATGCCCTTTCAACAAATTCTTTAAAGTGATATGATTTTTAATTAGATTTACGTAAAATACGCCGCTCGCCGTTGAGATCAAGGTTACTGTTAAATGGGTGAAGGAAGTTGCTTTTGATTTATACTAGATTGCTGCCAAATACGCCCAAACTTGGTATGTTTCAGCTGATCCTTCCAAAAACTTAGTAGAATCTCCTAGAACGTAGTAGGAAAAGGCGGTGACGTCATCAGGGGAGGACTATATTTAGTAGGAAAGTTGGTTGTACCCGTAGTTGAAGTACCTGCTTCAAATAGTTGGTATGGGGTGACAAACTCCACTCCCATCTACTCATAGTCTAAGGGCTATTACAAACTTGCTTCAACTCGTCAGTCTCAAGACTTGCTCATTCTGGTGCTCCCAACTTTGGCTACAGACGGGACAAACACAAACTTTGGCCGTAACGCTAACAACCAGCATCAAAGAGACATTTGGTCAAGTCAGTGTACGCTGGAGTAACGGACAAACTAGATCTTCTTTATATTTCTGAACAAAACAGAGGGTGATGGTTCTTTGGTATATAAACAATAGGTTGTAGGTTGCTGAGCCAATAGGTATTATCCAAGAAGCTACGTTTTTTTTTTTAGAAACTGACGGCTCAACACGCTGTGTTATGTCGTATATATTTTTATCATGTAAAGGTGGTTTGATCCTCTGTGGTATGTGGGCAAAAATATTGGTGTTCGCCTTAAGCCTTTTAGAACAAGCTGTAATTGTTTCGTACCATATGGGCCTTCTAAAATGATACAACATCACTGAAAAATGATTTTCTGACGGATCCCTCTTCCCGCAATTGATCAATTATGAAATACTGGTTGGCTTCGCGGGGGGGAGCGGTAACATAGGGGTTAGACCCTCTTTTGTCGCGTTGGGTGGAATGATCGGATTGCCCTTCCCTGGACCTGCCCCTGATATGTTATTTTGTCTATTTGCATTTCTTTCGTATAACTGCTGATTCATTTTATCGCTTATTTGAGCAATTTAACAACGATAATATGGTAAAAATAATAATTGTATTGTAATTATGAGTATATACTATTACCTGTGGCCTATTGCACCAAAACTACCTAGGTGAAATATTGTTTTACCAGTTTTACCTACATTCTGTTGCACCAACGCGGAAGAAGAAAAAACACATAGAAAAATACGTGGGTGTTTTCTTTTAAGGAATTCGCCTAGGAAGTTTTTTCTGTTGCACCAAACTTCAAAGAAGTTCCGAACAAACGTAACACGCCCGATAAGATTGGCAAAATAAGGCAAAAATGATTCAACATTTTCCTTTGCTTAGATGAGGGTAAAATAACTTTCAACCTTAAATCTGGGATTGGTCGTGGCCGGCTATGTTCTTGGTGTATGAGAACAACGGAGGACATTTTGTGGGCGAAAGAAAGCTTTTGCTTAAAGTATAGCTAACTAAGTAGAATGCTAAATTGATGTAATGCTTGCAAACGCTTTTTTCCTTTGCGTTTGCTACCATGACATGCTTAAATTAGGCGGAAGGGGAATTAATATTTGCTCCTATTGTTCTTGACCCGACCTGCTCATATTTACCAGCGTGCTGCATTGATCAACTCATGCCTAGGTACATACCTAGGTTTTTTTGGTGTAACAGGCCAGGATTATTTTTCCTTAGACAACTGCTTTTTGTGCCAAGTTGTTTTTTAATAAAACACAGTAGCGATACACTCAACGCTTATCCATACCCAAAAGAAAATAGCCATATGAAGATATGTGGGCAAAACACCCGTTTATTTAAACTCGCTCCTGGCCGTTGTTCTATTCCCCTACCTTTATTGCTCATAGGCTCAAATAGTAAATAGAATATTGGTACTCCTCTTTTGCTAGAAGCTCAATTTATTTACAAACAGGGCAAGGCGATCTACTGAGGTTTCATTTGATGCCAATAAATGAGAAACAATTTTACTATTGATCATTTTTAGTGGTCTTTCATTTCGTAACACAATGTGGCTAATGGGCGAGACTAAGCAATTGAGTGCTTCATACGAGAAACATTATCATATATCGAGGAAGCCTCCAGCATGGGTCTGTAATCAAATTTGGAAGTTCTGTGGACAATTTTCCAAAGTTTTGGCGTCTCCCTGACAGGCAGGACAAGACCCTGCTTCACTGCTCCTTTGACCGATTCGAAGTAGGGGGCAATTTAATGGTGTTGTTTCCTTGGATCCTCTGGGGGGTGGAGGGGACAGTGTTCCACGCCCCTCGCCCTAACCTTTCCGGCCCGTCCCTATATATTTCCCTATACCTTCAAGGATTGCCTTGTATTATGTTTAGGTTTGCCTGACAACTAGAGGTTTCATGACAGCTCATTTTCCGATCGTCTTTTAAAACTTCGGCTTCGTGTCAGCTGACACCGAAATAAAACACACTACCGACTTTTTATCTGAAATGCCTTGTGTTCTTGTAATTATATAGCGTTACGCACACATGAGGCTCATAGTCCTGTCAGAATCACCCACGGAAAGAAGTGCGGATAAAGTTTAGAAGGAAAAACCATGTGGTTTGCGAGTCAACGCGCATTGTAGCTTCTCTCCGCACGGAGAAGCAGACACGTGTCTGCTTGCGCATCACAAAACACTCCATCAAGCAGGAAGAGACGTGACGCGCTGCAGTGGAAACCTGAGCCCGTGACGTTATCTGCACCTGGCCACGCCCCGACACACCACCACCGCAGTGTGACGCTCATCTGTGCCAGGCGGCTGGGGGCACGCCCACTGCGGCAGCGGCGGCGGCTGTCCACCGGTCATCTCCGCCCGTCCGTCCCCTGGCTCGGCGATGTCAGAGCCAATCTGGTGGTCGTCCGCGGTCAACTGCACCGCAACAAACCCCGTGCCGCAAACTGCCGCGCGCGCCCCTCCGCACCGGCACCGGCCGTTGGCGCCAGCACTGGCGGACACGGGGTAACGCGGACCGGGGGTCGTGGGGTGGTGGAGTGGGTGCACGAGACAGAGGCGCCGAACTCAGGCAGCCTGCCTCAAGTCAGGCGGACATCCGACTTGGCTCGATCAAATTGTTTGTACTTCTTCAAGTCGGCAGCAAGTCGTCAGAAAGAAGGCGTTATTAAAAAATCGATGTCGAATATCATGATTACTATAGAGTATGCACACACCAATCTTTTGAACCACTCCTTGGTCTTTTTGGGAAAATCTCCTTTCAGCAGGTTTTGTGGAAGCTTCACACCCTCATATCGGAGCCAAGGCTGAGCATCGATAACCACGTTGGTGGGATGACTATAGAATATCGTATTAAATCGCCTTAGTTGCTGGTTGCTTGCTCAGTAGGTTATGTCCCTGGTCCTGTATACTGCAATTACGAAAGAAAAGTGGCAGACGGTGGTATTACGTCGTAGTCCCATTTCTGGCCATTCATACGCAGAAATAATTGTGCTATTTAATAAATACCGATAAATACCAAGCTGTTAACAGTTAACTTTTTGGGATTTTTTCCCTGCCCCCTTCTTACCTTTAACTTTATCTCTGTCTCTTTTTTTGCGGGCAGCTTCTGTTCGAAACCTGGCTATTGTCTCCGGTGTGCCGGGATCCCAGCACCCGATCGTCGGCTCGAGGACAGCGTGTCACCCCGCTCTATCGACAGCCCCTTGTTATTCAAATTGGGCCGATTAGCGCCGGTGGCGTCGGCTCGGGTTCCGTCGGCGGCGACGCGGGATCGCGAAACCGGAGCCGCCGGCGACGCCGCCGCTCGGCGGGGTGCCGTTCGAACGGCGTCGCTGGGTCGGGTTGCCCGGTTGTCCTTAAGATGTTAGAAAGGGGATGGACGCCTCTGACGCGCACCCCCCGTTTACGCATCACAAACTTGAAAGGTTTCAGCCGTGTGTTGGCTGTCAGCCATTTCTGCGCACCACCAAAGGGAGGTTTGAATTTTGATCGGTTTGGATCGCCTGCAGGATAACGTACACGTGACTCCAGTTGCTAGTCCAATAGCTGGTTGGCTCCTGAGCTCACTTCAGGATGCACTGAGAGTATAACCTCTGTGGGGATTCCCGACCCATTTGCCTCGCTTTCCTGGTAATCGATCACATTTTGAGTCAACTCGGTAACACAATAGGTAGCAAGTTGTTTGCTTTGTCCGATCGGTAATGTGAAAAGCGCTTGACGAATGGTCCCTGCACGCGTTGCTTACTCTAAACATCAGCTAAAAAAGTTTCTTCTAGATCTGACAGTGCATTGGAACAATTTCCAGAGGAATGATTTGAAGTGAGAGCAAAAACGTGATAATAACGCAGAAACGATAATTCCAGCCTATGACTTCAACATCGCCACCACGAACGTGTCCAGTAAGTATGTACGCGATATAGTCTGAGTACGAAAGCAAGGTGACCTCCGCTATCGTCTAGAGACACACGCGGATACAATCAGGATGGCGCAATCACAGGAGGAGCAAGCCTCCAGAAGAGCACTGGCGGCGGGAGATACGGCGTCGGGCCTGGTTAGCGCTCGTTTGATGACAATCGGCGAATCGGTGCAGTGAGCCGCAGCCGGGGGGCGGCGGTGTCGCGTCTGAAACGACGACCAGTCAGCACTGCGGACCGGGTAAACAGATAAGGAGGAGACGCCGCGCGGAGATAGGCTGGGATGCTGTCGCTGGATTATCGGGCAAATGAGGCCCAAGTTACTGAAGGGAAGATCAAAGAACCAGCGGGCTTCGGGGAGAATAACACTCGTGCTCTTCTCGGGGCAGCAGCTCTCTAGGGCCAGACAAATAGGGTCACGTCACGTGACATTTATGTGTCTCGGATACTCATGTTCTTGCTGTGGTCCAATTAGGCAATTTTCTAACAGGTCAGTGTAAGCCCGATGAATCTCCCAGAAATCCCTGTGCGTGTCACTAGATCGCTTGCCAACTTTATAAGGACGATTCGCGGCTCACTGTATAATAGCCTGGCCGGTTTTGCAAAAAGTTGTTCGAATGTTTTGTCCCCATCTGTTTTTAGATGCATTTTGGTGTGCTGATTACGAATATGCGGTCTAAAATTTAAAAATCGAAAAATTTTGCCCGCGCCCGGCCGTTGAAAGTTTTCCTTTTTCCCGAAATTTGACGTGTTTTAACTACTTGTCTAATTCAGTGAGGTAAAGACTAAAATTTTTCTATAGATTGAGAGAATGGACAATTCTGCATATTTGAGAAGAAAAATCATCGCTCTATCTGTTTCCAGTTTTCCGTAGTTTTACCATAAAGTGGAAGATCTGTCATTACTTCCAGAAAATGATCACAGATGGCGTTAGCGAACGCAGCTCTTGGAAGAGGTGTTCATGGGAGCTTTGAGCCATCGTAACCTAAATTGAAACACGTGACCTGGCCTAATGTATACCCGGAGGCCTTTCAAAGCAGTAGTGGGTACAAATGGAGGTGGGGAGGGCTCAAGTCCCCTCCCGCGCTCCTCAAAATGTTGAAGTGCTTACAGGTAGTAGGTAAATGCATTTCATAGACGGAGACCATTTGAGGTTATGGCCTGATGGACCCAAGCACCTCCAAAATGAAGTCCTGGAACTGCCACTACCACAAGGTTTTCGTAGAAAATGTGTTAATATTCATGTGAGAGCTTAATTTTCTATGGGTTAACACAAGTTTAATTAAAATTGTCTAAGAAATCAAGGAGCACAACAATAAGATAGGAAACAAAATTGGCACACGCTGTAGTTTTACACAAAATTTCCGAACAAAAACTCCCCGCAAAATAGCCACTGCAGTTGACGCGCAAGTAAACCCCAATAATTATGGAAAACTACCTGTTCAGTATGTGATGTATATTTCTCTCATTGACATTAGAAACAAACAGGCCTCGTTCAAATACAAAATAGTAATATCTGTCGGTTTTCCCGGAGCCAAGTAAATAGAAAATATGCGAATGATTTAGGTCATATTCCGAATTTTCGAATGTTTATTTCGAGCTTCTAAACCATATTCATTTCGTAGTTCCCATTTTAGATGTGGCACTCACGACACAGCATAGCCAATCACTGCCACCAACGCATTGGGAACTCACAGTCAGGGCCTCGTGCTGCCAGCAGACCGTTGTCGCTGCCTGAAGGAACGCCTGTTCAGTGCGTGCCGTCCTGCCGCCGGACTTCGGTGACGGCCCACCGCTTCAGTGGTTTTTGCCGCTCTCGGTGGACTGAGTGGTTGGGGACTTGCGTTTTGAGTGGTCAGTGCGCACTGCTCGAGAAAGCTGTCATTCTGTCTGCACCAACGGTGGTTCGACGTCTTCACCGGCTTCAATGGCTTTCGTGATGTCCACCAGCTGGGTGTATGTCTCCGCATTGAGGTTGATCCGAGGAACCCTCAGCTGTCGAAGATTCCTCAGCCTGAGGAATCCTCAGCCTGCTGTCGCTGCCATCGTACACATCGGATGTGCTGCACTACTGTCGCCTGGTTTCGGGCTCATCATCCCCGAGCATAGAAGAAGGATGACTTCAGCATGTGCCACGTGTGAGTTTCTCGCCACGCTGCTCTGGATGACTTCGAGGGAGTCCGCTGAAGTATTTCCTTTGAAGGCAGAGCTCCTTGCAGACGTGCTGTGGTGCGTATATCCGTCCACTTCTGCTTCACGTCGATGACCAGTTGCACATACCTACAAACCACGCAGCGCGCCGGGTGCAGGGCTCATCAGAGGGTCCTTCACCGACATGTCACACGGAGCAGACGGCTTTGAGCCGTGTCCAGCGCGCCATACTGAGCTTGCCATGCTCCGTCTTCCCGCTTGTGGCATCTCTTGTCACTGATATGTGCACTGATTCCACGCCACAAGCGTGCAGTGCACACATCCGATGTGTCGACGGCAGCGACAGCAGGCTGAGGATTCCTCAGGCTTAGGAATCTTCGACAGCTGAGGGTTCCTCGGATCAACCTCAATGCGGAGACATGCACCGAGCTGGTGGACATCACGAAAGCCATTGAAGCCGGTGAAGACGTCGAACCACCGTTGGTGCAAGACATGAATGACAGCTCTCTCGAGCAGTGCATCACTGTACCACTCAAAACGCAAGTCCCCAGCCACACTCAGTCCACCGAGAGAGCGGCAAGGTAACCACTGAAGCGGTGTGTGCCGTCACCGAAGTCCGGCGGCGGACGGGCACGCACTGAACAGGCGTTCCTTCAGGCAGCGACAACGGTCTGCGGCAGACGAGGCCCTGACTGTGAGTTCCCAATGCGTTGGTGACTAGGCAGTGATTGGCTATGCTGTGTCGGAGTGCCACATCGTAAATGGGAACTACGTAAATGAATATGGTTTAGAAGCTCGAAATAAACATTCGAAATTCTGCATATGACCTAATTATTCCATATTTTTCGATTTCCTTGGCTCCAGAAAACTGCAAATATTACTATTTTGTATCTGAACGAAGTCTGATTTGTTTCTAATGTCAATGAGAGAAATATACATCACATAAATCACTGAACAGGAGTTTTTCCAGAATTATTGGGGTTTACTTGGCGTAACTGCAGTGGCTATTTTGCGGGAGTTTTTGTTCGGAAATATTGTATATAACTACGGCGTGTACCAATTTTGTTTCTTATCACATTGTTGAGCTCCTTAATTTCTGAGACAAATATAATTAAACTTGTGTTAACCCATAGAAAATTAAGCTATCACATGAATATTAACACATTTTCGCCGACCAATACGAACCCTTGTGGTAGTGGCGTTCCAGGACTTCATTCTGGAGGGTGCTTGGGCCCATACGCGTCGGAAAGGGGGCCAGGAGGGGCTTGGCCCCCATTTCTGGAAAATGTCCTGATCTCAGTCAAAATGGAGAAAACCGGACATTCTTATATCCAGCTGCTGCAGAAGGCAACGAGGAGCCCAAATTGAACAGTTTTTGGTCCTGATGTTGAAAGTTTTTGTCAGCATCAGGTTGAAGTTTGGCTGGTCCCCCCTTTTTGCCGAGGAGCGTGGGAGGGGGACTTGAGCCCTCCCCATCCCCATTTGTACCCACTACTGCTTTGAAAGGCCTTCGAGTGTACATTAGGCCAGGCCACGTGTTTCAAATTAGGTTACGATGGCTCCAAGCTCCCATGAACACCTCTTCAGAGCTGCGTTCGCTAACGCCATCTGTGATCATTTTCTGAACTAATGACAGATTTTCCACTTTACGGTAAAACTACGGAAAACTGGAAACAGATAGAGCGATGATTTTTCTTCTCAAATATGCAGAATTGTTCATTATCTCAATCTATGGAAAAGTATTAGTCATTACCTGACTGAATTAGACAAGTAGTTAAAAACGTGCAAATTTCGGGAAAAGGAAAACTTTTAACGGCCAGGCACGGGCAAAATTTTTCGATTTTTAAATTTTAGACCGCGTATTCGTAATCAGCACACCAAAATGCATCTAAAAACAGATGGGGACAAAACATTCGAACAACTTTTGCAAAACCGGCCAGGCTACTGTATAAAGCGTTCGCATTCGAGTTGTTCTAGGTCCCGAGCCTAAGAGCTTTAGTCCCAGTGGATTCTCTGAATACGTGTAATCTGAATCCTAAAATCTGTTTCAACAGGTTGGAGTTGGCGCCGCCGTATGCCATTAGTAGTTGGTGCGCCGTTAAACCTCAGCACTGATATGAAGGTTATGACGAAAAGGCGGCCTTATTGTGAACGTTCGATGAGTGCACTGTATCGACGTCATGGAAATTCTGCTAATGAATAATACATTCTGAAATTCTGCATCATGCATGTTCGCAGGGGGGATCCAGGGGGCCAAACTCTCCATGACCATGAAGGCGGTAATCAAAATTATTCGGACAAGATCCACTTCGGAGGGCTCTTCACTTGTCCACGTCAAGCTGTAAATAAAGAGTAAAAAGGGATCACAGCCTAAAATACACACATGCATGGACATAAACATTCAATATCGATCGACACTTTTGCATTATATGCCAACCAGAAATCAAGCGCACGTTCGTCCCTATTCAGCACCGCATCGTATCAGCGCCGCTCTCAGTTCTTGTCGAAAGTGGGGTGCACCAGGTCGTATTCCTATTTGGTTGAGTATAGATACGCCACTGTAACACAAACGGCGGCGACCGACTTCAGAGCGTATCGGCGGCAGAGTCCACATGTTGGCATTGCGGGTGTCGTGGCTGTGCACCTCACTCCCCCGAAGGCCAAAAGTCTGTCGGATGTGTGCGGGTAGTCCCGTCACCACAGTTCGTTTCACAGCGGTAACAGTGTGGTATTGAATTAGATATTCGGCAGTGAGCCAGCCAAGCTGCTTAACAGCGTTCGAAGCCTGATCATAACGCCGGCGCCCGGTCTCAACACGCGCTGCGAAATTGGTAACTTTTTGTACGTACACGATGGATCTGGACTTTTCCACACGAGCCGTATATAGATAAACAGTACCGCACAATGGAGAAAACAAGTGCCTCGACGGTAGTCTTAAGAGCAGCTTGCGGTATAACGTGTCTGGCATGACTCACTGCCAACAAAACTCCGGTACACTTACGCTATAAAACATCAATGTGTGATTGGTAATTCAGATGTTGATCCATGCTTAGGTCCAAGTTCTGAACAACTCTGGGCTCAGGTATTGTCGTCCCGCAAAAATATATAGAAACTGGGGGCATATCGCCCAGCATAGTTGGTGTACCAAGTACTAGCATCTTTGTTTTTTTGGCGTTCAGTTGCATGCCGTTCTGACTAACCACTGGTCAATGGTCTTGCACTGCGACCAAGCTGCTATTGCTTCCTATGACGATGGCCGAGGTGGACTGGTCAAGGAACCGACAAAAAACGCACCACATGGAATCAATGGGGAAACACCAGTCATCTCAGATTTCCCCTGACACGATCTGGGGCGCGGATTTGTTGTATGCAATCACGATCATGCGATGCATGTCTGAGATTAAAGTCGGGTCACTGCGCCGCATTAGAGCTGGGCAAAGCCGGCATCCGAGCCGCTTCCGTCCGTCAGTCGGTGTCGCTGAGGCAGATGTTTCCGAGCTGTTTCAGCGGCAGTTTAATCATGGCTAATGGCGTGTTTCGGCGGCTCGGCACATCATCAGTTGTGAGGTGGCGGCATGATGTCTATAAAAACATCGCGGACCGAGATAGCCCATGATTAATTGGATCACGATGCTCTGGGGGCGGACCACCCTGTTTGCTAACAAAACTCACCAGCGCGAGCATCAGCCCTGCATTAGAGCAAAACATTCCGTCGCCGGGTATTCATAGGAATATGCCTCCGGGCATTTCTGAAACCGTTATGATCACAAACAGTGAGCGCAGAACATCCATCACGTATGTTTTCATCAAGTGACAAGCGCTGAGGCGGGCAGTGATCTGAGATGACCCGCGAACGCCATGCTGCAGATTGCAAAATTAAGTGTCTCGGCCGTGATGAATCACTGGGGCAACGGCGCTGCTCCATCGTTCTGTAGGTTATGCTGTCAGCTTTGCAGAGAGCTAAACCATTAGCGTTACAGAAAAGCTTTGGTGACGTCTCTGGGGCTGTTCGACCTGGCAGGTGCAATTTCATGAGGTAGATAGAACATTACAGAGGATGTATGTACGTGTTTCCTGAACCCGCGGTTAGCACTGGTAAATTGAGCCGTGCATGTGTGTTTGCGCCTCTCAGTAAGAAACGTTCTGCCTCAGACACCCTGGGCATTTCGGAGTTTGCTATATTTCATACTCGAACGCATAAACCTGCATTTAGACATCCACTCTTGAACGTATATGTACATACATACCTCACTCATAACACCTCCAACGATACAACGGACGTTTTTCGGAAGTTGTATTTGCCAAAATAAGCCATCGTGGCGCTAAGTTTTAGATGAGCCGTGTCGCGTCCACTCCCAGGTCACCTGGTGGGCTGAGTGCACCTCAACAGCAGCAGAGTGTCGCTACTAACCGTGGACAGGAGGTGCGTCCGACCACCAGGCCCCGCAGCGCTGGGGGCGGCTTCAGTGTCCGCCACAGTCTCAGCACCGGGACTGCGCTCTGGGGCCATCGGCGGCACGTCACTCGGCGTCAACAGAGCAGCCGCCCACCCCCCCCTCCCAGCCAGGCTCGGAACTCGTGCGGAGCGGCACTGCCAGGCCCTCCAGAGGCAGATGGCGGGTACACACAGGAAGAGGTGACCCTGATGCAACGGTATGGAGTGCAGACGACGCCACGTGCGGCTATTGTTCCGATGATCGGATCTGCATGAAAAGACATCATGTAAAGTTTCAACCCTTTACCTGGTTGCTGCCCGCGGGCACGGAGGAATATTCTCATTCTTGCCTCATTTTCAGTCTCTTTCACCTCATCATCATCCAAATTCAAAACACGTAACTGTATGCTTATGACGGGCATTAAACATGTCTGTGCTGTGGTTGCACCCGTGTCACGCCGTTCCCTGTGGTGTTTCCCAGAGACAAACATTATAAAAACTAACGGCGAGATCCGATCAATCAGAGACGGGGATGGCTGAGAATGACATGTATTGTTTGGGTTTCGGATCTGACCTGTAACGATGCGGTTCGCTTCAATCCGGATATTACAGCCGAGAAACAAATAAGGATAGCCAATTGAAAACAGTAAATGAATTGCTATTGCGTTTTAGCTTGAACCAATGTATAAATTTGTTTTTCCCAAAGTTCTGTTTGAAAGTGGAATTGAGTGAAATATAATCATATTGCGGGCCCGGGCCGTCTGCAGAACGGCGGACTCAGCCTGGCTACTCCAGGATATGTAGCGGTCCCACCTCACAGGTATCAGCTCCTGATCACAGAAACAGTATTCATTTTCCTAAAGGAAACCAACTTTTACCCCGATATCAGGACGTCCCCCCCGACCGAAATGGTTGCTGACTCTTACGGGATATGAATATACCCAACAGTAGCACACACACAGAGCCGGCAGCTTAGGTACGAGGCTGGGATACGAAACTATCAGTGGCGGATACAAGGGGGGCTAGGCGGCTCAAGCTCCCCCAAAATGTCTGATCGCCTATACTTAATGCATAGCCGGAGGCTATTCCGAGGCAATGATGGGGGAGGTCGAACCCCAGCCCCCCCGATGAAGTCCTGGATCCCCCGCCGGGGTACAGTTCTATATAACACCTCAGTGGACACAAGCCCATTACTTTAGAGGCGGGCAAGGTGCTTCAGAACGCCTTATAAAAGCCCTTAACTAACTAACAAGCCCATTTTGGAAAATATTTAAATATTGTCTACGTATTCAGAATGCTGGAATAGATTCTGGTTCACGGATACTTTCAAAAGCTATGTTAGCAGGATCCGATTTTTATTCGTTGCAAGAGGTTGAGAGGCCTTGTGCATGCTACATAGTGCGAAATAAACATGCAAATCTGGAGATCCATTAGATAATTGGCAAGACACCAGAATGGTAGTCAACACCGCTAACAGCGAGCTCGTTTTCTATTTGAATTCAATCGCCGTTGCGATCGTGTCAGGTTATCGCACCGCCTTCAACAATGCGTACATAGCCTCAGCCGTGCGTACATACCCCGCTGGTACGCCGACAACCGTAGACGTTCCCTCTAAGTCAACAAGTCATTAGCATTCCCGCAGACCATTTGCATTCTGCACGGGCACGCCGGTGGCCTGTGTTCGCTTATGCAGTGATTGATTGGCGCGGCCCGCTATAAGGAGGCGCTTTCTTCAGCGGTGTTGGATGGCACGCGCCGTCGGGGGTCGGATAAACACGCCCGATGCGACCTGCCGCAAACATGGCGCCCCGGGGGGGCGGGGCGGTCAGCCGGGCTCGTCGCTGGGATGCTGCGCTGCTGGCCAGAGCTGAACGATCTTATACGACGTGTGCGCTTCAGCTAACCCGGGATCCCACTGCTCAGAGGCGGACCCAGGACTTGATTTCCGGAGGCGGGGGGGGGGCTAGGGGCTCCAGCCTCGCCCGCTATTGCCTCTGAATAGCCTCCAGCAATGCATTCACTATAGACACTGGGATTTTTTTTGGGAGGGGGGGGGCAGAGCTTGAAGCCCTCCTAGCTCCTCTTGTATTCACCACTGCCACTGTCCATTGCCGAACACTACGGTGTGTAGCCACAGCTGCGGCAGTTGAAGTAAATACACCGGTTGTTCATTTTCAGATGGGGTGGACGATTGCGAGCAGGCAAACATTGTCACTCAGTCTCATACGAGTTCAGGCTTCATGGGTTTATATTTGTATGTATTTATGCCACGCGGCTACCGGAATAGTCGCGATCACGTGGGATCCATTGAACCCATTGTGACAAAAACATATCAGCAGATTCCTCAGCTTCGGCATTGTCGCATAGACACCAATTTATCGACTTGGCTCATGATGAGGATCTTCACTTGAAAACCTGCTGTATTCCAAATCTCAGCGTCGCAGTTAGTTCCAGAAGGAACTTGCACACTAATAAATTTGTCTTACACAATGTTTTATGGTATTTTTATCAGTTGTTTAGCGGCAGTGGAGTGGATTCAGTGAATAATCTTAAAAATGTGGAGTGAAAATTAGAGCGCTGTCCGCGGATCCAGGATTTTCGATCGGAGGGGGAGGGCACATGGTTGGGGGTGTCTTCCGGACCAAGAGGGTGCCACTTTTTTGGGCGAAAATATATTTCGTGTGGACGTCAAATCCTATCGGGGCGGTACTGACGTCTGGGGGGGAGCGATCTCTTGGGGGTGCCGGGAGCATTTCAGGGGGCGTCAAGGGTCAATCTGGGGAGGACAAGTGCCTCCGCTTTGACCTGCATCCGTTTAATGGTATGAGAGGTTGTCGGTTATAAATGATGACATGAAAGCCAGTCATATTTTGAATTATATGTTCCCAGCTGGTTTGCATCTTTCCATCTATGAAGCTGCGTTTCATAATGCTCTTATGATAGGCCAGGAAAATAAATAAGGAATGTCTCAATAGCCGCGACAACATGAAATAGGTATAAGCAAGGTATATGTTTATAAAAGTGGCTAATATCCATGTCTGGTCACAGTCATGCTTACTTTGCTGGTTATTTTCTTTCAGCTTGTTAGTAAGACAACATTGGGCTACGGATACGAATCTTATGCCCACGCCCTGAAGGAGTTTGCCGTTGTTGAAAAATTTGGCGCTGGTCTAAGATTAAGGGAAACATGTCTTAAATCCCGTCATCATAATCTTGAGGGGGAGCTGCAATTACTTTTGTCATTACTTTATAGAAACAGGAATGTGGCAGTTGGAGTTTGAACTCATCAGTCATGCAGAACATATTGGAAACCCCTGGTTTCATACTTCCTTTGCATCGAAACTCACTGCTTCCTGATAAATACTGCTCCCGTGATTTTTTGCCGCCGATTTTATTTTCTTCACCGTCAGTCGCACGTGGAATGGGGCACAAGCGAGCACAGTGCCGCTATTAGGATACGCCTATTTTTCTGCCAACGGTGCATCTTGTGCCGAACAAAATACTTTTGGGGCGTTTTCCAGCATGCCCTACAATACTTATATATCAGTTCAAAAGTCATAACTCTTTGTAAATGTGTCACATTTTCTTAACGTTTGTATCTGCTAGCAAGCACGACAAATTCGACAACTTTTTATGTATGCCTAAGTCTAAAAATAAAACCGGGCGTCTCTTACTGCATGAGAATGAGCTGGGGATTTCAAAGAATGCCTATGAAAAGTTTTGCGGTACTGTGCGCCAGCTTTTCACATATTTTGAAAGTCCAAAGCGTAATCCTTGCAAAAGTATAACTTTCTATAACTTTACTCTACCTGTAGACAATATGCTTCCCAACTTATCACCTATGTGCGGAATTCCATTGAAAATTAGGCTTTTTAGAGCTGCGAAACAGCTTCAACGCTGCCCACACCATGTAGAAAATGAAAATGTTTAGCTCTTAGGGGTCCGCCGCATAACAGATTCGTCCAGCATGATTCCTCCTTGAAATTTTCTATATCAGATGGCCGCTCGGTTTTGGCCCACCCAGGCGTTTTACTGATATAAACATCAATGCAATCAGAATCTGGCTCTTCTCATTCTGACGTGCAACACAGCTCTGCAGCGGCCTGGCGCAGTGGGAGGCTCCGCACCAGACGCGCCGACACCGGCCCGATCGGCGGTGCCAGGCGGCGCCGTGTGTGGTCCCACCCCTTCCAACTGATCATCGCAGCCAACCGACGCAAATTAGTGCTCTCCATCGAGTTCGACGCATGCCTGAGCGATACGCCCAGCGTCGGTTCCGACGGAGTGACGTCACAGGTCCGGTGGCCAAACAACGGCGCGTCGTCTGCGACGGTCCGTCACACGGCGGTGCCGCGGTGGAGATTGATGGAGGGACGGCGTCACTCAGGCCAGCGAAGGCACGCGGCGGTATCGGTACCCTCGGATGCAGAGCAGAAGGCCAAGTGGGTCCAGAGAGCGATGTCATGGATTCTGTCGGAAGCGCTGATGGGAAACACCGATACCGGTTCCACACATGTCTTTAGGCTTCAACTGTCTCACTTGCTGAGAACATGACTTATATGACTGGTGGCTGTGCGTGGCTGAGTCAGGCTTGTCTCAAAGTCAGATTTCTCGGCGACGTTGGAGGGTGGCTGGATGCGCTTTGAGTCGGCGCCTGCTTCTCCAGCAGATAGGTCAGGTCTGTCGGCAGCAGGTGCTGGTTGTGACTCTAATACAGGGCGGGAGAGACTGACAGGTGCTGTCTGACGCGGCCAGAAACGACGAACGACGCAGCCTGATGACTTGGCAGGACGCACAAAGTCTACTGGATGCGGCGCTCAGGCCCTGCAGCTCTTCCCGAGAAAAGCTATAAAACAAACAGGTCCCAAAAGCGTCAACTTTGGCAAACGTTCAAGTGTGTTCGCCAGCCATCCTAGTGGTTAACACGACGCGAGGGAGTTCAAACTCGCTTTCCAGACTAATTCCAAGACAGGCCGGTCATCTTGACGAGTTTCCGCTCTCTGGGTGGTCGCTTGCCAAATGGTCTCGTGCGCTGCGGCGATCGAAGTAGGGGAGGGTCCAGGCTGACGAACGAATTCCTCAGCAGTCACCCCGGGAGCGTCGGAGACGACGAAGGGATAATAGAAGCACATGTCGTTAGCTAGTGACAAGATGTGGGCTGGGAGAGAGGGACTCACCCGGATGCCGGAGTCGCCTGGGGTGGAGGGGAGGCGTGATTGGGGGCCACTTTCACGCTGGACGGAGGGGGGGATGAAAGGGCATGCAGGGGCGTAACCACCGAATTTTTACTGGGGGGGGGGTGAACCTCGAGCGGGCGTTGGCCGAATGTGGGAGGCAAAGGTTGAGCCTATTTGCTGTCTTTGAAAACGCTGCCGCTACACCTCACAAAAATGATCTGAAACATTAACGTATGTCCTCGTAGGTAATAGGTTGAAAATGCAAAAGAAACTAAGTTGAGTCACCATAACTTCGGAAGGAACGTCCCCGAAAATCTTGGTTTAGAGGGGAGTGGGACACGTCCTCCGCTCGCGACGCTCATGAGCGCATGGGGTGATGATGGTTGGAGTGCTAGGGCACACCCGCTATACTGGGGCTATTATGATGCTGGTGAGTGCAGGTTCTCTGCTAAGACAATTACACCCTCGCGGTAGTTTCGCTTCTCACATTGTTGCGTTTCGCTGTGCAAACTGCAGCCGCTAGGTCCTGTGTCTTACAGTGTGTGCAGGAGTTTTAGTCAGGATCGGCACGGTCTAGCTGGGGCTGTCACTTTCATAATTGTAGTGTTTTGAGCTCAAATCATCTCTATTTGTAGACTAATTTCCATGCGATCAGTGGCGAAAGAATTGGAAATAAAGTTATTATTAAAGCTGAAAAGCTATGAGATATCAAGCTCGCACTTTATGGACATTATGTATTGCATTTATTTACGCGGTTTAAATAATCGAAGACCATAGATGCCAAGTTGCAAAGTTGCAGACCGAAGTGTATATGAATAAAATTAGCTACGCAGCACCTACGTGGTACTGCCATTGGTCGTCTCCTATTTTTTCTAGTTGTTGGGTAAACAACGGTACTATCAGTATAATTCGATTAGACACCACTTACAGCTTCTGTACTATAAGTGGTTTGTGTTCATCACATATGATATAATAACATTGTAGAAATGTGAAAAGAAGCAAAGTTAGGAAGTCATGCCAAAATATGCTCATCAATAGGTATACATCTGCATTTCATACATTCTCGTACATTGTCTACGATAGATGGCAAGAAAAGCTAGCCGCCGAGCCGTATAAAAACCGGCCTGGAACAAACATGCTGCAATGGTGTGACAGTGTCAGTTACAATAATTTGTTTCACAAAGTTCCACAAAGCAGTGGGTCAAAGAATACCAATCTAAGTACATTTGTTCAAGATTATAGTGTGTTACCCAAGTCAGGTACTTAATCTGGTCTATTTTTAGGTCCTAAAATATCAGAGAAGAGGTGCGGCGCCATTTGCCCCAATAACAGTATGACAGTTGGATACCGTGACCATTGGACGATATACTACGCACCTGGAAGTCAGTCGGATCCCGTAATGTGAGGATGTCATGACCGTAGACGGCGCAAAAAGCACGCACGCTATAACATGGACTGCCTGAGATCGCCGGAGGCCCACTTATAGTCCGTATACGGCGAGGTCAGCTAACGACAGTTTCGCAACACTGGCAACCGGAGGCTTGTCTGCATAGCAAGATGGTCTCAGCCGTGGATTTTCATGCCCTATTTTATGTTTGACAGACGTGTTGTCTTAATATTTTCTCACTTGCACATAGAATAATGAGTTCTGAATGTCATAAATCTCAAAGTGAGTAAAGCCCATTGTTTTTAACATGGACAGAATTGACAGGGCACTAGAACAAACAATTTAAATCGAGAAAAAATCACGAAAACATAGTACTTTTAAAGAAAAAACGGTCACAATTTGGTCCTTTTGGGGGCCAAAAGATACTCTTTTAGGCTTTGGTGGGGCCACGGCCCCTTCCCCCCCTTGGATCCGCCAGTGCGAACAGAGAATGCTATGGTTGGGTGTCGATCTGATTCTGGGTTACTGTAGTGGCACCTAAAAATCAACAGACCATCCATCGCCCTAATCCTCCCCTTGACAAATGATAGCTGGTGCGTTGAAGCCCATGAGCAGTACTCGCGGCGCCGCTGTCAGCCGGGTAGGAACAATTTTCTTTGTAAATTTGTGTGAGAGCTGCCGCCTGAAGGTGGCCTGGGAATTCACCCCCGAGGGAATTGATATTTAATGGAGGTGTTGGGGTGATAAGTCGTGTGAAATAATGAGTGTATGTGGTTACTTGGGTCGCATGAAATCTATCAAACGTGATTAATCTGTGAAGTTTGCTAAAGGCAAGTGACGAAGGCTGTGTATCAGAAGAGCTGTATTATTTCATTCACTTTTTATTCGGGCGTCTTCTGACAGGCGCACATTCCCAGTTACAGATTTGCCGTGCAAGGTGAAACCACTTACGTCCATACGTTTTGCATGGGACATACGTGGTTTCACCTTGGGCAGTATTGATATGTGTGTTTGAAAGTCCTCTTCATCGGGTCAGATGAGACACGGAAGGTGGATTCCCGCCGTGGGGATTGAACCCACGTCAATCCCTGCCATCCCAATCTAAAGACCAGCAGAGTAGCCACCATGTCAACCGGCCCCGAATGGTTTGAATAGTTGAACTACATGTGTGTAGATGTGTTTTTCAGTGGGATTTCGAAAAGACGTGCACCGCACCTGCGTATACACTTTTGCTCATCGAACTTATTGTCGAATTGATAGTGACGTGGAATACAGGCATCTGTTGGAATAATTGAGCGCTATTTCGGCCAAAAGCCATAGAACTACTGATGATCGGTGGTAGGGCGTGACTGAGTACCTGTGGTCGGAACAGTATATCGGAAAGACTTGCAAACAAGACCTATAAAGACAATTACGCGCTCTTCTTGTCAGCTAATATCCTCCGATCAATGCCTATCTAACCGAAAGATTCCATATTCCATATAAGGTCAGGCAGCCATGCGCCGCGGTGCAGCGCCGGTGCACCGCCGCTGAATGGCAGATTTAATCAACAGAAGCGCGTGCGGTGAGATGCCCTCTGGCTCTCAGGCCGGCCCGGCTTCGTGAGCGGGCCGTGCCAGCAGCCTTTCAGCGGGCCGCCACACATCTGACCTCATCTGGCCGTCCCAAGGCAATCACGGGCTCCGGATTTCACCGCAGCGCCGGCCGAAAGGCCTGTCTTGTTTACACAGCGCGCTGGCACGTGCCCCGCGGGTCGGCACGTAAGCAAAAGTTCAGCGCCGGGGCTAACTGGGTCGCAGGGTGACCAGAGGGTCGGAAATGTAACCTCTGGCCGAATTTGGAGTGTTTTTGATACGCTAGTGAATGAAAGTACACTGTAGGTTACGTACCACGGAGAACAAGAAAATTTGTTTTGCGAGCGTGGCCGGCTTTTCCCCGCGGAACCACAGCGTTTGGGGATGAGGAGCAAATGTGTCACTTGACTCAACACATTGGGTCATTCGATGAACAGTTTGTGAGCTCGTTCCAAATGTATCTGTGATATTGCTTCCTTCGCGTTTTGTTTTCCTAAATCTCTGATCGATTTTTCAGTTTATCATCCGCGATTTCGCAAGATTGTGTTTCTGGAATCCCAGATGATGCAGCTGATGTACCGTCTGATTAACTCAGACTGCTTTTTTAAAATAATTTTGTCCAAGTTGTTGCAAGCTCGGTTTTTGGAGTCGGCGTCTCCCCAAAGTCCCCCCCCCACCCCAGCACCCGAACGAGCAACTCCCACAATGAAGAGTTAATTTCGAAACTAAAATTCAACGTCCCACAAAGCACAGTGACGACCGCCCGGTCAGGTAACCCTCTCACCAGTCAGTTGCCAGCCGACCAACGTCGGATAAATATTGAGAGCCGGAGCGTCTCAGGGGTACCGATCCCAAGCTTGCGCAATGTGAGTGCCACTGCATGTTCCTGTGCAGCGGACTGGAGCCCAAAGCTCTACCAACTGAGCTACCGAGGCGGCACTATTTAACACTGAAGGGCTAGAGCTAGGGGCATGATTTTTTTATCTGATCGGGAATACTAAAATTTAAAATGGAGTCACTAATCACCATATAAAAAAGATGATAGTACGATATACAATGTGTTTTTCCCACAGGCCCATTTAGCTGTCTTACACCGTCTTAAAGCCCATATATGAAAATGAAAATTAAAAAATTACCACTACGTCGACGTTTCATTGGTTGTGCCTGAGCACCCACAAACACCTATATATCCACACCCATGGTCAGAACGAAGAAACTTGAGCACCAACAAAGTGTGCAAGCACGGCTAAAAAAGCAGAGTCAATGATAGTCGCTATAGGGCCGCTAATAAAAGATACCGTTCGGGGCCTGGCGCTGCTGGACACCCACCTGATTTCTGGACCTCGATCCCTGGACGTGACGTAGTACTGTACTGTACCTCCCGTACATATGTGGGTGTTCAGGATCTGGAACCTTGCATTGCCTCAGGGTTTCTTATTTTTATGCATTTCATGGTGGAGAGTCAATCACTGCGAAAGGATAAGAGCACGGAAATCTTTGGCAGCGGCTCTGTGTCACTACCATAACCTATACAATAATGTTTGGGGCTTATCAACGCACCAACTGCCAAGGTTATAATAGGGCGCCGCCAACTCTTCCTGTTGGAAGGGTTTTTCAGGAGCCGGATTGTTCTTCGCTCAGGGAACCCGCCAGGCCTTGAAAGCGAGCACGTTAACTACACCACCGTGCGCCTCACCACAACCAAGCAGCGCTATTTCCGTCAAATATGAATTGAAATAGAAGAGAAAGGCTACTACTCCCGGTGCAAACTGAGGTATATTTGTTGACGTTCGCTGGACCGTGGAGTCGCGACTGCCGCGATGGCGCATGCCGTGACGGCTAAGGTCGGAGTTTCAAGACAGCGGAGTCCTTCTGTTGTGGATGATGTGGGTCCGCGCCGAGGTTGTGTCCAAGCATGGCGTGCCGAACAGACGCCGGATTGTGCCAGGGTGTTGTTATTGCGCCAGCTGTGACTGAAGCTGGAAACGTGACTCTGGCTTGTTAGAAATCCAGCAGAACTGCGGTATGGCAGGTTTTGTAGCCCCCATTCCATATAATGACACCAGTACTGAGAATATTGAAATACCCAAAATCGTTACTGCTAGAGAATATTTCTCGCGGGAAGAAGACTGTGCGAGACCCCAGATTATGCTCCGCCCCGCGGTGGCAGGACAGCCGCCGTGATGAGACACCGTCTCCGCCTGACGTCAACAGTCGGCGTGATGGGACACTGTCTCCGCCTGATGTCAAGTCGGCATGATGAGACACAGTCTCCGCCTGATGTTGACAGTCAGGGTGATTGGACACTGTCTCCGCCTGACGTCGATAGTCGGCGTGATGAGACACTGTCCCCGCCTGACGTCGGCAGCCGCCGTGATGAGACACTGCCTTCTCCTGACGTCGATAGTCGGCGTGATGAGACACTGTCCCCGCCTGACGTCGGCAGCCGCCGTGATGAGACACTGCCTTCTCCTGACGTCGATAGTCGGCGTGATGAGACACTGTCCCCGCCTGACGTCGATAGTCGGCGTGATGAGACACTGTCCCTGCCTGACGTCGACAGTCGGCGTGATGAGACACTGTCCCTGCCTGATGTCGATAGTCGGCGTGATGAGACACTGTCCCTGCCTGACGTCGATAGTCGGCGCGATGAGACACTGTCCCTGCCTGACGTCGATAGTCGGCGTGATGAGACACTGCCTTCTCCTGATGTCGACAGTCGGCGTGATGAGACACTGTTTCCCGCCTGACGTCGCAGCCGGCTGTCAGAACACAGCTGCGGGCCAGAAGTAAGCCTGAGGTGTGACGGCCGCACTGTACAGTTACAGCCCTCATGGTCACGGCCAGTAGCGCAGTCAGAAGAGCTCGTGTCTCGCTTCCTCATCCTGAGACCCAGATACAAGGGCGGCTGTGCCGCCCACTGGCTGATAAGTTTCTTTTCTTGTCCAGTCTACGGTTGTCCGCATTCCTCCAGTCCCCCTCATGCAGACAACCTTCACGCTCATACTCACCGGCTAGCTCAACGCTCTGTCCCCTACCTTAGTAAATAGGTTGGAAAGGTGGAGCTGTTGGGGGAATGACTGGCACATTTGTTAAATGAAGGACAATGCAACGTTATTGGGCGTGAGGCTTTTGTCAGGACATTATGAAAGGCTGTGTTGGGCGTTTTGAATACGAATGCTGCCATTGTCTTGGATAATTAGGCTTTATTTATTCCGAGGCAGCGGCTTCTCAGTATAGCTACCTTTCAGCCTCCTCGTCGTGGCAACTCAGAAGGAAATCTGACTGCTGTAACCTAATGATTGGACAGGTAAGACGCTTTAGAAATGAGCAAGCTTACCCCAGCGATCGAGCTCAATCAGCTTTAGTCCTTCCTGATTCCCTCCCGGCTTCCCCCTTTTTGTCGCAAACAGTGTAGATGTACCCTTCATTTTTTGCGGAGCATTCAATGTCATTAGCTCGAAACAACTTTTTGCGAAGTATAGACAGGCCAACACGAAAACGCAACACATTGAAACTATCATTTTCTGTCCGAAATCTCCCCTGACTCTCGCCTGTTCATGCTTCACCGGACAATTCCCGGCCATTGGTGAGCGCTTCGGCGGAAAATCTGGCATCTGATGGAGCAAATCTCGAACCTCCGCTCTCGACGTTAACAGTGACGTTCCGGAGTCGGAGCTACTGAATAAAACCAGACCGAATCCCGCGGGAGCGTCCGGCAACGGTCTGAATAGTCCTACATGCATGACAGGCAGAGCGGGACGGATCAGCCCACAACAAAGTGATTATCGGCAGACGTGAGAGTTTCTAGCGCATCGATCACTCATTTCACAAAAACAGGTTCGACTATAGATGAAATATATCCTGTGGAAATACTTATACATTGCTAGTTTACAAACTCCAGGAGGTTTTGATCTTCAATCAATGACATGTTCTATAAGTCATTTCTAATGAACATCGACCATGATATCCAACCTGAGCGTGATTGCAAGTGCTCTTATATGGCCGGCAGCCCATCCAGTTCTACTGACAGGCCCGTATTTAACATGTACGGAGCAGCGCTCGTTAGTCCCTGCAGGTGTCGGAGGTGACGTCACCAACACTACGTCTCGTGCCATCGGGTATGCACGCGCCACTACCCAATCAGCAGGACTGTCATAAACAATAGAGACTCGTCCATCTCCGCCTGGGTAGGTTAGAAACGGTAGCCTGACACATTTAAGTCATTGCATCCTACGTAAGCATATACATTTGGGAATGTCTAGAATATTGGGGGAGGGGGCCAAGGTGTATTTTAAAATCATTCCTTTCCAGTCAACGCCTTAGACAGAGCTCAGAAAACTATGATCCTTCCTACTTAGTTGGGGAAAATCTCCGGAACCAGAAGATTGAAAATTTTCAAAACTGAGGCTAAAACCCATAAAGTTGCAATTCATATATTCAATATAATACAGAATCGACATTTATTATCAAACCTACTTGTTCTGTGGGCTGGGGATAAATATTTTATCGTTTGTAAGACTCGAAAACTCTTTTAGTTCGGGGACACTTCAAGGTCTAGGGGCAAAATCTGGTCTCCTGGAAACGATTTTCTGACCTCTGCTCTTATTGTCATGGTTAGATTTTGAACATTGGTGGGTTGCCCCCCCCTTCTTCCTACGTCCGTGCGTAAACTCATACTATGTTTGCTTGCGCGGGAACAATAATGGACAATTGTTATAATACCGGCGGGAGTAGATCACGAGTAAGGAGCTCCACCTTTACTCACGCAACTTGGCTCTGTTAATAAATTGTGACTTCAGGTAAAAATATAAACGTAGTCCTATCCGCAGACCGGACCAAAGTTTCATGCGTAGCAGTTCCAAACTTTAATCAATTAACCATATTCAACCTTATTTTGCTTGCCTATTCTGCGTCGTTCCACGAAATTAGGTGTCTGTGCCTCAGAAATTTGCATCTTAACCAGAAAACATTCCGTTAACATTATTTTCTTCAAATGTATATCGAGAAGTGATATTGTGTTGCACCTGCCTCACCTGAAATTCTTAGATACCCACTCATGTGCAGAATTTGGAGCATGCGGCCCAACAAGTGTGTATCGTTACAGCTCAAAACCGTTGTGCCACTGATGCAATCTCTTGTACTGATATCTTCTGCTTGGATTAAAGTATATATATATATATATATATATATATATATATGTATATATCACATCACACATTCACAACTGTTTCTGCAACACACAGCTCTCCTGTTTCGTCACGACTACGGAGACCACGTTAAATAGGCTGACATCCGGCAGGATTACGAGTAACGGATATATTATTCAAGACCACAAGCGAAAATATTCAAACACTTCTAAACACTATCAGCGATTCAACACTGACTTCCGTCAGTACTCCATCACAAGCGAGACCTCTCCAGAGTAACAGCGAGGAGGCGGTGCCCAGTCTGAGCTGCCGCCGCTCTCAGTTCACGAAGCCTCAATCGTGCAGCATGTGCAACGACCGCGGAACAGCCAGAGGCCACCGGGCAGAACGCCGCCTGCTGTATGCAGATTCAGTCCCTCTTGTGGAAATCGTGCAGCACCGCAACAAAGTTGTCGCCATCAATTATGCATGCGCTCAGACAGAGAGGGCCGTCGGCGGGAACCATGCCCGGCAAACACTGCAGAGGATCATGGGGTATCAAATGTCGTCATGGTTTCCAGGTGTTCACACGGCCGCAGTGAAAACTGGTTCTTATAAGGCTAGATATCAGGGATGTCGAAACGAATCGTCTATTTAAGTCGCTAGGACACGTTTTGTAAGTTGCGCAATCCTAAATTTCCCAATTCCTCCGTTCTTAAGGCCTCATTAAGCGGGATAAGTGCAGCTGGTGCTGGGGTGTGCTTGGACGTGACGAACCGTGCGAAACTTGCATTGCCTTATGAAAAACTGCTACCCCCCTAAAGTTTTAAAGCATCAACGCTACTCCAGTGCCATTGTAGTACTTTTGATTCTTTGTTATTGTAAGGTATGCAACATATATGACCTCTCGGGGACGGGAGGACACGCTTGCCGTAGAGAGAGCTCTATCATTTATTTCTAATTTTTATCTACTCTGATGTGTTTATGGTGTCATGCTCAAACAGCTTGCTCCTCTTGTACCTATCAAAATCATGGAGTGGGTATGCACAATTACGTCCTCTAGAACTAAAACAGATATACGGAATCATTGTTCATGGCACGGATGACGAACGTGTTAAACGTCCACATACCCATAGGCGGATCCAGGGGCAGGGGCACGGCCCCCGATCGACCCTCGGCGCCCCCTGAAAGGTCGATGGCGCCCCCTGAAATGTCGCTTCCCCCCCCAGGATGCGAAGTCGGCGCCCACCGATAGGATTTGGCGCCCACCTGATAGCTTTTGCCGGTCATAAGTGGCGCCCCCTGGTCCGGATGGTGCCCCCGGGAAGGGCCCCCGATCGGCAATCCTGGATCCGCCTATGCACATTAGGGTAGGGTTGAAAATAACAAACATGCGATTTTCTCCATTGCCTAATGTTTTTCGTTTGCCTCTAAGTGCGTAGAAACTGGGAGTAAAATTTTTCTCCCAAAAAATTTCGATTGGTAGAATTTCAGTTGAAAAGTTGGTGTTTTCCGCGTTTTTCTCTGTTTCGGCCGCTTGGTTCCAAAAATACTGCATATTTAACCACTCATAAAAGTACTTATAAATTTCACTGGTTTAAAGGTAATGCCAGTTTTGAAAATACATAGCAAGAGCTTTCTAAATATGGTTTTACTTTGTCAATACGGATTCATTTAGATGGGTGGAATCCCGATGAAACATGTATAATTTTTTGTATAATTTCCCAGTGTTGGCCGCCATCTTGTTAAATTGTAATACCTTCACCCAAATATAAAAAGTTTTCGATATTTTATTGGTGTAAATTAAGTGCAATTTTTCAAATATGCATTAAAAGATGTGTAAACCTAACCTTATACTCTCCTCTATATACTTTCTTCCCTTCATACTCTCCTAGCATCCTAGCCCTCCTAGCCGCTGGTATGTCTGGTGGTGCTAGGACCAGGTCAATCGCTGACACTCACCTGGCAAATTTTGTGGGTAGTTCTGAGGAGCTTTTTTACCGTCCACCCCACTAGTAGGAGTGTCCTCCAGATAATACTGCTGGAAAGGATAAGGGATCCTAGGTAGGTACTACAGGTACATCCCCAACATGGAGGTGGCGAAGAAGGTAGAAAAGGCTGTCCCCTCAGCGTGGAAAAAGGTCAACAGTAATATGGTGGGTGCGCTGGCGAAGAGAAGGGAGGTAGCGGGGATAGTGTTAATGCTGTGGACCAGAGTTAAGAGAGTAGCCAGTGGAGGATAGAAGCCAAGAGGTACGAGGAAGAAATATGGGAAAGCCTGGGGGAGAGGGAGAGCGTCGTGGAAGATTTGGACAAACTATTCGACATATCCAGTTGCCACTGCCCTATCACCCTCTACGCTGAGCTCGGCTGCCCCATCAACTGCAAGTCCATGGTTCACATCCGGTGCAGGTGCCCCAAGGAGTCCAAAATATCTGAGTTAGAGCTGGGTTTCATGTACCACCAGCGGAGTAAGGTTCGTTTCAAGGGCAAGGTGGTGATTGCTGGAATGGATGCAGTGAAGACGGCAAGACAAGAGAAGGCTCTGCAAATGGAGTTGCTGGATAAGCAGAAGAGGGAGGAAAGGGAGCACAATCTGGTATGGCAAGGGTGACGATAAAGGCGGAGGAATGAACGAGGACCGCGGGGATCAGTTTCATACAGTTTGATGGAAAGGGAAACGGCGAAGGCTTGGGTCACTCTGAAGTGCGGCACTTGGGTCGTCAGGTATGTCAAGGAAAAGCATGTCACGCTCACAGACGGCCAGGGTGAGTTCTTCACGCACTTCACCAGGGAAAAGGTGAAATATATGAGCCAGGCCAGGTGATCGCCCTGAGGATCACCAGCTTCCTCACACTTGATCACCAACCTGGACTGACCTACCAGCTGCCTCCTCCCGCACACCCAGCCCCTACCCTTCAACAGTGACTTCCCACCGATATCTTGTGGTGAACCACTCGTCACCCTTCCTCCTAGGTGTTAGCAGACCTGAGCTGGGACCAGCAGTGCGGGTACAAGATGATGTGGGCCCTGAGTCAGGCACCGACCCCCAATCCCTCCAGATCATTGTGAACGGCCCCCGGATCACAGCCGTTGGCTTACGACCACAAATCGGTTACTAGACCTGTGGACCAGGGAGAATGTGTTAGTGGGGTAGGGCCTTAGGTATCTCTCTTTGTTCATCAACGGGGTAAAAGCAGTGATTTGCTATAAAGAAGGACCGCAAGCTGGTGGACTGTTCTCCGATACATGCCAAGACAATTTCAGATAGCGCAAAAGTACTGCTCAGATGAAGTTAGGCCGTGATGGAGCCCTACATCGTCGGAGCTGCTGATCACATCCACCATCGCCACGGAGCAGCTGGCGACCTCGCTGGTGCCTACCAGGAGCTGCTGCTGATCACCATACTGGCCTCAGACGAGAAGGATGAGAAAAGGTTGGCATTGCAGGTGATTATGGACAATATCAGGAAGGGTCCCGAGCTCGGTTTGTCACTGACTCGCCAGTTCCCAGCTCTCCCCATCAACTTCCAGGCTGAAACCCTGCAAGCTCTGATCTGCTGGGATTCAAACAACCGAGCCGCTGCTCACATCTGCACAATCGCCAAGGAGCAGCTGGAGACCTCGCTGGACATACCCTGAACGCGCTGAGCATTCTAGGAAGATACTGAAGAGGCCGAGAGCAAAGCTGACTACAAGGCTCTGTTCGATTTCTCTCTGGACTGAGACAATGCAATGTTCCTGCTCATTTTTTTGGGAAAAGCAGTTTACTCCCGGTTTCTACACACTTAAAGGCAAACAAAAACATTAGGCAAAGGGAAAATCCTATGTTTGTTATTTTCAACTCTACCTAATGCACATACCTACTCTCTCTCTCTCTCTGTCTCTCGAGTGAAGGTTACCTAAAGCATCTTTATTTTTCTGAATGCAGATCATGGTACTTAAAGTGTAATTTAAAACGAAGCAATGACAAGTTGTGTCTTAATTCCCTCAAGCTAAGTAGGTGTTGAAAAAACTGGTTGCCTTTTAGCACAGATAGGTGACGACCTATCGGCAATGAAATTGGTTACGTTTGTTGAGAAACAGTTCACCGGTGAAAGGAGTGATTTGAGTGACAAGCAGTGACGAATACAAGGGGGCTAGGGCTCAAGCCCCCCTCCAAATGTCAGAGTGCTTGCAGTAAATGCACAGTCGGAGGCTGTTCCGAGGCAGTGACAGGGAAGTCCAAGTCCCCCCTAAATGAAGTCCTGGATGCGCCACTCGTGACACCCATTTGTGTACGGTTGGAAACATGGCTGATTGGTGTTGAAATGATTTGTCATTGATTGAAATGGTTTGATAATCTGCCTCCGTGCCTTGCTGTCGAAATGGTCTGACTATGCTTGGCTCAGCGTCACTGGGAAATTTAACCCGCCTCAAACCGAATAGCTCGGCATAATGGGTCATACCTATTACCCATCACACACGCGCGGCGGGCCGCGGCTCCGACAAAACCACGATAAATGGAAAGCAGCCACAGCCACCGAGCCAGGTCCGGTAATGGATAAATTTCCATAACCTCTCACGTGGGAGGCCGTCTGTGGGCGGTGGTCGCGGCGTGGTGTGGCGCGCCCGTGGCGATCGCGGCGCTAACAGCGCGCAGTGAAGACGATTGGTGGCGCACCTGTGGTCCAGAGATTTGAGATTGTCCATGATTTAACGGTTACTTCGAATTTTCTCACTTTTTCATGAGCTGCTTGAGGACACTGGACTTCGCTGAGAGACATTTGGGAACATTGAATCAGTTCAACTCCACCTGCCCCGGGCCTGCATCATCATTTTTATATGGAAGAATGTCTTCGTGTCGTGCGTGGCCGTCATAAAATAAGTGCGATGAGTGAGACGACACCCCTGTCCCTTCTCTCTGATGATGAACCACGTCGCCTTTCCCGTGTTTTAACCCTTCACTGCCTGGAAGTCGGACCCTCAGACGGTGATGGGCGCGAAAAGAGCCCGGCGGTGCCGGGTTTACCTAAAAGATCAACGCATAATAGTTTATCGGCGCATACCCATCAGATACTGACTGGAAGGGTGTATGTCAGTAGTGCTTCCAGGACAGCCTCAGTGTCCTCTGCTGAAGATCTCTTCTGGGCAGGGATTTGCGGCTGAAGATGTTATGGAACGGGGACATGTGAACCCCAGACAGTTGTATTTACAGATGATACGCAGGTGGTTCACTCCGAGTTATTGCCAGCATCCTTGCAGCCAGTTCATGACTGGTTTGTGACTGGTGACTGGTGGGTTGCTGACAGTGACGGTTTAGGCAGCTAAACTCGCGGAAAACCCTGATGTGGGATATCTGCCAGAAATACGCATGAAGTATTCCCTTCCTTTTATTGGCACAGGGAAGGAAGTTCACCAAGTCTGACCCCTTTGATCATAATACCTAAGCATGCCTATGGCATATAATCTTATATTACAGGGTTGGGAGCATGATGTGATTACTTCTGTTCCCCTAGGCTGTCTACTGAGCAGTTCACTCACTTAGCAACAGCACGATCGAATTACATTAAAAACTCTAATCTGAGTTGCTGTAACCGCCTCTGTTAAATATTTATATGGAAATGTAAATAAACTATCACCCGGTATGTCATTGATAACATCTAAACATTCTAGTTTCCCTCAATATTGTCACAGATGGCCTTGTTGTACGGACAACTCACCATAAACGATAATGCTTGCTTTGCTAAAAGGTTCTCCATCAATACAAATTCATAAATCTGCCCCTGGTGAAGCTGTGATCTCATAAATTGCAGGGAAGCTACTGCATTCAGTTCCAATAAAATTCAGCAACTTTCAATAGCCCAGCACCAAACGTTACGGAGATATCCGAGGAACACATGAGAGGTGGGCAAAATCCGTTCCCCTGACCGTAATAGGGTTCAGACACTGGCTGCCCCAATGCAATGCAATGCCTGCATGCTCCATTGCAAGACAATATGCATCGTGCCCCACTATTTGGCTTTACCGCATCCGCCTCTGATGACTTGTGTGGTGTTGCATCATTGATGTCGATGTCAAATATGTCACATAGTATCATTCGGGCTATCTATTACTTGTTATACTGTTAGCTACGGCGAGAGAGCGTTTACTAAGATATGCAACAGAAAACTAGTAAATTGTATAAAATTAATCGTATAGTGCTGGGCCTGGAGCCACCATTGGATTTTCAAGTTTTTGATCATATAAAGGTATAACAACTTGCATTAATTATCTCTTCATCCGTACTAGTTTTATGAAAATCAAACGGCAGGGCCAAGTGTTATGGAGAGTCTATACAATGGTGAGCAAATTATATGTTTGAAACATCCGTTGTCGCAGTTTTCAAAGTTTTGATTCTTAAGAATTGAGTTTAACGTAAGCCAAGTCAACTCCACTTTGAATTTTTTAAATCAGACCGGCACATTTTGAGATCTTGGGGAGGGTGGTGAATCTTCCCCCCTTGACAGGAATAGGGACAGCCAGGGGCCTGTCAGTAATAGGGTTAAAATGCTAAATTTTACCATCCTTTTTGTTTACAATAGTTCTTGCTAATATTGAGATCTTCCATCTCCTCCTTTTGCCTCACGTTCACATTTTCGTTGTTCTATAAGACGAAGAGGCTATATAAAATAAGACGCTTAAAAGCAAAATGTAAGCACTAAGTAGTGCCAATAGGATTGCTTATTGATTGTTGATCCTGCTATGTACTTCTTTTGAATTGGTGCATACATAAAAGGTGCACGATATGTGAATGAATATATTTGGTATTCCTACAATATAATTATAATTCGAGGCTTATCGGCGCTCCAACTCCCAAGGCCAAATGACTTTGCAAACTCCTTCCTTGTCGGAGGGGTTTCTCCGGAGCGAAATTGCTCATTGTCCAGGGTATCATTCGGGCCTTGAACCTGGGCCAGCTGCGTGAAAAGTGCAAGCAATAACTGCACCACCGCGATCCCATTTCTACTATAATATGTCAGAATGGACGGCATCTCAGCATATTTTAGAATACATTATTAATATATTTATTTGGATTTATTATTTATTAGTGGCTGCTATTCATTTCAGTATTCGTTTGATTTCTTCCTTGATTGTCCGTAACCTTGAAGAAACCTAGAGCAAGCTCCGGAACAGTCCAATAAAAAAGAAGACTGATACCTGAAAGAATGTGAGGATACATATATCAATGTTTGATATATTACCCGGGAACCTCATCAATTCTCATTTCCAAACAAGAGAGGTCGGGACACTGCGGGTGATAGGAATCGCTGGCAGCCTCCGGTCATGGGCCGCCGTGTTGTGACGTCAACGAGGCGCCAGATTATTCCTTTAACTATCTTCCACACTAAAAACATCGCTAATTTTGGAGGCGTTTTGGCAGCACAACAGGTGCAATTTGCTCCTACTTAGGATACTTTTAATTTTTTGGGAACATGAACCTAAGCATGCCAGCTTCTGTTTTAATTGGCGTTTGGCCGCCTTAGAAAAGGCTCTCCCCTGCAGGGCAGAGCAGGGCATTTGTTATTTTCCTTTGATACAATCCTAAATTTCCTTCATAAATATAAATGTTTTTTGGCCATTTACAAAGGACTTTCTTTCTTCATAAAACTCATGCCACAGCAGAGCAATGTTGTTATTACTCGTATATATTATATATTTATGGCGTGGCGAAAAATATTCAATAGGTGCGGTGCGTATGTTTTTTGTGTGGAGAATTTATGTGTATATTAAAGCGTCACGGGAATATACCTAAGTAAATTATATATTGCAGGGTAAAAATGGGTTGATATTCATTGTTACATCTTAAAAGAGCAAAACATTAATATATTAATCCTCATTCATCATGAAGACCTAAATATTCAGTAACCTTTAAATTCTCGTAATAATTCATGATTCTCCGTAACCTGTGATCCCTTTGATTCTCGCGAAGGTACTTACTAAGGTATACTGATGGCTGGTGCATCGAACCTGTCAGACTGTTTGTGAAGCTGAGGAGCTGGTGCGGCGGCCGGGCGCGCTAATGGTAGCGCAGCGGTGCAGTTCTCAGCAGGAATAGTGGCGGGCCTTGCCTCGACAGGTTAAAATTTGTAACACACTTTGACATCTAAATCTGCACTTCACAGTTTGATATTCTCTATTCTCTGTATTCTCTATTGACAGGTGATCATCTATTTGGCAAATACGTGGCAGAAAATAGCTCATCGAGTTTTTGCCTTGCAGATGCTTCAGTTCAAGATTGATGCAAAGTTTCGGCAGGCGATCCGAGCCCCTCCATCACTCTTGATGAGGACTGTACCAGTGGCGTCTAGCCGGTCGGTTTGGGAGGGGCAAACCAAAGTCGAAAAACGTCACGCATAAAAATATTACTTGCCGGCAGAATTTTGGGTATTTGAGGCGAAAAGCAAAAAAGACGTCACAGGACGAAAATATGGGCTCGAGATATTTTTTCCTATCCAAGGCCAAATATTTACACTGAACTTAACTGGTTCTGTTTGAAGTTCAGAGTTGAAACACCAACATCTTGATTATAAACTAAATAGGAGTCGGCCAAAAAGGAGGTCGATCACTTTGGGGGGCAAAACATAGTTTTGCCCTCGAGCTTTTCCGTTTGGGGAGGGGCAATGCCTTCTTTGCCCCCTGGATCCACCACTGGACTGTACCTGCGACCCATGTCTGCGGCCCGCCAGACGGGATTTCACGCACGTTAGCTGCCCAGACTGCGAGCTCGGCACAACACACTGGGATAGCTTCCGACGTATGTGGAACGAAAATAAAGGTTGCTTGCGAGGGCAGAACAAGCTCGTATAGAAAGCTGGACAAGAAGTTATTCGTGCTATGTTCTGGGCGGGTAAAGAATGGCAGTAGTGCCCACTGAGGACAGGTGTAGCCTTTTTACTCACAATGTTCCGCATTCAAGAATAGTTCACGATGCCATCATTTCAGGAACGTATTAGTGCTTATTAATGATAAGCGAAATCCGGCCAAAGTTTCTGACATTGTTTGACATAATCAGGTCAGAGGTCAACATTTTATGTTTACATATTTTGATTATAGAAATTTAATTCATCCGATAGTCTTACACATCAGCGAAATGATCGGGGATTCTTGAACTGAAAGGGTGTGTTCAAATCCTCCACCCATCACGCGAGAGCTGTATTCTGACTAGGTGGTAGGTATTCCAAGTCATCTCCGCGATCAACGCCTCCCTGTGGTAAAATCGTGGTCATAATAACTCTCCTACCATTGGGCAATACAGGGTTAGTGGTATCGTCCATTTGTGCGTTAAGGCGTACGTTGCAAGTCTGAGATGATAGGCTTACTAGGTTGCGTATCACCCCGAGTCTGTACCAGACAGTCCTGATGACACGAGCTTCACCAACAGCAAACAGTGAGGGGCCAGTCATTCTTCAACCTGCTACTGCCAAGGTGCTTTCTTCTCTATCACTAAAAGCTCGTCAGATTTGGGCTCATTGTCTCCTTTCGCACTGGCTGATTGCAAAGTTTGCCAATTTCTTTCCAAGCTGGCTGATATTGGTAAATGTTATGATAAAAGGGGAGGGGCATCCCCCTATTTCGATGTGTAAGTCTACTGACCTTTGCATTTGGCTTTCTAAGGGATTTAAAATACCCTCTTGGCGAATTCGTTTTCAGCTCTTATGTGTTGGCCGTTTTTGGTGCTACTTTTCCCGCTGTGCACAGCAGGCACGATATGGGCCTTCCGCCCTCGTCGGTCCGCCTGATCTGCTCTGAGGCTCGAGTGCGGTGTAGGGAACCCCCCACTGCCGCGGCCACTCGAAGAGTGATGGAGGAGCAAGAGGAGCAGGTGAATGAAGCTGGAGGGACTCAAACATCTGGCGGACCTGCGTAATAAATAGGGAGCAGCAGACTGGAGTGTTCTTGAGGACGACCCTCCGGAGGGGTTGATAAAAGACACAAGTATCTGTGATGATAGTATGGTTCAGCTCCGCTGCACTCCCATGCAACCGGTAACGACAGAACGTCTGAATTTAAGGGGAAGGGGCACCATAGCCTTTCCTACCCATTTCTTTCCAGTCAAAGCTATAGGGTTAGTGCTAAAATTTCTGATTTAAGGGGGCGGGGGCACCGTGCCCCGGTCCCAACGCCCCAGTTTCGCCACCTGTGCATGCGACAGCAAAGTACAGAAGTAGAATGTGTAGAATGTGACAACACGTGCTTCCAAAACAGGGCACTTGCCACATTTTCGTGTTCTGTCTTCTGCCCGAGGCGTTCCGTGTAATGTGCAACCTTGCACGCGCCATTTGCCCTTCTCACGGGTCGTGTCAGCGGCAGACCATGCAGCTTCCTTCTGCACAGGCCCACACATCCATGTAGACAAACAGGGCTCCCTGGCACGCAAGCCTACCAGATGAATCAAACTAAGGACGGCTGGCTCATTAAAAAAGCCCAGCTGGTCCCCAGAGAGCTTATTTCACGCTCTCAAAGTGTCTTGTCTGGGCCCGATGGGGTTTAATGGGCCTGACGGTTCTGCTCGGGCCAGATGTTAGACTGTGAACAGGCTGATTCGTGTTTTTCCTCCAAAATGACGTTAGGTTTGTTTACTCTGCTAGGTTTCGTTTCTTAGTTGTTGAAACGGACCTCTTTTTGTGAGTTAACTGGTTGTCTTCGTACTGGTTCTGTAGGTTCCGAGTCCGGGATAAGGCTGGGATTTGGACAGCGTTTGAGATCTCTCAATTTTCCTGCAGCGCGATCTGCGCCCATGCGAAGGGGAATAGAGTTGCAGGCGTCAGCATGCCATTGAAGAGAATTATCATTCGAGACTGTGCACGCTGTCAATCATTGCATGATAGCTGTGATGATAACTTCCATGATGTATGCCTCCACAGCTTTGTTGGTAGCTCTTCAAATAAATATTAAGTGCGTCAACTATTCGAATTCTTACCCGAATAGCTCTTTCAACGCAACCCCTGTTCTAGTGTTCTGAGAACTTGAAACCTTGACCCAAGAATTCCAACGCTGGAGGCGTTTTACAGCTTGCGACTATAGGGAGTTGCCTGTTTTTGAGCGGGTAAGGAATGAAAACTACCGCATCAGCGTCGTTGAAAGTGACTGTCTAAAACCTTTCCAAATTTCCCATCAGAAACTTGCGTTGGCTAGGAAGTCTTGAAACCCTTTAGAGCTTGAACCAGCCTGGTATTTTAGGGGCCTGGCCTCATCAGGTCCGCGTGCAGCAGCCGCGGACCCTCCAGCGGAGGCTACCACCGCTGAGGCCCGGCCCTCTGTAGTTGTTGTGGGAGTGCCTGATGACGCCGAATACCGTACAGTGGCCCGACCCCAATCACTGGGTGGCGCGGCATCAGACGCCGTCGCCGCCGCGGGAGACGAATGGCTCTTTAATCACCAGATGGTGTTTTGATTCGCGAGATGCGGCCGGCGGAGGCGGCGGGCCGGGCTCACGCCACGCCTCGGTGGCAGCTCTGATTGACTCCGAGTTCTGTTTAGGCTGATGAATATGCCGGGGTGGAATATCGAAGGACGGACAGAAGCCAAATAGGAGAGATACCAGGAGTCATTGCTCCATGTCAGCTCTCTAGATATCTCATGGCTCCCGAATGTTTTCTTTTCCGGTTCAAGCGAAGGCCCGATTGATTAACTTTGGCTTACACCAACACTAACAGGATTAACACAATAATTTTAGGTTGGAAGCTACGCAACGTCAGAATAAACGCGCTCAAGCTCATATATCATCGGGAAGGGATTTACCAGGTTGGTAGCTGATTTTTACCTACGAGGGATCCTCCGAAGGGCGACGGTCTGGTACCAGACTAAGTGAAATCTTCTTTAGGTATTGCTCTGTCCTGGCCAATGATGGGCTTAACCAGGGGCCCGTTGAATTTTACTACCAGGCGACGGACTCAGTTTGACTCAATTTAAATTCTGTTCCCACTGAACCTATTGAGTGGTTAATATTGTTTGTAGTGATGGATGTGAACTATAACACATATCTAAGCCGCTAAGAACTCTAAAAATATGCTGAAATTGGGTGTAATAGGCTGAAAGTGAACCCTACAAGAAAAATAGATATATATACAAGTGAATAACAACTAAAAAATAAAAACAAGTTACTAAATGCAATGGCTGTATGATAGACAAACGGGGCCTAAAACCTTTTTAGGAACCTGATCAACCATACCTATAATTTGTTTACACACTGGAAATTTATTGAGTTGGCATAAACTCCTCAGAGGGCGCACCTGGGCGTAGTATTGAGTATTGAGCCATGCCTGTAGGTATATACGAGTGACCGCCTGGATGTGGGGGACCCCTTTCTTCGCTTCTGACCCCTTTTCCGAACTCAGGAACCAATTTTAATAATGGAAAAATAGGGAATTGTGGAATGGTTTTCCTGTTTTCTTTTGTCCCACCAAATTTGCACCGTATCCGTTAAGCTGTGACGTCACAATAATAAAAATGGACCATATTTTATTTATTTTTATTTTTTATAAAAAATTAGGCCGATCTGGGAAATCTGTAACAAATCAGGATCTAGTAAACCCAGAACACTGCCAAGGGCATCGATGTGTTCCTCTTAGTCGAAAGTAGTCTAATGCTATGTAGCATATAACTTTGCTCTATCTTGCATACCACAGGGAGACCTTGAACTCAGGTCAAGGTGAAATAAGGAGATTCCAAAGTTATATTACATGTCATTCAGAACCTTAAAGATTATTCCAGCCCCCAATGCCGGATCCAGGGCGAAGGCATTTGTCTACCCCAAACGGAGAAGTTCGGGGCACAAATGCGTTTTTGCCACCCCCCTCCCAAAGCTGTCGGCCTCCTTTTACCTCCAGTTCCTTATACGTTTATAATTGCAAGGTTTTAGTGCTTCAACTGAACCAGTAGACTTCAAACAGAACCAGACAACTATAGTGTGAACATTGAACCTTGGTCATCATGATATTTAAAATCGCTTTTGAGTGAATGTTCCTTGGATAGCGAAAGCAAGCATCTTGTGCCCACATCTTTGACCCCGTTACGGTTTTTTTGCTCTCCGATTTTTATTTTCCCCGTCCCCAAACCTTTTGCAATTAACTTGCGGTCAAATATTTCACCGTGTGACTCTATTTGCTTTTCAACTTTGGTTTTCTCCCCCAAACCTACTCGCCTATGGTAGGGTTTACAAAAGGGTGGTCGGTCTCCCCTCTTATGTTCGTGGGACAGCCCCCCCCTATGGACGCCTTAAAATGCAAGAGTTGTGCGGCACATGCGCCCTCACATTGGCTTCAGAATTCGACCAGCGCAGAGGCACCTGGTTTTCGACGTTTTCCAGTATTTACCGTACGTCCACGGCCGGCCGCGGACCTCATTTGGCTATTTGGCCTACCACGCGAGACAACGGGCCCGCTGCGGCAACGTTGCTCCGATACCTTCTGGTGATACTCTTCATATATCGACCGACGAAAAAATGACACTAAATCTCGTGGGGATGGTGCCGCTTGGCATCCACAAAAAGACAACTCCGCCCCTGTTATATATACCTTCCCCCCGGACGACTCCATACCCGCAATGCTAGTTTGATGCGTAGAGCGTACCGGTATTAGATACAATTGTAGCTCAACGAATTTTCTTAGATCCAAACAGCTCCTCAAAAATGGGTTAAAATATTTGTGAACTCCAGAATAAGGCAATGTATCAAAATGGAATAAGCCTAGCCCCAGCGTGATACGTATGTTTTTATGCTAGCATTGCAAGACTTGAAGGAACATACAGGCTCAAATTTTCGGACTAAGTTCCAACCTCTACATAGTCAACGCCCCAAATCTGGGGTTGATGAATTCAACGGTCAATCAGAGTTTTGGACAAAAATTCAACGGCTCATAAATTATTTTCCCCTTAATACAATTACCAGAATTGACGGCAAGGTCCCGGGCCTATAGCTGGGTCAGCCGCATCAGCACGGTGACGTGGGTGGTTCCAGTGCGAAGCTACACACATTGTTCAAATTGGATATGTGTAGTTCCGGCTCGCTCTGCCCGGTTAGGCCATGCTCGCTTTACTTGTGATTCATGTGATCAAAATTAATTTACCTCGCACTCTCACCGCCACTAAACATTAACCTATGGCTCTTGCCTTATCCACATGACACTCAAATTGAGATGAAACGCCATTTCCAGTGATTTTAATTATTGTTTGCAGGAAAGCCATTGGAGCGTAAAGCGAGCAGGGGTATTTCCAGGAAGGTCTGGAACGCACCAGTGCGCCCAAATGCTGCGTGGCACACCTGTTTTTGTACCACTTGATCTGCAGCTACTTATGTATAATAAATACGGTTTGCCTGGTGTATTCACCTTTGTCTCCTCCAATAAGGAATAGTCGTACACACACACACACACACACACACACACACACATACACACCCAGGATATTAAATGAAAAAATGAGATTATCCCCATACAAGCCCAATTCTTAACAATATTTTGTTTGGCGTTCAAATGTTGTAATATTTCTTTTTGCAATCTTTGGAAAAGCTGCCGCTAAGAAAGTGAACACCAACTATCAATACGCCAGTGTCTGTCAACCAGTGACCGTACGTAACAATGTGTAGCATCACGTAAATTTAAACATCCCGGTCAAAATCGGACCTCGGGTACTTCGGTGCGTCACTCGAATCGACCGTGAGCCTCTTAGCTCGTGGGCCCAGCAGCATTCAGCGCCTGCTCTGAAGCCCTGCTGTAGCGCCAGAGATTCATAAAACCACTGCCAGGTAAATGGTAGGCGGTTTACAGGAGCCCACAGGCAGTAAGCACGCCCTCCGGGCATTCACGAGTAACGCTGGGGCGGCTGGTCTGCCGGGCAACGGACGCACCGCTAAAGGCGAAACGCTGCCTGCGCGAAACTGTTTACTCGCCCCTATCGCCTTCGCTCAGCAAATGGGCTGAAATATGACGGCCAGATATTGGGCAGATGCGGGAGAACGTCGCCGGTTTCCTGTGCGGAATGACGCAGCTAATTAAATTTAGAAGACAGGTGTTTGGTGGGAAGCGGCGGCTCAAGGTGAAGGCAATGACTTACAAAAATAGTTTCCCGCCAGTGACGCCTTCAACCGAAACTCGGCGGCTATGTCCAGCGCCAAGGTAACAAGCACTGCCGCAATGCTGTTAGGAGAGGTAAGGTTCGAATATGATATACCTGATGGGGATTGGCTACGTACTAACAACTGAGGTACGGTAGGACATTCGCGGTCAGCCTGACGATGAGCCCAAATACTGATGTCATTCTGTGCCGCCAACCCAACCCGTTTGGAATAAACTTCCATGATCAGATCCCACTTATTCAGGGCACCCAATGAGACTTGAACCCGGGACCTACGTCTTGGGCTGCAACACTCAACCAGAGCCTCACGTCTTCAAATGCCAGGCCGTGGTATCGAATTTTCGTACGGTGAGGAGGTGTGTAAAGAACACATTTCCGAATTAAAATTACCATTTTACCCGATTCAAAGCTGACTCCCATACCGACCCCAAAATGCCCTGACCAAGCCATGTTCTCATACACTCTTCTTTGACACTGAAAGGAATACTAGCTTTTGTCCGAATTGCTTTTAGGGAAGTATAAATCCTAGTGACCATTCAAAACAGCTTCTCACTGCATCAGCGGGTCCCTCTGGTTCTCACTTATTTCGTAAAAAGTGGGCTTTATCCACGAGAGAGTGTCTCGCTGTCAATCGAATGTTGCCTTAGGAATCACGGCCGAATGAACCGTGAAGGTTCTGAGAGCGGGTTTGTTTGCACTATCTATTTTGAATTTTTAGACGCATTTTCATGTATTCAATTGTAATTGTTATCCATGTGTGTGGCCTTTACCTTCAGCAACTCACGTCTTGTCTTTGACCTGTTCTGATTTTCTCAGGTTATCTATCTATACTTTCTTCGCCGTTATTCGGAAGGTAACCTTGCGATGGCCAATGGAATTAAAGTAGTCAATGAAAAATAATGAAAACACGCGTTTCTTTACGTCGTGCACTCAGGATAGACAGGGGGCGCCTCCACGGATGTGAAAAGGGTGCGACCGCTCCCTTTACCCCACCTCCTGCATCCATTTTTGCCCTCGGCAGCTTGCATATTCAAAGCGCAACCCCGCGGTCCTTCTGGACAAATGATAACCGGGTGCAGCTGAGGATAAAGTTACCGCCAATTAGTTATTACTCTTGGGAAAGCAGTCATAATCCACCGTATAGTATGGTAATACACTGGTGGATTTTCACGTCGCTGGCCTTATCCTAGCCGCAATCCCGTACAATTTGCCGCCTGTCTCTCCTATTCTTAACGACGAATCCTCCCCACAACATTTGCATCTCCTGCGTGACGAAATTTAATTCAATTATGCCAAGCAGGGCTGCACGCCAGGCTAATGTCGGTGTGGTGTCGGTTGTGGTAGCCCGGAGGCGGTACCTCGGCTCGAGTCCACCCCACCCGGCTCCTTTGTGCTGGGCCACCTGGCCGCCCGGGGCACCTGAGCAGCGCTGGCGGCGGCGGCCCGGCAAAGGGGTGCGTCAGCTGCCTAATCACAGGCCGCGCGCCGCCCAGCCACCCCCGCGCCGTTACAATGGTGATTTACTGTCACTGGCCACTGCGCACAGCCGCGGCCGCTGCAGTGATTCTGCTCGATTATTCACGCGGAGCAGCTCTCGTCTGCATGTGGTGCAACTGGTCCCAGCCCTCTCAGGGACGGGATGTAGGCTGGCAGGGGGAGCAGGCTGAAGCTAATCCGGGAACAATAGAATCGCACACAAACTAGGCAATGTAGTCTTCTTTCGGGCAATATTTTAAATTTTTCTATATGTGCCATTGAAGCCAGTCTTCTTATTGTTCTCTGCCCTCCTTGATTGACGGGCCTTCAATATAAACAAAGAACATATCAATGACGACGGGGGCCCCCTTTGCTGTTAAAGGGGCTACGCGTGCCACCTACTTCGTTCGACGGGCCTTCGTCACCTGTTCAATGACCCGAGCTTGAAAACTGCGGAAGCTGTTAGACTTATTGCTGACCTGAGAGCATCCTCTTTCATTTAAGAGGGTGTTATTATAAGTGGGGCAACTATATCGGTGACCTGGAGACCTCCCCTGCGAAGATTGAGAACTCCGCCCGTCAGCTCCTTCGTCGCACGGGTTCTCTTGGCCTGTTTTGTCCATCCCTGAAATATTGTACAGATTAGCTCGTTTGGCTGACCTAAGAGCACCCTTTATCATCTAAGAAGCCTTCTTTATAAGTCAAGGGGCCTGCTATGCATGCCAGTGGCCTCAAATATAACTATTACCGGTGTGAAGAGGCACGTAACGATGCGAATATTGCTATGCTTCATGAGGAACGTATCGATGACGCTGGGGGCCCCCACTGCTTTAAGTGGGGCCTCCACGCGCCACTACTTTACAGGGCAGGGCATACCTGCCCCCTTGGGTTTTTCAGGAGACAGCCATAAAAACGGCGGCGTGTAGCGCCACCGTACTTGGCATACCTTTTTTCTCATCATTTTTACAACTTGTGCAAAAATTTAAGGTTAGGTCATCTCAGGTCAGGTCACCAGTACAGGTCAAGTGACCTGGAACTCACACTAAAATATGCAGATATTTATCACTAACGGTGGCGACAGCTCTGTCGTTAGTGAGACAACCTCCAGCCATTTCAGTTGTTGGATCGAGCCTCCTTGACATGCCCAAGGACTTCTTTGGCCGGAAAGGGGGCCTCTTCATACCGTGCAAAAGGATTTCAATGTCTAACATGTAATCTTGTGTACATGTTGGCATAGGCGGATTCAGGGAGTTGAGGCGCATTCCCCCGATCAACTCTCGGCGCCCCTGAAATGGTCACGGCGCTCCCCCGAAAATGTTGTTTCCCACCACCTCCCCTGATGCGAGATAGGCGCCCCCAGGATGGGATTTGACGCTCACCCGACAAGCTTTTCGTCCGAAAGTGGCACCCCATGGTTCGGATGGCGCACCTCGACTCTGTGCCCCCCCGTCGGCAATCCTGGATCCGTCTATGTATGTTGGTGACGCATTCATAGTTCATCATACTCCTGGGCCTATCACGTGTTTTCATCATCGAAGGGGACCTCCTGAATCAAGAGCAGGGTCTCCTAAAATTCCACGGTGTTAGGCCCCCATGGACTTATGGCCGTGAGGGTCACGACCCCCGTACCGCCCCCTTTCCAGGTGGACGCCCTGCATGTGACCTCTGCTGGCTGGATGTTGGGTGGAAGGTGCCGCCTCCTGGCGGTGGTGTCACGCCGCACATAGGCCAAGAGGCCTGGGTCTGAGCCACGCGTGCAAACATAAATACAGAGGCTCTGCGTTCGGAGAACCTTATTTTGTAGATATACGCGTGCTGCGGGCACAGCCAGAGCTCTCCAGGGCTATCCAGACGGGCAGGAATCAGTTGTCGATTTCGCTGGTGGAATCCAGAGTTTGGGGTGAGCAGCTTATCCCGCCGTCAAAAGGGGAAATCAGCTTTGGTCAATGTCGGTCTGATGAGCCGCTTTTTTGTGTGACTGTACAATAGATAGCTCCGAAGGCAGGCTCGTGGAAAAGCCCTCGCACAATGGAATCCACTGTTGAAACGACACGTGGCTTTCAAAAGCGAGGGGACGCAATCCAAGCCATGCTGCACTAAAACTGCGCAAATGATTGGTTGGTGGGGAGAGCAAAGTGACATTCCTTTGTGAGTTTGGGGAAAAATGCCTCAGACGATTGCACATATCAGTGGTATTGCTCTTGGCAACGTATTGCTCCTTTAAAGCATATGCCACTGGGCATTTGTAAGAATAAATGTGTTCTGCAGTTTTTTTTCTCGCGTGATAAAAAGTAAATTTCAGCTCACTGGTTTTATATATTCATTTGTCAACTTCCACAGACCTCCAAAGTTTCAGGTGAATGCTATTTGTTTGTGTCGATCAGTTTGCAACCTCATACGAATGGCTGTCATTTGACTTATGTTGTGGATGCACCCTAAAACGCCAAATATCATATCATATGATACATAATATCAGTATCATACGAATCCAGGAGAATGAGATATTTCCTTAGAATTGTCCCTTAGAAACCCCGTGCTCTATCTAGTGCAAACCGCTTCTGTTTGAGTCTCTTCCACACCACTCATAACAGCCCTTGTGGCAGTACCTGGCTACTCTGAGTCCCTTCCACAGCGCTCAGAACAGCCCTCCCGGCATCGCCCGTCTCCTATGACGCCCGCTGTTTTCCCATGGCCGAGATGCAGCGGGTCGCCGCCGCGCCGGCGGCCAATAGCGGCGGGCAGAGACGGATTTACTGGCCCGAGCCGCCGGCCGCCAGGATTTGGCGGCTGACAGCAGCCTTTTACTGAGTCCCGCCGCCGCCGGTGGGAGGCTAGGGAGGCTTCTGTGCTTATTAAAGGGAGTGTCCCACTTTTATGATGGGTCTTAGGCTGAGATAACACTTTCATAGAGCGTGTTGAGAAACCACTATTGACATATTCAATTTCACTTCCAGTTTCCAACATTTCCACCAGCTTTGGAGTTCAAAGTAAAGGGGTTTATTATTTATTTCAAATCTTGAAGGAAAACCTTCCATATAGTTGCAGTAATCTGATTGGTCGTAAGCTCTAAGCCTTGCCCACTCGCTGAACATACCATGCTAGCGAGTGAACCAGCATGCAATACGCCTGTCAACCAAAAACCTCGGGCGAGTTGTTGACCGCTCAAAGCTTACTGGGCCGAAGTGCGCCCGATGGTCGCAACACACAGCACATTTCCCTCCCACCTACCTGCCAAAACAGAAATTATTTTTTCTTTCAAAATCCAAATCTGAAATTGTTTCTCTACGTCAGGGATATGTATAATCTTTCCACCACTGAATAAACACGGCCGCCATAACGCCATCTGTCGTTCAGTTTTTGCACCGGTGACTGAGAATGGACGGGCAGACCGAGAGTACCGTGGCAAGCGAACAAATATGATACGGATGATGAGCGTGGACGTCTTCAGCGGGAAATCGGTTACGGGTCCTTGCGATTATTTCACCGTGTAATTGAATAGCCCCTGCATGCGATTTTTGCCATGCAGAAACGCTGTCAATGGGTCTTTACAGTGAGTCTATGATCAGGGGTCGAAAAACTTACTATTTTGACATTCTAAATGGTGACAACTCAAGGTGGGCAAGGTGACAAAACTTAGCCGACGTGTTTCCTCTAGACCAATAACGGAACAAATTGCCAACATTGGCATCCTTAATTTGAGTTCCCAATGTTTTTCAACAACTGCGATGGTCCAGGAGTATCCATTGGTATCCTACTAACGCAAAACGTGCCACATTTTGCAGCCTGGGCTGGTGACACATTTATGGTTTGACATTTTCAATGGTGACACACTGAACACTTTTTTGGCCCCTGTCTATGATTATGACTAGAGATTTCACTGATTATTCAAAGCGTTATTTTAATGACGTTACATATTGTTAGAAAAGAAGATATATTTTTGTTTTAGCGTGTGACAGTGGGGGCAAGGTGCTGTTTGCTGGTTTTCAGATCTCTTTTGTTCTTAAAATATTATTTTTAACATTTCGACTAAGTGGTCCGTTCCCGTTAAGGGTCTAGCAGTAGGCTGCTGGAGGGGTTCTGCACCTAGTTAATATTTCTAACTAAGAATTGTGTGAAGTAGAATCTGCATAGCATGAGAGAATGCTGCTAGAGGTTATAACTAGTTTGAGGTGCCCGTTTTGGAAATATATTTATGGACCCAACATCGGACTAAAGGTGCAAAACTATATACTTGTGATCAGAAAGCTGTCTTGCGAGGTGTTGCAGTTTGTCGGCTAAGCAGTAGTTGGCTGGTTTAGGGGTTCGTTGCGGGTATTTTTGGTAGCTTGAGTCTGCCCAACTGCTCCACACCACCAGAAGGGGTCACTTTATCGCTCGTATACCACCTAGAGGAGTGTAGGTTAAATGCATACAAAGTATAGACGTATAGACAATCGCTCACCTAATATCTGGCAATAAAAATGAAACAGAAGTTTCAGCTTGTGTCAGCTGTGCATTGGTGTGAATTAGTGAGTCTGTGGTTACGGGCGGCGTGCAGGCGGGGCAGTAAACTACGGAGGGGTTGTCAGCCATACATCACATTCGCGCCTCAGCCGGTAACCAGAGCCCATTCGTTATCACGACCGGAAACGGCCAAATCGCACTGCAAATTGAAACAGATGTCATCAAATGAGGGAACCAAGGAGTATGACTGATTACGGAGGGGCTGCAACACACGATAATTACGTGTTATCTGCTCTATGCGTGAACTGTTAGTTGTATTGCTCATGCTTGAACTGAACGTAGTACAAGTTGCATCGCTTATTTAAATCATTTTCTATCCAAAAACCTGTATTGAAATGTCATTCTGAGAACCTGCTTTGTCCAGATCAAGTTGACTTTAGTGTCAGAATATGGAGTAAACTACAAAAATGAGTGAGAGAGAGATATATATATATATATATATATATATATATATATATATATATATATATATATATATATATATTTATAACAGAAGGGGACGAGTCCCGGCCTTCGTATGGGAATTATTAAGGAAAACAATAGAAATGAAATAAAATGCACTAGAATCGTATTGCAACAATGCAGCAAACTCACCATTACACTCTGCGACACAAATAGTCAGGTCTCAGGCGGGTGCATCCGTTCACCCGTTGTTTTTCATTTTTCTACCTCAATCAGACAGCGCTTCCCCTGATTGACCACCTCCAACCGATTTGACCAGAGTTAAGTTTACAGCTGAGCCAGCATACCGGAGTTGATATACGGGGCCTCAACTCCAGGGCATGTCTGATGCCCCGGGGCACGAACGTTCAGACGCGTGTCTGACGAACTGCTGTTCCGCGGCAGTGGAGGCAAAAACAGAGGAATTCGGCGGGGCCACAGACCTGTCCGCCCTCTGGCGGAGGCGGCCAGGCCTGTACGTGAGGCAGGATTGTCACCCTGGCTGCAGCCCGCCGGCGGTTCCGCGTAACCAGAGGTCCCGAGAGGTTAACCACCGTCCGCCACACGCCGCGGGTCGCTCAAATTACCGGTGTGGGGGGATGGATTTAACTGGTGGTGTTGGGAAGGCGGAGACGGGAGATGGATTTCTAGGATGGTGGCATTGGGTGGCCGGGGTCAGGCCGTTTTGGGTAGCGGGTGGTATGCGCGATGGGAAGAGATAGTGTTCCTAGAACACTTCGAGTGATGACCGATAAAATGACGGAAATACCACGTGTTGGCATCCAGAATCACTTACATGTGACACCAGCGGGCACCATACGCGTCGGGATTGGGGGGGGCAGGCGGCATGACCCCCCACTTTTCATCTAACATGTTTCCGATTTCAAACAAATTGGGAAGAAGTCGGAACAATTTGTAGCCAGCCAGTGCGGAAGGCAACGCTGAGCCCAAATCCGATGAGTTTGTATTGCTTTAGAGGGACGATCAGGGGTAGAGAAACTATTCAACCCGGTTAGTGAGGCAAGTGACTCAGTTACACTGTTCCGAGTTGTATGGCTGTGGCAAGATAGCAATTTTGACTGCATGACCCAGACTTAAAATACATGTTTTTCAAATGCAGAATAAAGTGGGCAACAACTATTTCAATTTTTTACCCCTTTTCTTTAATTGCATGGTATACCCTTAGTGATTTAAAATAATTACTGTTTTCAGTTACTACCAATACGACAGTTCCCCTCCCCGTTGCAGGACACCTGGATTTCGCTGGCAACCTAATTGGTGTAAAGGCAAAGGAAAACCTAATTGGTCTGCCCAAGTGTAGAGACCCCCTTTGGATTAGGTATGGGAGGCCCTATAATCTGACCTCCATCGAAAGAAATTCATGGTAACGCTTCTGTCTTGAAGGCAAATTGATCAAACGATCCTTACTACAAGCAGCGTTGCATTTTTGACAATTCCGTATCTATTTATGCCCAGTAATGTTTGGGCCCAGTAATGCTTGGGCATAAATAGATAGATAGATCCTCTCAATTACCTCGCTTCGTAAAATATTACTTAGTTAGTTTCAAAGAAAATCTGAATGGAAAGTGAGTCTCAGCGGAGAAAACTAGCCCAGCTAGCATTGTCACACTACTGGCAAGCGGCACAATTTAATTTACTGCACCATAAACCACAATCTCCAATTTCGCTCCTTGGCGAGCAGTCTTCACAGCAATGCCAAGTAGGCCTAGCAGGAGGACCGCCTCCCGTTGCCAACACCACGTGGGCGGCGCAGGAAAAAGTCCGCGAATAAAAAATGTAGGTACCTAAAATAAAACAAAACATTTATGATTGTTTGTATGGCACAATATCCCGTTTGGATCATTGTCGTGAATGTTTAATTGATTTAGGTCTCGTTTCAGATATGCTGTCAGAGTTACACAATAAAGCGGTAGGGCTGCAGTGGTGCGGACCTGCTCATGAAAAACTGTGAGGGAAGAAAGGATGGAGGGGAGGGTTCGACGATTGAGCTTGATTACAGGACTCAGGGGGTGCGCCATCTAAATAGAATCATGATTAACGACACAACAGCGGACATGGTTTAACATTAATAACAAAGCCGTTTGTTTTCGGTTTCCTGATGGTTGACTACAAGTGATACAAAGAATGATTCAGTTAACTTTTCACTATTCGACGCTAGATAAAATAATGATTCAGCAAGACCAATGTAAAAAGCTCAAATTCCACTCAGTCTCTTATATATGCGGGTTTTGCATAAATACATATATGGCAGGTTATGTTGTTAAAAGGTGCCTCTAATGAAAAACTGGGAGGTCTGGAGCCCTGTACCCCGTCGATACCACTAGAGCCAAGGGTCAACAAATAAGTTTAAAAGGGAATGTGGCACCTCTCACAATGGGATTTGTAGTGAAATAGCCATGTGATAGAATCCACTTGATCGATATTTGACCTGTCCCAGAATTTACCGTACGGAGAAAAAGGAAGAAATTCACCTCCAACCGACCAGTCTTCTCCATTTGTTTACGTGTTACGATGCGTCCTTAGGAAGGTGACGTCATACTGAAGTCCTGCGCGTGCTGTCTCGGACACATTCTTTCTAGCCATGTGATTTACCTTGGACCCTCCTTGTTTTGGTGGTCAGAACTGCTTATCCCTCCTCCTCAAATAATACATAAAGTTTGGTAAAAAAAAAAAAAAAAAAAAAAATAGTGTATTAACCTTTTGGTGTTGCATACGTATGAAATGCCAGCTAGGCGTCTATGCCACTGTACCGTTTGCGTTGTTTTACCAATAAGTGTGTGTTAATTGAAAACGTATTGAAAAGTCGCACCATGTACCCTGATGCCCAAGAAATACTAAGGACTAGAAATGGGCGCCTGAAATTTTGCCTGTCAAGCATATTCACATGCCAAACTCATCTAATGAATGCATGTTTTTCTGGCGCTATCGACACTGCACACAGCACACAAACACCTAACCCATATATCTACCCACGTACACAGAATATCTCCTACACCTGTCCTCCTCTCCCCCCCCCAAAAGCAGCCACAACCACCACCATTCTCAACAACGCACATGTATATTTTATGATTCGCCACACGACCCCTCCCCGCCGAGGCTTGAACTCGGCGTCAGCTGTGCTCAGCGTGACCTCTAACCTCTGTGCCCCGTGGGCAAACGGCAGCCAGTGGATGGCGGCCGCTGATTGGTGGAGGCGCGTTCACTTGTATTGCGAGATATTCGGCGGAAAATTATCCATGACAATTTTTGAGCCTTAAACCAGGACATACCAGGACCAGGAGATGTATTAATGTTATATTTTTCAAACATCCCTAACCATACTTTGCTCTGTATTGATTTGATTATCTGCTCCACCATCCGAGGCCGCTCTTCGGTACAGGCGAGACGACGGCACATTCAGCACAGGCCAGCCGGCGGCCGAGTTTGCTGAAGTCAGGAGTGTTGCGAGACGGGTTTCTGCTGAGTGGAGAGGAGCAGGGCTCGGCCCGAAGGTAACCGAGGGAAAGAGAAGAGAGACGTACATACAACTAAAACTTAATCGTCGGACGAGTTATAGAGAGAGGTCTAAGGGGCTGTTCATAAATCACGCCGTTCGCCGACGGGCGGGAGGGGATTAGTTGAAAAATGGCGCCATGATGAGGTCACGGCGGGGGAAGGGGCGCTGGCCGAAAAGTGACGAGTCATATGGCACTGGTGGGCTGTGGCCACCGGTGCACTGGTGTCTTTTGGTCTTTATTTTTGTTTTACACTTTACTGTTGTCTGAACGCATGCACATCTGGAAGGCAGCTGAGTGTAGTGAAAATGGCCAGGTTGCAGCACTGCTTATCCTTTGACCCACTGATTGAAAATCTGCTGAAGAACTCACATCATTACCTGAAGTGACGTCAGAGACGGATCCAGGGGAGGCGAAGGTACCAGTCGCCTCTCCCCTTTTTGACTGCAGAGCCCATCCCTCCCGGGCCATAGGGGCCCTCCCCTGTGGACCCCGGGCTTCGAAGATGCCCAGAACACCATTAAAATGCGAGAGTTGTGCAGTACGGGCGCATTTAACGTGATTCTAGAAGGTGACCTCGCCAGAAACGCCCTGTCTATCGGCACCTTCCATTGCAGCGTTTGTCGTCCGTCCCCAGCCAGCTGCAAAGCTCCGTTCGCCTATATAGCCTGCCCTCCCCTACACGACTATTCTATTGTATCACTCATAAAAACAAGTTCAAAATCTAAGACGGCATCAATCCGAATATAAAACACTAGTTCTTTGTTTCTTTTATACTGACCTCACCTGCACCGGAAAACATGTTATGAACCACCCAACAAATTATTTCCGATATTAACAAAGATGAATAACCGGACTCAAAACTTCGTTTTTCAATGATTTCAGCTATGCCGATATCTGATCTAAATGAGCGTCAGTGAGCGCTACAGCCCACTCAAACGTACCTCGCCCATCCAGCCTGAGCGCGCCCATTTACCAGCCCCGCTGTGAGCATCAGTAAGTCCTGCACCCAGCCTTAGCTGCCATCCCACATCACCACACTCGCGCTCGGTCCTTATCAAACACCATCTTCGTCCGCGGTCGGCAATTTCGGTAACGAGCGCTCATTTAGAAGCCAGTCATTACCGACACGTGGGCTGCTGCATCGTCTCATGATTGATGATTACGGATGCAAAAACCGCGCCCGATGCCGGCAGTCCCAGGTGTACCAGGTATGGTGCGCTGTTCGGGCCCGGTGTCCGTGAGACCGGCTCACGGACACCACGGCCGTTTTGTACCGCCGCAGGCCATTTGGCGGTATAAATTGCGGTCGGACATGCACAGCGACACCCGCCGCGGTTACAGTGAGTTAGGATTAGCGGTTAGGCCGGATCTGATTACTTCTGTCACATGAAAACCTTGTTAGGTGAATTAAGCCGTAGTTAGCAAAAACAGTTAATGACGGACAACGGTCGTAGTAACGTGAGGCAGCTGTGACTACCGAATTAGACGCACCATTATTCGAATGCTTGCACTCTGCAACGATCGTAATGACGCTGTCCAATATTAAGCTGCGAAGCAAGCCGAAAGGTTTAAGAATAACGTTTCCGTGGGGGTTAGTTATTTTGATTTAGCTTACCATAATTCCAGTCACATGACGGCCGTCACTTTTGGTGATTCACGTACACTGATCATGCAGCAGGTGCAGGGAAAATTGTGCCAGTAAATAGCGCCCCTAATGTTTTACAGCTACTCTCACTGCTCGCTTGAAAGCCCCGTCCCACCAGCGCCGTGCTGTTGCAACATTTTTAACAAAAGCACAAACTCCGCTCATTTACACGGGATCAAAGTCTCATTAGCGGCAGGTTTGCCTTCAACGCCCGTGCCTAAGCCTCTGCGGTGTTCCTCATTTGCGGCCCGCTGTTGCGACGGTGCCGGCCGCCGGTAAAAACCGCGCCGCCCCGCCGTCCGTCGCCGCCGCAGACGCCGGAATTGCCGGCGTCGGTAGAAACGGGAGCTCGCCGGCTCGGCACATTTAATCCACTCTTAACTGACCATTGTTAGCTCCTTCGTCTGCAGAATGCAGATATTTATATTAATTCATCTGGGAAGTGCAAGAGATTTTCTTGCCTTGTCTGGCGGAAACGGAATTTAGTTATCGACAGTAGTGCTAGAATCGGCTAACAGTTTGAAAGCTCTTCACTTCCTTCCTGTCTTGCTGTTTCCTGAAGTTTCATCAAATCGTACTAGAACGTTATGGAAATCAATGGCCTCATAGTTCATAGGTTTTGAAGTGCTGCAGCGAGGAGCATGATGATAAGCTGATAAGGTGATGATAATTAGGTTGGGGGGAAAAATTTTAAAAAAAATTTTTTTAAATTAAAAAAAAAAAAATTTTTAAAAAAAAAAAAAAATAAAAAAAAAAAAAAAATTAAAAAAAAAAAAAAAATTTTTATTTTTTTTTTTTTTTAAATTTAAAAAATTTAAAAAAAAAAAAAAAAAAATATTTTTTTTTTTTTGGTTAATAAGGTGGCCTGTCCCCTCGAATCCGGAAATGTAAAAAGCCTGAAGATTATATATTCGGGCTCAGCCCTTCATCAGAATCGTGTAGAAAATATCAAAAATTTTCGGTCATAGTGTAGCCAACCCTCGAATTGAGCTTCACACAAATGGCTTTCAGAATTTTTAGCCTTAACATACAAGGAACGTCCTGGCCTATTATGCGGGTCTAAGATAGGCTATCACTTAACAGCAGTGGTTTAAGAGGTAAGGGAGGGACCAGCGTAAGAATATGTGTTCTGGGGTAGGACATCCATACATTATTGATGATGCTTTTGATGCTAGACGTATATGCATTTGACGTTTACCTTTGGGCCAGATTCACAGGCTGGAGAACAGGGCTATAGGGTAAGGGCGGGTAGGAGTACGCAGGAGATAAGAATACGCAGCAGCTGTTTTGGCTGCTTAGCAACCAATGAGATGGTGGATACCCTAGTATAAAAAAGCAAGGTCAGTGCCTAGGCTGCACACCAAAATTCAACGTGCACCTGTTCTTTCCGCGGGTGTTCAAAGCAAAATAAGTTTCTGGGCACCCTTGAAGTAATATTTCTTGACTGAGTAAACTTGTAGACCATGCTTCAATTATCAAAAGTATTGTATTACGGTCTGTCTTCAGTAAGAAAAATGAGCTGGGAGTGTGCTACAGGACCGGAGATCACGCTAAAATGCCTGCCAGCATGTTTATGAAGACTTTCTTCCCAAGGGAGCATGTCCGGCAAGAGTACGCAGTAGACCATTGGGCAAGAGTGCGCATGCTTAAGAGATAGGAAAATTTTTATTTTCGCTCGGAAAGTAGTCCGTCATTCATATTGGGAGAACCAAACGTTGCAACATAGTTCTTGTATATTCAGAACGATATAAAATCATACAATCGCCTAGTTTGGCGACAAAAAACTTCGCGATATGGCCTATGCACCTAAAGCACAGCGGGGCATCAGTGCGTACTCCAGCCTCCTCTCTTGCGTACTCTTACCGACCCACTCCGGCAAGAGTACGCACGTGACTTTTATTTTTGATGGGCTCGTGGCGAGTTCCTTTCAGAGACATCGAGTTGAAACATGGACCATGCATAGAAAATTCTTCAGGCTAAACAACCACATAAAAATATTGGCTGATAGACTTATAGGAGAAAAGTCAAAGCCTTTAGAAAGTTACGTGCGTACTCTTGCACGGACTTCCCCTACTTGTTAAATTAGTTGAACTGGTCAGAAGTGATGGGCTTAGGTCAAAGGTACGGCTTAGGTATCGTTTTTTTCTTTTTTAGGTAATTTATCATTGATGATGCTTTTCTGCAGCCAGATGTATACTCATTCGACGGTTAACGTTGGGCCAGAGGTACAGGCTGGGAATAAGGGTTTATTAATGATTGATCAGATTAACTAGCGCAAAGAGATGGTTGGATCTTAGGGGAACCTAGGGGTTGGGGTTTTGAAATCTGCAAATAATTATTGATAATGCTTTTCTGCAGCCAGATGTATACTCATTCGACGCTTAACGTTGGGCCAGAGGTACAGGCTGAGGAAAAGTATTTAACAACGATTGGTCACATTAACTAGCTATGAGAGATGCATTTCTTTAGGGGTACTTACTATGGGGAAGGGTTGTTAAATAAATAAAAATTGATTTTTTTTCATCCGGACGTATACTCATTCGACGCTTAACGTTGGGCCAGAGGTGCAGGCTGGGAAAAAGGGTTTATCAATTACAAACCGTATTAATCAATATTAAGCAATGGATTGAGTTTAGGGATAAGTTGACCCTGACCACTAAGTACAATCTTAATTAATTAATTCGAGCGAGGCATTTATAGTAAGATATAGCCTTATGCTGAATTAAAAGGGGAAAGTTTGCAGTCATTACACCGATCTATTATCACGTGTACTAGTGCTAAATAAGTAATTATTGTTAGCATTTTAGCTGCGGTCTACAAATATATATATATATATATATATATATATATATATATATATATTATATATTATATATATATATATATATAGTTATGATGTTTGGATAAACTAATTTTAAAACATTTATTCTAACGCGTCGCCTTTAGTTCACATTTATCTTACATATATATATATAAAATAAGAACAGAAGCATACAAATAACCGATTAAGATACTTCAGCGAATTTTTCATTGCTATTGAAAAGCTAGTGTTTGGCTGAAATAATAGAAAAGTCTGCCACACAAGTAATGGTCTCTTGTTGTATTGTCGGCATTACTCTTAGGTAAGAGGTACCAAGACCGTTGTTGTCACGACATCCAATTTTTTCATTCTAAAAGGCATTTGTGTAAAGCTCAATTCGAGGTCTGGCTACACTATTACCGATAATTTTGGATATTTTCTACACGATTCTGATGAATGGCTGTGCCCGAATATATAATCTTGAGTGCTTTTTACATTTCCTGATTCGAGGGGACAGGCCACCTTATCAACTTATCATCACCTTATCCGGCTCATAGTTCATTGACATGTAATAAGGAAGTGATATTTGAGGTAATGGAACGAATTTTAGCAAGAATTCACCGCCATTAGTGCACAGTTTCAAGCCTGGAACCCCACAATGGCCTTGAGGTTAATATGGAGGCAAAATGCAAATGCATCATTGAGAAGGTTATACCTGCAACTACATCCGCTGGCGCCCAACCTAATAAAATCTTTGTTAGCGTAGTCAGACAGGAGTAAAAGGAAACTTGATTGTTTAGAGATAGTTGGTTACGTTGGGCTTTGCACCTGTTTAGATGACATGTATCCCATATCCCCGGCGAAATCGAGGCGGTGCTCCTTTTACAGGACTCGTGTTAGTCTCTTATCATGCCCATTCTAGCCGTACAGACCAACTCTCAACAGCGATACCAGACCGAGAGGAAACGCTAAACGCCTGTAAAGATAATAATGCCGACCTGCGGGAGAAAACATCATCGTTTAAAGCCTTTGCTCTCGATTCTTATCGCTCACGAGCTAGTATTTCACTTCTTATTGACCAGCAACTGCTATGTTCCATCCCTCTGCAGAGGTGTTGCCATGCGGAGGGTTCGTGCTCCATTCTGACCTCTCGCTGCGATCCGGCCGACACCGAACAGCGTCCAACAACACCGGCAATTTGTGAGTTCCCATCGTCGGCCGATACCATCTCCGACAGGGCAAGCCAGTCCATTGAGAGCGGCGACAGCAGTGAGAGTCCACACCTGGCCTGAGCGGTGGCCGCTCAGATCTGTATCGCGCCGGTGTCTCTGTGGGAGCCGCCCTCCGACTGACGCCATTGTCGTCGGTGAACCTCAACTCGCCGACGTCGAGGGTCCAGCAGCTTCATCGGCACTGATGGCAAGGTTCAGTGACGGATACAAGGGGGTAGGGGCTCAACCCCCTTGGAAATGGCCGAATACCTTTAATTAATACATAGGCGGAGGCCGATCCGAGGCAGTGGTGGGAGAGGTTCAAACCCCTCGCCCCCCCGAAATGTAGTCCTGGATCCGCCACTGGTGAGGCTCATCGCGTTAGGACGGTGGGTCCGCTGCTGTCTCAGCGAACTGGTCGGCCGTCAATAAAGTCATGCCGTGTCTCAAAACGGTAGTCCGGGGAGGAATCCCCGCTCGAGATTCAGAGCAGAGGTGACGGATATTGGGGCCACGGAGGAAGAAAAACACGACAGGAGGTGGATTCTGGGCTGGGCCGGGCCAGAATGAAAACTCCAATATAGCAGAAGATTAATATCCGATGGCTTAGCCGGTCGGCGCTCAGCAGAGGGGGCGGAATGCACTTTCTCTGTGGGATTTGGGTACGATACAATATAGAAGAGTTAATAAATTTTGCAGTTATTCCTGGTTGGGGATAAATATTCCATTTATCAAATAATGCAACATGCTTGTTATACTTTCAATGCAGAGTTCCTTAGGGTTACGGTCGGATTTACCTGTTTGCTGATTTCTCCTCGATTTCCAGGGATCACATATAGCCTCTGCAGCTGCAGTGCCCAAAACTCCGATTGCCAGGGACGAATGTTTGCACAATTCCTGCTGCGACCATGATCCCGCGTCCCATAACCCCAGATTTAATAAAAAGACATGAAGACTAAGCAGGCGCCCATATAGGTAGAAGAACGGTCAAAATGTACCATTCGGAAGAGCACTGTAGCACCGCCCACCATAACACATGTTTCCGGCGGCTGAAGCAGCGTAATGCTGCATTCCGGTAGCGATTTGTCTGCGGCGTCGGCCAAACGCAGCACGGTGCCAGCGCACCTCCGCCGTGCCTCAGCCAATTTGTCTACGGCGGGACAGTCGGTGTCAGCGCCGGGGGCGTTTTTAGCGACCGGCCGGGTCACGCGCCGGCGAAGATGAGACAACGCGACGGACTGCGCCCCCGACCCCCGGAGTGAAGCCGCCTGGGTGGCCTGGGGCGGTGACGAAGCGGTGGTTGACCTGTGTGGCGTCGTTAGAACAGTGGCAAAGAGAAAGAGATTCGTGAATGGATCACGGTATCCACTAAAACTGTCTCTGCACGCTGCTATGCTGCTGAAGTAATTAAAACCACGATCTTCTGAACCGAGCCAAGAGTGGCGGAGGCAAGCAGCGAACTCGGATTACCTCCTGCCGAAATGGTCCGGTTTGAAGACAAGTATCGAAGCAGTTGTCTGTCTGATGGGTCGTGATTCTCGCACTATTGATTCTGTGGACTTGTTCTGATTATTCTGGAATATGAGTCGCGTACTATTGGCCAAGAAGTTTGTAATTCAACTGTCAATATGCGCTCGGTTTAACCCTCGCCCCGGTGTGGGGCGGGGTGTTTGGACACCCCATGTTTTTCGGCGGCACAAAAAAATCGGTGGCGCAAAGCTTCGATGTACATGGCATACCTCATTCCTGGTCTATTTCGCAATTTTCCCCAAAATTTCAGGGTTGGTTCTTTTCAGGTCAGCTCATCAGTGCAGGTCAACTGACCTCACCTCCAAAAAGGTTCAAGATAGCATAAGTAAGAACAGGGTTAATCTATTCCAAGTGAAAGTCATATCACATAACTGGGCCCACCGAGTACCACAAAATATATTCCAGTATTTTTCATATCGATAACCTAGGATCAGGTACGGATCATGACCTCTCCGTTGGAAATGCATGTGGAAAACAGGAATTATGCGAAAAATGGCTCTATTTATGTAGATAGAGCTTAGAATACCTTCATATTCTCCAGATCGTAGTATCCTAGGCCCCTTTCCAGGTTCATGTTACAAGTTTGGACTTGTGACCTCTGAGAGGTCATCTGAGACTACTTAATCAGGTTTTCAGACTTGAACTAAAAACTTTGCAGGAAATAGTGATAACGCTTTTATTTTGATACCATTGCTTTTTGATTATTGCTCTGAGGCGATTGATATGCATACTGGCTATGGTAGATTGAATGTTAACCTTGACCTGACCTTAGGCCAGGTAATTTTTTATGTTTTTAAGCTAGTATAGCCATATTATACACCATTCTATTCGCCGTAACAAGAGGAAGCAAATAGTGCCTGCCAATTGATCCTAACTCAACTCTGTCAGACGCTAGAGCCCAAGAAACTTTTCTCTAATCTGTCACCTTCTTTGACCTGTCATGGCCTCAATATTGGCCAGGGTCAAAAGTGACCGATTTAGCTACTTCATTATGTTAATTATGAACTTCGAACTTCATACTTGAACTTACGATCTTATGAACTTCCTTTTCTTATTTTTATCAGCGCTCGCTTTTTTCGCTATCCCGTATAGGAGCCGAGATCGAGGGAAGTGTTTGAAATCCTCCCCCACCAGGGTGAGGTCGGCCTGGAGGCCCTACCGGGGTGGGTGTTAATGCGATAATATGGCTACACTTATTAATATGCATTAGGTGGCTTCCGCTGGGGACAGGGGCGTGGATTGCTAGCCGTTGGGGTGCACGGGTACTTCAATCAGATGCTAGACAACGGTGAAATATCCTTCTAATTTTTATATTTATTTCAGGAATTTTGCATGGGTTTGTAGTGCTTAAAAGGGATTGTTGCAATGCTGAAACAGTCCTTACAATCTACCTAATATTCAATTCACTCTGGCACTTCTCTTAGTTGCATACCCGAATGCTTTTCGAAAATCCATGCCACTGTGGGAGAGGATTCACGTTTGTTTTGTGCTCCCTGTTCCATGCCAGCTCTCATATAGGCATTAAACTCTAATCAAGTAGAATATTTAACCGAAGTTTTGGGATGGATGACGATCGCTGAGATGCGGTTATTTCTCTCCTTATACAAATTAAACATTTAAATAATGAGCGGAATCTTTAACAATGATAACATTTTGTCATTGTTCTGCAAATATTTGATAAGCCTTACTAAATGAGAGTAAGCTAAGCGAGTCCTCACAATGACAGACATCCTCTATGACTTTTAGTTTATTGTGTATAAATGACATGCGGACTCGGTGCGTTACCAGCGCACAGTGCACTGACTGGTAAACACAGGCGGGTACCGCGCTGGCGTCCGCGCCTGTTCTGGCGCTGGTTTCGTTATCGCCGTGAAATCTCAGCGCTGCTTTACCACGCCCATTGCCGGCGCCCGGTGAATATTTAACGTCACCGGCGAATCCTGACTGAATTAATTGGCCTCGTCTGGTGCGTTAGCGGCGCGCGCCAACGATGAATAATCATTGCTGGCGTACACCACGTGACAGGACAGCCGCCTCAGTCGGCGCCCTGTCTCCCAGCGCGGCAGCGGTGCAGCGGGGCTGCTAATGGCGGAGGTCCGTCACCTGCCTCCTCCGCCCCAGCTTTGATTGGATTTCACGGAAAAGGAGGTGCGGCAGAAGGGGATTGTCCTACGCATTTGTGGATTAGTCGTGGGGCTTCAGACAACAGGAATCCATCAATCAGACTGAAATATAAGTGGCCTACAAGTTCCTATGAGTCTCAGGCGTACTGTTCATTGTCAGAAGCACTTGATGAAAGGAAAGTGTTTCCATTCTATATATATTCATTCTATTATATTTTCTGGTCCTTTCGTCAATATCTAGTGTTGGGATTCCGGACTGCACGGCTATACAATCTCATCTATACGCATGCTCCTATCCTTTCTGTCTAGCAATGGTTCCTGAAAATTAAACAGAGGGACTACAGTCCTGATATTAGGGTCAATGTCGCAAAAGTCCGATACCACTTGGTTACGGTTAATTACATCGATGAGATTGGGTACGCTGTTTTCTTTGCTGCCCGAATCTCAGTCTCTGCGTTAGCCGCTTACCGCTTGTCTTCCGCCCTGGAAACAAAAAGTGCGGAATTTCTACCAAACACAAAGATATTTTTATCCAGTCTGCCAATCAAACAGTAATGCAATGTGGGAGGATATTTAACGGGCTGTTGGTTATGAGCTATGATTCCCGCAACGCCATGGAGCTTGTCCGGAATTAAAGTAACGAAGGAACAACGCATTATTTAACGTTCTCAGATCTGAACATGCGGGTCCTCATATATCTTCCGATCCTACATGTGTTTGTCTCATAAAACACCGCAGCCGATTCGAATGTTATAATTTCTGAATATTTTGAATTCATGGCTCTTGCCTTTAAGTTGTAGTAAAATGGGCCCAAATGTTGCACCAATAAGCAGAAGCCGTTGTTCTTCGTCAAGGGCTTATTACTAGACTTGCAGCTGCGCAGTCGGCTCAGAGGTCCGACTTCGGCTCGAACCCAAAAGTTCAGTGAGGTGATCAAACAACTCTCAATCTCTACAGGCAAATGCCAACATAATTTCACCGCCTGTTCGCGGCGGAAGACCAGTGGTCAAAGCCTTCACTCGAACCCCTCTTGTGCACACGTCTTGGAGGGGACAGTTCTCCGAAGGGGCCGCGTCGACGCCGGCGCCCAGCGCCTACCGGCCGCGCTGCCGCCGCCGCCGCGGTGCGGTGACGAACGCGCGCTGCAGGCCCCGGTAGCGCGGTGTGTGCCTCCCTGGTCGGCCGGTCACCGCGCAATTACCTCGGTCACGCGCGTTACTCAGTGCAGCTGATGACGAACGCCGTCCCGCGGCGCTGAGATGCAGCCATGGGATGAATGTACCTTCACAGTGGCGTAACGCACGTTGTAATACAAACATGGCAGTGGATTTTGGCAAGCGATTGGTCTCCCGCTTTTCATAATCTTAACCCACGTGGCACTGCCAAATATTTTCGGATGATTCATATGTTTCGAGGTTTGATTGAAAGACACCCCAATTGCGGACTGTGTTGTGCCTCACTTGCCATGTGATGGAAAACGTTAAGAGGAAATGCTTTAGAATGGAAATAAATACGTGAAATGGGTGGCATCAATGATAAGAAAGAATGTAGCCACAAGCCTTATCATGGAACAATTTCTGAGAAAATGGAAGGAAAATCATAAGCGCCGCGATCGCAGATGTCAGTGTGAAGCTGTCACGACACCTAACATTGTAGGGTGAACATTTTCGCGGGGTTGATCCGAATCCTGAAACGTTTGAAGCAATCGCTAAGTGTCGGAGGTGATGTTGCTACTTCCATGCATTACATTTAACCGATACGTGCAATGAAACAAATCATAGCCAGCGCTCTCTCGTGCACACAACCCCGTTACCCTCACCACCCCTCAGAAGCACGCGCAGGTCGGCTGTCATGCGTACTACGTCGTCATCCGTCACCGGGTGTCATCCGTCAGTGGACGGCATCCGTCACCACACATCACTGCCGGACGTCAAAGCGGCTGCTTCAAGTCACAATGACACAATCACCTGCGCGTGGAGACACCGCCCAGGCCCGAACAAACGACTTTAATTAGGCCGGCCGCGCGCCAGAAATGTCTACAATGGCCCCGCCGGGCGGTTAATCACTGCGCCGCATACTTTTGTCACCCGCGCAGCTGCCAGCGAGTTGGCAGCTCACGGCAGCTGCCAACTCCTGGCCCGGAGGAAGTGGGGAATAAATACTGCCGTCGGAAAAAAACAAGAGGCTGCGAATATTGCATACGGAACCATTTGATGCTAGACCATCTGACTTTCAGCAAGACTACGTTATGACTTACCGTGAGCTTAGGTCATGTTAGGTCAAGAGGTGCTCTAGGTCAAACCACTGGCAGGAGGAGGTCTCTATGATCCACATTTAAGGGAAAACCCTGGAATTTTCCTATAAAGTTTACTTTACCAGACCTCAATAACTCGAATGGCATGAGAGCTATGCTCATGTGTCGTAAGCACTGCACTTTTAGTGGAAATGACACGAATAAAAATTAAACTAACCTCTGGAGGTCGAACCATTGGCCTGATCGCTAAAACATGTCAAGTAAACCCATACTGAATTCACGCGAGCTTTCCAATGCGTTTTTCAGATTTGCACCAACCCTCATATTTTCGGAGTTAGATAGGGGCCATCGATGCCCCCAATGGGGCGAAGATTGCGCCGGACCCCGCGGGCGCGGGTTAAACAGTTTCCGGAAGGCGTCGCCCCTACCCCGGTAAGGCGAAAGTGGCACCAGAACGCCGTTGGGGTTCCACTTTCGCCGTAATGCAACCAATGTTGGTGCCTTTAGTGCCACCTTCCACACACACAGGGCCGCACATTGTTTAATGATAAAAATTGTCTCCACAATAAGAACCGGAATGTTTGTGAAAAATATTTCGCTAAACTCTCCGGGTAGCTTTCTTCACAAATATTTTTACTTCAGAATTTTTTTGTTTTTTATCTCAGGCTCCCTAAAGCCCCATAAACTCTCCGGTTAGGTTCGCCCCTGGTGCTATTGTCAATATTGCTGGCATAAAACTGACAACACCTTCTCAAAGCCCCCATCGTAGCAAAACTTCAGTCACAGTTTTAAACCCATTCAGCACAGACGACCCCGTCACACACGTTAACCAAAGAAGTTCAGGGAAAGTTAGAAACATTTGGGAGGTGAGCCTTTCAAAACATTTTGTTGCAAAAGCCAAACTCCCAGCTGAAATCAAACCCCGAATCCATTGTTTTAGTCACTGTGACACGAGAACACAGTCTTTCCTCAGCATTTATTAAAGCACACTGAGTTTACGTTTTACGACTCCAAAACGTCCAATGTTTGCTTGCCTCTTGTGGAAACATGATTCTGACGCTCCTGTCTAGACTGGATAACTCTGCCACCAGCCGGCGCTGGGCCGAGCATCAACGCTTTCCGCTGATGCTGCCGATCAAGTAACTTAGCGGCGTCCAGATCGGCAACTGAACTCTATCAGTCACCCCGAATCTTCTAAATTGCAAGCTGTAGTAAGCCATTTCTAAAGAGTGGACGGCGGCGTTGTCCTGACACGAATTTCGTCCCCTTGCCGCCACTAGGCCGCGGGGCTGGACGGCACCAGGCGCCCACGCCGACCCGCATCTGCCGCGGCTGGCAGTGAGCGCGCTGTGGGAGGCGGCCGACACCTCCGCCCCGCCGTATTGTTTGCCAGCACGTTATCAGCGACCGGCAGCGAACATCATGTAGATGCCACCCGATAGCATTGTGCCCGGTTTAACGGCGGCGGTGTAGCGTTTCTGGCGCGTTCCCAGCGGTAATTACCCGTGTTGTTGACAAAGCCGGCCACTTGGGCGGACCACAACACGTCCGGGCGGGGTCGGCGCCAGCGTCTCATGTGTGATCTGGACTGCATCCCGGGCTGAACCTCCGAGCCACGCTTTTTGTTGGCAATGAAAGCAGCCTTTCAGGGGAACACAGTTTGGTTTGACCACTAGGATTATTGGTAGACAAAAGTGGAGGATGATTCCGTTTAATTTGATATCATCCCCAGGATTTGCAGCAAAAAGTGGAAAGAAATCCAAAAAGTAGCTGTTCGTTGAGCGAGAACCCTCTTTTGTCTTAAAACATTTAAATAAACACATTCAAGGATGCCTTAATTATAAATGAGAGGAAAGCAAGTAAAAAAATATAGGTGGAAAGTTATATTCGTTACTCATGGCCGAATGCTTGCTTATGTTTATAGATAAGTACCTAAAATACCACAAACACACCTTTATTTGTGATATCCAAGCGTATATCCGTTATGTTTCAAAACGGCAAGTGAAGGTTGGCTAACTTTTTGGATATTTCATGGTTATTTTCGAACAGAAACGCAAGGACATCGTACAGTGGATAAGTCTGGCCGTTGTAAATGAACTTTCTGACTAAAACAGACTTTCTGAATCAACTTATTGTTGGGCTTAATCCCCACTTACTACAAAATGGAGATAACATTTATGTTGTAGTTAGTAATAATTAGATTGTTTATCTATTTTAACTTCAATATGAAAAAACAATTCTCTGGATTACCGTTCACAACTAAACTTAAAGCCCTCTTCAGAAAGATAAGCCTCTTTATCAAAGCTCACTCGCTTTCCGGTTGGGGATGTTTTGTTTTTCAAGCACCACCCGGCTTACACGCGTTCTATCGGTCGGCCAAGGTGCCGGCCGATATTCTTTTTCTCACGTTAAGTTTCAGTATGCACATATTAATCATACTAACTTTGTTGTATTACAAGTATGTAACTAACGTTTGTATGTACATACATATATGCGTACGCTACCAGGGCTGCAGTACGGATAGTTGTTGCTTTCTTCTGAACTCAACTCCCATATTTGTAGAGCACAAAACCATTATTAGCCCATTCTTACAGCCTGCCCCCAAAAAAGTCAGCCGTGGCACCACCCATTCACGCAGCCGGTAAGCAACCCAAGAAGCAGAAACCCGGACGGTCGAAAACTGTGTGTAAATCAGGCTACTAGAGCTCCCCAAAAGCTTTATTGAGAGCGTAATGCAAGCTGGCTGACAAATGCACATCCCTGGTAAATGCATACATATGTAGGATAACGATCCTGCTGGTAGATTGCATACATAGGCTTGAAGCGATGCAGCCATAGGCGGATTCAGGGGAGGGTAAAGGGATACTTGCCCTCCTCTGATCGACCCTCGGTGCCCCCTGAAATGGAGGCTGCGTCCCTTGAAACGTCTATACGCCTGAAATCTCCTTCCCACCCAGGACCCAAGTATTGGCGCCCCCGCGATAGAATTTGGCGCCCACCTGATGGGGTTTGTCGTCCAAAAGTGACGCACCCTAGTCCAGATGCTCCTCCCCCTACCAAGTGCCCTCCCCCCGATCGGTAATCCTGGATCCCCTATGTTAGTAAAGTCGGGCGGCCCAGGTCGTAGTATGTATGTGCATTGTTCGACGAAGTTGAGGGAGATTTCACGACGCTTTAAGTCTGCTCGGTGATTAGATCACTCAAGGTCTGTAAGGAGATCAATTAAGCCTGAAGTCTTACCACGCTGAGCACTATCCTTGGGACGAGCTTGCTCGGCGTCCATCCCGGGTCTTCACTGTCCGAAGCCAAATCGTGCAGCTGCGCCGTTGTTAGCTGTTCCCGGGGGTGCCGAAACCGTTGTAGTCACATCTCGCCCTTCCAGCGCCGTTATTGCCGAACGCCCTATCTCTTCCTTCTCTGCTGTCAGTGGAGAAACACTCGCTCGTGCCTCGCGTCACCTCTGCGGTTTTGTCGCTGCCGTGTCGGTCCCAGATGAGCCACAAATCAGCTGAAATGTCGGCCGCTCCGATGTAATCGATGTAACACGCTCCAGCGAAATGAAACGAAAACACGCCGCCGACAAAATTGGTCGTGTCAAGGGAGGGCGAGGCACAGCGCGGCGGGCTGGCTGGGTTAGTGACCTGTCCCGCTCTGCTTTAAACTTGTTAACCAGTTCGGAACAGAGGAGGTGTTGAAAGGAGAGCCCTGCCTCCAATAACAAGCATGGCTTTTCGACAGAACTGTGACACAGAGGAACAGAAGTTGGTTAACCCGGTTACTGGGTAGGTGGCAAATATGCATTATTTCAAGGTGTGTGGTTGCGGCAAAATAGAGGTTTGGGGTGCATTGCCCAAACTAGAAAACAGTTTTCCTTATAGAGAATTAAGCGGGCAACTAGTAGTTCAATTCAGTAGCGGTTTTTAAGATGTTCCCTGGCCTCTCCCCTCGAATCCGGAAATGTAAAAAACACTGAAGATTGTATATTCGGGCACAGCCCTTCATCAGAATCGTGGAGTAAATATCAAAAATTCTCAGTCCTAGTATAGCCAGACCTCGAATTGAGCTTCACACAAAAATGCCTTTTAGAATGAATCGTTAAAAATAAGATAAGATGTCGTGACAACAACCATATTGGTACCTCTAACCTAAAAGTAATGCCGACAATACGACAAACCTAGAGCAGTATTTGTGACAGTCTTTTCTTTTATATCAGCCAAACACTAGCTTTTGATTAACAGTGAAAAACTTGCTGAAGTACCTTTATCCGTTATTTGAATATTTCTGTTCTTCTTATATATATTTTTTCCGTCGACTGCAGCTAAAATGCTAACCAAAAACTACCTATTAAGCACTAGTAGACGTGATACTAGATCGGTGTAAAGACTGCATACTTTCCCCTTTAAGATGATGCTATATTTACAATAAAAGCCTCCCTCGAATTATCTAGTTAAGATTGTACCTAGTGGTCAAGGTCCACTTTTTTTTTGTAATTGATAAACCCATTTTCCACAGCCTGCTCCTCTGGCCCAACGTTAAGCGTCGAAAGAGTATACGTGTGGCTGTAAAAAACACATATTATAAATTTTACATTATACTTATTCAACAACCCTTGCCCTTAGTATGTACCTCTTAAACAAATGCAACTTTTATAGCTAGTTAATGTGAACAATCATTGGTAAATACTTTTCCTCAGCCTGTACCTCTAGCCCAACGTTAAGTGTCGAATGGTTATACGTCTAGCTGCAGAAAAGTATTATCAATAATTAGTTGCATATTTCAAAAACCCCAACCCCAGTACGTACCCCTAAAATCAAAACATCTCTATGAGCTAGTTAATCTGATCAATCATTAATAAACACTTTTTCCCTGCCTGTATCTCTGGCCCAACGTTAAGCGTTGAAAGAGTATACATCTGGTTGCAGAAAAGCACCATCAAAGATAAACTACCTAAAAAAACCTGAGCCTTATATGTGACCTAAGTCCATCACTTCTGACTAGCCAAACTAATTCAACCATCATAGCCCTTTTCCCAGCCTGTAAATCGGGCCCAAAGTTAAACGTCAAAAGCATATACGTCTAGCATCAATAACACTATCAATAATGTAAGGAAGTCCTACCCCAGAACACATACTTATGCTGATCCCTCCCTTACCTCTTAAGCCACTGCTGTTAAGTGATAGCCTATCCTAGACCCGCATAATAGGCCAGGACGTACCTTGTACGTTAAGGCTGGGATGACGATCCTGAATGATTATGGATTCGGCTATCTTTCTATCTGGATGATCACGTGCCCGATAAACTACTTTTAGCTCAAGTGGTTCTGATATAGCCTGAGTGACCTGTGCTGCATGTTTCTCGAGGAAATGATCTCCTAGAGGTGTGTTCCTAGTTTTATTTTTCGCGTCCCGCAAATGTTCGTTAAATCGCAATCGGACGGGCCTCATCGACTCCCCTACGTATTGAGCCCTGTTTTGATCCTGGTTACATAGTCTACAGTCTATTTGATACACTAAATTTTTCTGTGTGCAGTCGCCTTTAAAACCTGACTTGCATAAATGACACCTCTGACCCCCAGGACATTTTGGCTTAGAAATGGCCGACCTAACCAATGACGACTTAAGTTTCTTGTTATTCTTCCAGGCTATATGTACCTTCAGGTTAGATTTCTTTACGACCTTTTTTATTTTACAGAGTAGCTGTTCGTCTACGTACGGCAAAGTCAAGAACCCATCATAAGAATCGGAGCCTTCTTTCTTTTTCTTGCACCTTCCGTTACCTGTCCTAGCTAGTCTAACCTCCCTCAACAAACGCCTGAGAAGCCCTGCATGATACCCATTTTTTAGAAGCAGATTCCAAATCTTATCTACGCTTTTTCTCTCTTTCTCTGGGCCCGATGAGTTATCCATAGCCCTGTGGAACATGTTTCGGATAATATTGTGTTTCGTAGACGTGGGATGGGCAGATGTACTATGGAGGATGATTCCCGAGTTGGTTGGTTTGATGTAGAGCTCTGTCTCTATCTTAGTGTTTTGGCCGTGTGTTTCTGCTGTGACTAACGTATCCAAATAGGGCACCCCACTCCCACTACCCGTGTGCTCCATGGTAAATTTTAGGTGTGGATGTCTACTGTTCATATAGCTAAGGAAGTCATCCAAAGCTTCCTGCCCATGCGAGAAGATACCTGCATAATCGTCAATGTACCTTACCAAGAACTCTGGTTTGACAGGACATGTAGCTAACGTATTGGTTTCAAACATATCTAAGAACAGAATGGCCAAGGCAGGTGCACATGGATTCCCCATAGCTAACCCTAATTTTTGTCGGTAGTACTGATCCCCAAATGAGAAAACATTGTCACTCAGACACTGGTCGAGAAGTTTAGAAATGTCGTCTTTGGTCAGGCCAAAAGTATCAATATTCTGTGAATGATTGTCTAGCTTTGCTTCTACCGCTTTGATAGCTTCAGGAACGGGTATGTTTCCATACAAATTGACAACGTCTATGCTGAAGAAAATACTACCTGCTGGTATGCCTTCTGATTGAGTGTGATTTGAGAGTCTCCTCAAAAAGTCTTTGGTATCCCAAATATGCGTAGGTACAAACTGGAGAAGTTGATTAAGTATTCTCTCAAGCAAACAGGAAGTTTTTCTCTGTGGGCCCTCCACAGGCAGATATGACTGGTCTGAGAGGGACTAATGGTTTATGATCCTTCGGTAAGCCATAAAATACGGGGTTCTACTATGCGCGGGGGTTAGATCTGTTACTGTCCTATCCGGCAGTTTTCCCCTCGCAACGCTTTTGAGCGTACGTTTGGTTTTGGCTTCCACATTCTGAACAGGATTCTTTCTTAACTTTTCATAGCTCTCCGGGTCACCTAAGATAGTGTTAACCTTGTTTATATAGACATCTTTGTCTAGAATTACAAAACCCTTACATTTGTCGCTCTGTTTAACTATGACATTTTCGTTTTTTGCGAGTTCATGGACAAGATTACGTTGCTCAGCCGTTACATTATGGGTAGCTACTCTGTGACTTTTATACGTACGCAGAAAAAGTCACAAAGTTCTGCGTACGTATAAAAGTCACAGAGTAGCTACCCATAATGTAACGGCTGAGCAACGTAATCTTGTCCATGAACTCGCAAAAAACGAAAATGTCATAGTTAAACAGAGCGACAAATGTAAGGGTTTTGTAATTCTAGACAAAGATGTCTATATAAACAAGGTTAACACTATCTTAGGTGACCCGGAGAGTTATGAAAAGTTAAGAAAGAATCCTGTTCAGAATGTGGAAGCCAAAACCAAACGTACGCTCAAAAGCGTTGCGAGGGGAAAACTGCCGGATAGGACAGTAACAGATCTAACCCCCGCGCATAGTAGAACCCCGTATTTTATGGCTTACCGAAGGATCATAAACCATTAGTCCCTCTCAGACCAGTCATATCTGCCTGTGGAGGGCCCACAGAGAAAACTTCCTGTTTGCTTGAGAGAATACTTAATCAACTTCTCCAGTTTGTACCTACGCATATTTGGGATACCAAAGACTTTTTGAGGAGACTCTCAAATCACACTCAATCAGAAGGCATACCAGCAGGTAGTATTTTCTTCAGCATAGACGTTGTCAATTTGTATGGAAACATACCCGTTCCTGAAGCTATCAAAGCGGTAGAAGCAAAGCTAGACAATCATTCACAGAATATTGATACTTTTGGCCTGACCAAAGACGACATTTCTAAACTTCTCGACCAGTGTCTGAGTGACAATGTTTTCTCATTTGGGGATCAGTACTACCGACAAAAATTAGGGTTAGCTATGGGGAATCCATGTGCACCTGCCTTGGCCATTCTGTTCTTAGATATGTTTGAAACCAATACGTTAGCTACATGTCCTGTCAAACCAGAGTTCTTGGTAAGGTACATTGACGATTATGCAGGTATCTTCTCGCATGGGCAGGAAGCTTTTGGATGACTTCCTTAGCTATATGAACAGTAGACATCCACACCTAAAATTTACCATGGAGCACACGGGTAGTGGGAGTGGGGTGCCCTATTTGGATACGTTAGTCACAGCAGAAACACACGGCCAAAACACTAAGATAGAGACAGAGCTCTACATCAAACCAACCAACTCGGGAATCATCCTCCATAGTACATCTGCCCATCCCACGTCTACGAAACACAATATTATCCGAAACATGTTCCACAGGGCTATGGATAACTCATCGGGCCCAGAGAAAGAGAGAAAAGCGTAGATAAGATTTGGAATCTGCTTCTAAAAAATGGGTATCATGCAGGGCTTCTCAGGCGTTTGTTGAGGGAGGTTAGACTAGCTAGGACAGGTAACGGAAGGTGCAAGAAAAAGAAAGAAGGCTCCGATTCTTATGATGGGTTCTTGCTTTTAGTTTCTCCGCTTATCCTGACATTTGGTCAGGATAAGCGCCAAATTCAATGAATTTCAATTTATCATAACCAAAAAATCAGTATAAATTTAACCCTATGTTATTTGATGCGAGAAGTCCAGATCCGAGTTTATTCTGACATCGGAGCATGTCAGGATAAACCCTTTTATCCTGACTTGCCGAATTCTACGTTTTCGCAATGAGATTTGAATTCGCCTTTGCCCGCCATTGGTCTCCTTCGAACAAGCCGAGTTTTCTTCTTTGATAGAGAATTTCTTATAACATTTGGCAGCAGTTAGTGGCTTATACCTTTGGGAGCAAGCATGACGCTTTTTTACAAACATGGCGCAGCATTATTGTGCTTGGTACACAAATTTCTACCATTAATAATGCCACATTTTGTCAAGAAGCATCCTGCTTTTAAAGGTTCTTTCGCAGCTTGCGTTTGACATTTCTCCAAATGGACCAATCAGCATTCGGCTTTCTCGCTATGCTGATCAGTGATTGGTTGGTTTTTTCGATCGCTTGGAGGATGTCCAGCTTCGTACAAGTCGCTTACATTGGATATTTTTAGGGCCGTGGTTAAACACACGCATAGAGTCAGTTTTATCAAAGGTATCTTGGTTTTATCAATATCTGATTACATCTATTTACAGGCGTTTACTGCAATTTTGGATGCGGTGTAGGAGCAGAATGAAAATGTCATGCTTCGATGTTAAGAATAAAAAAATAAGATAATGATAAGAAAAAAAATCATGTTGGCAGGTGTTTTTTGTGTGCAAGGCAGGAACCTGGGTGACATGGCTTTCCTTATAAAGATCCGTACCAGTACACCTCAACCTAAGGTAACCTAAGGTAATGCAAAGTGTCAATCAGAGCATGCATCTGGCTGCGGGGGCAGATTTTTCTTTCCACTGTGGCATATATTTTGCCTATATACTGTAGCAAGACCACTAAAAAGTACTAATAATAATTTCTTTATAAATGTGTTCTTTTTGGTGCTGCTATGTCCGCCTCTGTGTCAGTGCTGCCTTAAGAGTCACTTTCTGCCCAAGGTTTCCTTTCTTGCCCCAATGATGGACAAAAGCTGCCCCAAACCAATAGGTCTTCCCTGAGGCTGCCCCAACAAGATTTTGGTAAAAGCTACTGCCTTCTGGAAACTGGCCTGGAAATGTCCCTAAATGTGGTGGTGTGGCAAACTCTATACATTTCTCCTTAAAGGTATTAATATAGACAGCAACATTCTATTTAGTTTTGATATCATTTAGGCGACCAAAATGTATTCCGTGCTCATGTCGGCTTCATAGATTATTGAGTAGGTATAGCTTTGACTTTTTTAATTTTGCTTTTATTATTTGCTGCTGTATGCTCTTAAGCTTAAACAAGAAAATACTTGGCTCCAATTGGTAGCCATAAACAATTAATGTTATTCTTGTATCTTTTCAACTCTTGAGCTGCCATTAATGTGTACGCACACCTACTTTTTGCCATAGGTTTTTGTGAGCAAGGCAGGCACATGGGCGACAAGGCTTGCCTTTAAAGACTTGTACCAGCACACCTAATGTAATCTAAGGTATTGTTAAGTATCAATCAGGGTCTACATTTGGTTGCGGGAGCAGGCTTTTCTTTCCGCGGGGGAATATATCTTGCCTTTATACTGTAGCAGGACTACTAAAAACAACAATTTCCTTTATAAATGTATTCTTTTTGGTGCTGCTATGTCCGCCTCTATGTCAGTGCTGCCCTAAGTGTCACTTTCTGGCCCAAGGTTTCCTTTCTTGCCCCAATGATGGGCAAAAGCTGCCCCAAACCAATAGGTATTCCCTGAGGCTGCCCCAACAAGATACTGTTAAAAGCTGCAACCTTCTGAAAACTGGCCTGGAGATGCCCCTAAATATGGTGGTGTGGCAAACTATATATTTTTCTTTAAGATATGAATATGGCCAGAAACGTTCTACTCAGTTTTAATATCAGTTAGCCGACTACTATGTATTCCATGCTCATATCGCCTTCATATATTATTGAGTTTAGCTTTGACTTCTTGAATTTTGCTTTATTGTATGGTGTTGGATGCTCTTGGGCTTGACAAAATTTTTGGCTCCAATTAGTAGTCACCAAAAATTGATGATATTTCTTATATCTTTGTCAACTCTTGACCCGCCATGGATATCTACGCGTACCTACTTTCTGCCAATGTGCAAGAATATCTGGAATAGTGGAGAGCCAAGTTGTATTTTGAAGTGATTTCTTTCCAGTTAAAGGGATTTTCCAACTTTTAAAATGTGTTGTTTTTAACTGAGATAGCAGCTTTGGAGGGCGTGGTGATAAAACATAGTTGGCATATTTAATTCCACTCATAGCTCTTTGTATGCAATTCTGCAAGCTCAATTCAGTTCCATATATTCACATCATCCTCAACAATGTAAGGTGTCATGAATGCACGTCAATGAAAGGTTAAAATAGTCAATGCAATGGTGAAAACACAATCATAAAGCCATTTTAAAGCAGATAATTTTAAAGTTCAAAGTAAAATAGCTGACTACCCTGTTTTTTTAGCATGAACTACACTTTATCTGGTAGTGCTTGTCATGTGAAAGCTGCCACCAAATAGTGTGGCCATGCAACCCTATGTGTTGCAAGCTGCCAGAAGCTGTCAGGTTCATGATCACATGTGATGCTTGGGTTAACCCAGCATAGTTAGTCAATAGGTCATATATTTGCTTTAAGTAAATTGAGGTGAACAAAAAACTTGTTTTCCTGATTTTCAAGGATTTTGTCCATAAATTGTTCCTTTTAGAATTACAACAAAGTCGTTTATTCCCTGTAACATCGTAGGGCTAATATTACCAACTTTGAGGATTAGGGAGCCATGGACTCCCTGGTTCACTCTGTTCCTATGCACATGATGTCTACAGTGACACATTGTCTTGCAAGGTGGACCTAAAATATTTGTGTAGTACATATCCAGGCGAGTGCCAATTGTCAGTGTTCTGAATATGACAGGGTTCTCAATAAGATGAGGTGTCTATAAAGTATCAGCACATATATTGTGATTTTGTACTCTCCTCCTCCCTGCAATGTCTTTAAATGTCCGTTTTTACATTTGTACGTTCAGTAAGGCTGAGTCTTGCATTGTACATCACTCAGGTTTGTGTTGCATAATTTAACTAATTTTACACTAGGGAACGTGGGGTGATTCTAATTTTTGTAATCTTAAGATTTCTTGCACTCCTCCCCATCCAATGTCTTTGAATGTTGGTTGTACTTTTTACATGCTTAGCATCCAATAAGGCTGAAGCTTACATTGTCCATCAACCTGGTTTGCATTGCATCCCAAAACTGATTTTGCATTAGGAAGCATAGGGTGAAATTCACCCTGCAAAAATGTAGAAATGCCATTAGTTACAACGTTGCAAAAGTAAAGTAAATCCTTACTCAAACGCTTGTGATTGTTATTCTAAGCTTAACACAAATATCATCAAAATATTTTCCCTGTCATGGTTGAAAGACTTCATACTCATCGGGATAATTGGTTTTAAGAGAAATAATCCATAGTAAAGTGGCTGGAACATAAGTGTCGCCACCGGCAAAAAAGTGGGGGGGGGCCAGCCAAACTTCAACCTGATGCTGACAAAAAAACTTTCAACGTCAGGACCAAAAACTGTTCGAATTTGAGCTCCTCGTTGCCTTCCGCAGCGGCTCGGTATTAGAATGTCCGGTTTTATATCATTTTGACTGAGATCAGGAAATTTTTGCTAAAAAAGTGGGGGGGGCCAGGCCCCTGGCCCCCTTTTCCGACGCGTATGGGCTGGAAGATTGTGAAGAACGGCACAGAAGTAAGTGTGGTTGCTTTCAGGCTGCTTAGGTGTTGCTCTCCACCCATAAACCTGGGATTTGGTACACTGCCTGAGGGTATTTACTTAAGGAAGACACTAAGACCCTTCCGACAACACAAATCATGGCTCGACGGGGGTAGAAATTAATATTTAAATGCGGGCGGCGTTTCCACAGCATCCGTCACCATCTGTGGCCCGGATTGTGTTCGATACTTCTCCGTGAAGACAGACGACACTACACTCAAGACAAGTTGCTTATTACAAAAAAAGGCATTAGGAGAAGCAGTTGGAAAGTGCCCGTATTGCACACACCGTACAAAACATTTCAATAGCGTTGGAACGGGTCCACACCTGATGATAAAACTTTGTTAGGTCATTCCATTCTCTACTTTGTCCACCTGCCTGCAGATATCTGTATGCAGGTAAAAGATCTAGCCATCGTGATGGGGCCCATTGCACAGCATGTGCTGCTCTGAGACGCAGGTGACGCTGCGGTCGTCACAGTGGAACTGACGCTGCATGCCCAGGCTGTAGACGTATGCCACATAGCGTCCGGCCTGGGTGGCGCCGCCGTAGTGGAGGCCGACTAGACTAGGTTGACTAGGACACCAGCCGGTAGCTATGGGCGCCGGTGGATTCACTGTTTGACCCTCAGCCGCTGAGTTGTCGCCCTTCTTCTTTTCCGCCAGCTCTTCGGGGAGGGTCCTGGACGACCCTCCCCACCTCCAGAAGGAACGACCATATGCATTTGGCTTCTTGTGTGAAAATAGCGTGTAGGTAGGGCAATGGGCCCCACCTCCTCTGGTGAGTGCCCTGGTAGAGCGGGCAGTCTGTGAGGAGGTATTCTGCTGAGTCCGGGTCCCCGCAATCCGGACACGCGGCGCTATCCGCCCGACCAAATCTGTGAAGCGTGTCGTATGTGGCGATTGGGGACCCCACTCTCAGTTGGGCCAGGATGGTTTGCTCTCGTCTAGATAGTGAGTCCGTCCCCGGCGTGGGCTTCGGGTGTGCTGGTGGGCATCTCTGATTCTGCTGGTCCTGAAAAACGATGCGGCGCGCGCCACCGCCGCTCGGGCCGACTCTTAGTCGATGGGGATGTCCCGCTGATCCTCCCGTGCTCCTCGGTGGGCTAATTCGTCTGTCTCCTCGTTCCCGGGAATGCCCGGGTGTCCTGGGATCCATTGAAACACAATTTTGTGTCCTAGAGAAGATAGCAAGTGTATGTTGCCAGGGGGCTTCTACTTTTAGTGTCTTGGAATTTGTCTGGTCTGCTACGGGTTGGATGGATGCCCTGGGGTCGCATAATATAAAGGAAGTGGCCTCCTCCAGGGCCACTTCCTCCACTCGAGTGCTACTGCACAAACTCCCCGCCGCTCTGGTGGTTTTGGTGGCGGGACCCCCGGGTCGGTGGATAAGTATCCCGGCGCCTCCTGGTAATACCTAAGGAGGCCGATCCGTCAGTCCACGCCTCCACATGGATATATTTCAAGGGCCCTCTCGGCTGCTTCTCGGCGTTTATATGGGGGTCTTTCCTTCCGACGGGTTCCTGGAGGTGCAGGTTGAAGGAGGCGGCTGGTGGATCGGGCAGCAATACTGGCGGGACCAGGCTCTGCGTCTCTGCGGGGAGACCACGTGGGTCGCTCTTCTCTTCCATCCAGATGCCTTTCTTGCGGAAGGTTGGCTTGGTGGTCATTTCCATGTCCTTGTCTGTCTTCCTGTGACCTTGCCCTCGCCCCTCGAATGACCGTCTGCTCTTGTCTTCTTAATCCAAGCTTCCCTTGCTTGGTACTGTAAGTCTTGGGGATGTCGTTTTCTAGGACTCTTCTTGTCGGATCTGGCAGGCGGCGTATTCTTTGGTCTCCTCTGCCCGCTAGTTTCCACGTATTGATATTTCCAGGTCTGCTTTAGCTTCTAGGGTCCCTTTCTTGTCTCTCGGGTGCATCTAGTGATAATGCGGGTGCAAGCGCGCTGTTCGACTTCTAGTAGGTCTCTTGAAGAGCGGGGCTGCGTGATTCATATAAACTGCCGCTCCGTAGACCGCCTTGGCGCGGATGTAAGCCGTGTAGGCCGTACGGAGGACTCGCTTGCATGCTCCGTAATTGCGTTCAGACAGCGCCGCCAGACAGTTTCTTCTTTGGGCCATCGATTTCTTCAGTCTTTTGATGTGCTCTGTGAATGAAAGTGTGCCGTCCGAGGTGAGGCCAAGGAAGGTGGGGTGGGTTATCTGGGGAATCTCCTGTCCCCTGAGATGGAGCCTGATCTTGACTTTGTCCCTCGCTTCGCTGGGGCATAGGGAGAAGGTAGTCACTGAGCATTTTACGAGGGAGGGCAGGACCTTCCACTGGTCGCACCAGTTGGATATCTCGTCGAGTGAGGGTCGTAGGCGGTCCGCGCAGTACAGCAGTTAGCGATCCGATGCCCAGATGGCGAAGTCGTGGTCGTCGCCCTCCGCGCAGAGCTGGGACCGCCGTGCCGGATCGGCGGCGATGTCGCCCGGCTCGTCCTCCTGCAGCGAGCGTCGGTTGGCCTCCTGCAGCTGATATTCCTCTTTTTCAACAGCGCGCGTGGGCCACTCCTTGGCTCCGTCCTGCTCCGCCAATTCCTCCAGACCGGCGTCAGACACCTGCGGAGGATCGAACGCCCACGGCGCCGCCGATCGCTCCGGCTCAGCCGAGTCCTTCCACTTCGACTCCTCAGGCGGGCACTGCGAGCCGTACCTGGTGGCGTCCCAAGCTGGGGACGGACGGCGTCGTCCACCGCACAATCCTGCAGCGTCACGAACTTGGAGATCTTTACGTTGGCGCAGATCTTCTTTGACTCCTTTCCAACAAACAGGTGACGATTCAGCTGTATAATCAGCGTCCTGGGTAATTTGGAGATCTGGGCGGTGATGTTGAACTTGTCGTGCTGACACTTCTCGCAGTGCAGCTCACGTCGGTCGGCCACATGGAGAGGTGCAGCGCGTCCTGCAAGGTGGGTGCTGCGCCGCTTCCTTGGCGCCGCGGCACGTTAACGAATCAGCTATGTTTTCCTGCTGCTTCAGCACCGCCTCCTGGCACTTCGTGCACGTGTATCATTCCATAGTCTAGTACAGGAATTTATATCTAACTGGATTAGCGCCAGTGGTCGGCCGGCTGCTTGGGGAGACCGGTTGACTTCCGTTCTCCTCCTCCTTGATGATATCCAGTAGCCTGAGCAGCCTGCATCTCAGTGTTGTGGAACGCCGAGCCAATCCGAGCAAACGCGCATCGCAGGTAGTTGAGGTGGCTGTAGACGGAGGTGCCGCACGCGCTCTAGCGCAGCTCCATAAGGCAGGTGACGGCGCGCAGGGTGAGACATCGTTCAGGATCCAGAGCCGGCCCCAGGGCCACCATCTCGCTGAGGAACGGCCACAGTCCCAGCAGCGACTGCAGCGTAGCGTTCTGGTAGCACGAGTTGCCTAAGTTGGGCAGACCGATAAAGAGCGGAGCCGGGCTGTGCTTGTGCTAGTCGCGATTACTTGCAAGCACCAGCTCCAGGATCGGTGCCTGCACCTGAGCGCCGTTCAGCAGCAGGGCATTCTCCGTCTCGCCTGTCTTGCGCGGAGATGCCGAGGTCCGGGCTGATGGCGTCTGGTGATGTTTCTGTGTACAACGGGGACTGGCCGTAGCAAGGGCTGCTGCGGAGTTTTCTCGAACAACAGAGATGGAAACTCCTTGTCGCAGTCAGGCCGTCTCTCGGTGATCGCCGCTGACAGCTGTGATGAGCCGTCCCATCTCTCTCAACAGGGTTGAAGCGGCGGGCCCCAGTACATCCGTTATTTCGACTGCCAGCGGCTGGAAACGGCACCTGGAGGTCAAGCTGGCGTAGCGGTGCCATTTCCTCTCCCCTGCCGCACGCGCAGCCGTTCCCGGTTCTAGGGCGGACTGAACAACTGTGAAAGTGAAGGTGTCTACGCAGGTTGCGTCCCACGTTAAACACTTCCCACTGGTGACCGGGAACAATGTATAACCCTTTCGGCCGTTTGCCGGCTCACAAACAGTGACTCCCAGCCGAAGAGTGGTTGCGACGCAAATAGTTTCCCTGTCGAGATCCAGGTAACAAGACATTATACTTGTTCTGATACATTTGTACTCAGTTCGTGACGATAACTCAAACTTCCTCAACCATTCGGCGATCCATCACTCAATCCGCCATCTCATAGGCCCTGACGTTTGTATGCCCCCTTCCCCCCCCACCCAGCTCAATCGCGTTCCTTCGGAGGAGACAAGAGCTGGCTCAATGGCGCCTAGAGCAAAGGCTTGGGATGCGCTTTCATCCATCCAAGTCTTCCAGATCCGCCACCTGATCTCTAATGTTACCTGCATCTTCAAATGCATCATGAAATGCTTGGCAAAAGAGATTAAGGAACGGGACACAGACAAGCAGTACAACATGTTGCACACCCTTATCAAGTACTTTAAAGTGGTAAATGGTATAGTAGAACAGGCATTGATATACTGAAAGATTTTACCAGCAGAGAAAAATATGAACAGCAGTTTCAATGGCTTCTGCAGGAGGTGGAAAATCACAGAATTAAATCTCCTTGGTTCCAAGGAAGCTTTAAAGCATGTTTAGGAGAGAATGTACACTTCCTTAAGTGGCTACAACGTCATGCGCCCGCACTTCCCGACCACTAAGGTGCGTGACCTGACAGGATGCACACAGAATGAAAACAGTTATGACACTCCGAAAATTGTTTCACGATCAGCACATGCAAATGCATTATTACAACGGCGTCCAGCCAAGATCTGTTCTTTATGCGTTTTACCACCTAAAGCACTTTCAGAAGTGAGCTAAAAAGGGCTGGTCAAGGCATCATAAACGAGAATTGCCCTCTTTATCATAGCTTACCGAGACCTTGTTCCTTGGTTAATGACATTCTATGGCTTCTATCATGCCTTTATGAACATTTTGCAAATAGCGGGGTTAAAAGAACACGTTTGAAATGATCATCACCATTAGTGTCAGCTGCAGTTGTCTCCAGTATAGTTATTTTAACGGTAACTCGATGTCTTTAGGTCCCATGAGGGGAGACAAAAATAGTGTCCAATTTTGATATAACTGGCACCGAACGACTTCACTTGGACCATAGAACGGAAGAAATCACGAAACCTGACAACAATAAGCCAAATTGAAAAATGAAATGGCCAAATGGGCAGTCAATCATGAAATAGGGATGCAAAACCACAAAGTCGGAGGTGAGAGCATTCGGGGGTGAATAAGGGCGGTCCACGTTGAGGCGGGACTGCTCAAGAGCGGCCAGTGGTGGAGAAGGTACTCCCAGTCCGGGGTGGAGATCTCTTCAAACCTCCGGAATTCGAACCTTCAAACCGGAATCTCTTCATGGTTCCGGCCTGATCGGCGCTGCAGGAGTGGATTTTTTGGTAAAAAATATATATTAAAATTCAGGCAATGCCTATAAATACTGCATGCATTTATATGATGTCAGCATTTTTTACACGGATTGGATCATAAATGGCATTATTATTACTATTATTAATATCATAACTTTCTCGGGAGGTAAAGGCCACATGCACATTTCAACAAACTTCTAGCATTTAATTAGATTGTTCTTCGTCAACTCGAAATGAAGGTACAATTCCAAATCTTTGCTGTTGACTTGGTCTTTGAATGGGAAGCGATTATAACGTGCCGTACTATTTTTAATCTGGTCCTACATGAAAACGTGTTAGCAGCAGACAACATTACACCAGTGCATTCAATCAAACTACTTTTGAATGCTCAAGCCTGACGTATCCTCCCTGAGATATCTTATGACACCAGCAGTAGCCCAAAACGATTATTACAATATGCTATAAACGAAACACCACAAGCTTCTAAGTCATGCTACAACATGTCGATAGCTAGGTTGAGTATGCTGTTTCCACAAAATTGACACATGTCTACGCTCTTCTTCTCACTTCTCTTTCATTCTATGGTTTTATCCCCTAAAATTCCAGGACAAAAAAAGAAAGAAAAACACTTAACCTTACTTGAGAGTGAACTAAACAATTATACCACGAAAATTTCTTCCTTGAATGTTTCGAAAATTGAATACATTTCACTTAGCCACTTTCTTGATTCTTTTTCTTGTATAAAATCATGAGTTCCGCATGGGGGAAGGGGAGACGCGTCCGCCCACTTTTTGAGAGTGGGGAAGGACTGGGTATTTCCCCCACTTTCACGCAGGTCGCATCACGTTGTTCCGAATACTGAAATCACGATAGCGAATAACGATGAACGGGCCTCCTGTAAACACACCAATTAAAGCCACAATTTCTGTGCGACAGCTGACTTTGGATATAGACGCCCAGTTTAGTCTTTCAGGGGGCCCTTTGCTAGCACAATGACTCCGATATCAAGTCAGAAACCTTCTGCAAAATTAAATTTCAGTGGGCCCCAGGCCAGCTAAATGGGCCCAGCACCAATCCAGGGTGCCAGACAAGCCAAGGGCTCCGAGGAGCTCAGGGGCCTAAGATCAGCACAATGGGCCCAGACAAACTAATTAGATCCATTCGGGGGATGAGGTGGCTTAGTGGATAGCACCCTTGTCTTCTAAGCCACCGGTCACGGGTTCAAGTCCCGGCGGAGCCTCTGAATAAGTCGATCTGATCCCCCAAAATCCCTTCCAACAGGGTGAGAGTTGGCGACGGCGTATGACCCTGGCAGTTGGTGCGTCGTTAAACCCCAACAATTATAATTAGATCCATTCCAGTTAAACGGGCCCAATGCTAACTCAAGGCTCTTGCCATTTCAAGGGACACCGATCCAGCTAGGGGCCATAGAACCAAGGTACGAGCCTCTTACATAATCCCTCTCTGGGAGCCTAGACTAGCTCAGGGCTTCCAGTTGAGATTCTACCTCAGAGGTCTTTTCAGCTCAGGAGTCCCAAAGCAGCTTTAGCCCCAAAGGTCAAGCCAAAAGCTCCTATGCAAGACCCCTCTCCATGGCCCAGAACATCTCAGATCAATTTTGCGAATCTCCCTCTCAGGAGACCCAACGTCAATTCAGGGGCCCCAGGCCAACACAAGGGTTACAAGATCCGCATGGGGAGCTTAACCATCGTCACGTGTCCTAAATAAGCTCAGAGGGCCAAACTCTCAGCCAGGAATTTCGCTGGGATTCCGCTGGGGCCCAGCCGGCAATTTTGCAGGGTGTCAGCTGGATGTCTCAGTGGGGCTGAGTGGGCGTATTAATTCGTTTTTATTGGGGGCATAGCGGAATCCCGGTAGAGGACTTCGCTGGGCATCGGCAGGGCGTGCTAGCCGGGTCCCGGCTGCGAGGAGGAGATCAATTTTTGGCCGGGCGTTGTTCCCTGGCCCCAGAGCCGCACCCTGCTGGGACGTTGCTGTTGTGCTGGGTTTCTGACCTTGGCGTGTTTGGGCCCCCTGAGTTGCAGCTTTAACTCAGGGGGCCCCAGCACGCCGATACGGGGCCCAAACAAACGTAAGAGCAGCTTGGGAGGCCCAAACAAACGTAAGAGGGCCAGACCAGCGGATGCCTCGATGAACTCACGGAGCCTTCAGATGAGTAGGCACAAGCGAGGCCGCAAACAAGCTAAATGGGCCCATACGTTAAAACGGACCCGATACCAACCCAGGGAGCGCTTGTAAGCTCAAGAGACACTATTCCAGATATATGCCGGTCATATGGCCAAGTTAAAGAAACCTCTCATTTAATTCATTTCAGGGCCCTTACCAGTTGAGGTGGCCCAGGCCAGCTTGTGCCGCAAGAGACTAAAGTCAGTAAATTCATGTAAAATACCCTCTCAGGATCCCGGATCAGCCTAGGGGCCCCATGAAAAACTCTATTTTAGGAGGCCCAAACCCAACTCAGGGGCTCCAACATCAGCTGAAAGGGTTCATACCGGTAAGAGGTTCCAGACCAGATAAGGGGCCCCTGACGGCTCGGAGTGCCAGTCCAACACCGATATTTCAAGATCAGCGAGGGAGTGACCCTGACCATCTAAAAGTACCACGTCAGGATCAGTTTTATGGACTAGGCCTGTTGTGGGGGTCCAAATCGGCTCAGCGGGCTCTGAAAAAACTCAGGGGACAAACCAGCTGGCCCCGCGACGATTCCGAGGGACCTGGGATCGGCTGTCAATAGGGTCCGGCAAGCTTAGAATGCCGATACCAGTTTACAGGGTTCAATTCCTAGCTCAGGGGTCCTTGCCAGCTCAAAGGACATCAATCCAGCAAGAGGGGCTCAACGACCAAGCCAAGGACCTCCTACGTAAATCCTCTTATGGGCCCTTTACTGCAGCTCACATAGCTGCCTCAACTAATTCCATATAAAGGGTTCTTTCCAGCTTAGGGGTCTCAGAACCAAGGCGTGGGAAGTCTAATGCCGAGCCAGTAAGTTTAAGTACAATACCCGCTCACGGCCCCTGAACAGCCCAAGGGCTACCTGAAAAAACCAACTCAAGGGCCGATGTCAGC
>JAOTON010002175.1:0-147180 GCA_034440635.1 Lepas anatifera
AAATATATGTTTTAATGTTTGATAAAAATTGGGGCATTGACCGCGGCCAGAGCTGCTTGAATAGAAATTAGGATGAAAGCTGAAATACTAGAAATAATGTGATTGTACTTCTGGTTGTGTTGTGTTGTAAGTTTTTCTTCGTCCAGAGCGTGCTTGTCTAGCGCGTACTTGTATCGCTAATCGACTTCCTGTCTCCGTGAGACAGTGGTGGACCCTGCCTTCGGAAGACTTCCTCCCCTCGCTAGCCGACTTGAACTCGTCCATCGATACCTCTCGTCTGGCGGCGGTTGTCCATTTCTCAGCACCGTCCGTAATGGACTCGCCCGTTTACAAGGGGTGGACGGATGGGCTGCCGCGCTACGTCCGCCATATTGTTTGAACTCTGCCGGTGCCGGCCATGGAATTGAAGCGGTGCACAGGCAGCAGTACCCCTGCTGAATACAATCGATGCTGATGTGTTTCCACTGCTGGCCGAAGACACTGGGGATTTGCAGCTACACAATGGTAAGAATAATGCAGAGTTGTGCGCGACTCCAAGGACACCCACTCCGAATGAGAAAGTAATCACTTGCTCCCTGACTGGATTTAGCGAGTCAAAGGCAAGCTAGTCGGTATTATATGAAGTTGATTTCTCATTTGATCGCACAGCTTGTTTTGTCATATTTCGGTCGGAGTTGAGTGTGAAAGGTGTGACTCCCAACACCGTCTCAACCCTGACACACACATAATTCTGCTGTGCGGGATGATTTTGCTGGAGTTGAATGGACGAAACATTGTGTAATATTAATTAACAAACCGAGTGACCAACCCGATTGGCGTTGGGGAGCCAGAGTTTCTTCTGATTCAGAATTAGGTACTCTGGGGCGCACACAACTTTGGAGCAAGGAGATCTGGTTACTTTCTTTGTGGGTTAGATAGGCACGTTTTTACCATCCAGCAAAGGTGTGCTGGATATGTCCATTATTTTTCCGATGATAATATATAATAACAATATCCAAACCTGAGCGGATGGACATGTGGTTGTATTCCAAAAGTCTTCAGCCACCCAGCTATCACTTAGACTATCGGTCACTGTCATTGCCTCGAGGGATTTTTTCTGATTGAAGCTACTTGCATATTGTTCGAACATCTATTTCCTACACACACGACACCGTTTTCCGTCTTGTTCCCTGCCCGTGAGACTCCTGCGCCGCCGGTCCGCAGACCCGCCCAGTAAGAGACAGCGGGTGTGTGCAGACACGCCCACCGGCGAAGCCACGCCCACCGGCGAGCCGGAGGCCACGCCCCCTAACGGAGCTCCGCCCCCGCCGCCGGGGAGGCAGAGGAAGCCGAGTGTGGACCGGTACACCCGCCAGCGGGCTGGGAGCTTTGTCTGAGGCCTCCTGGAAAGCCGGACACGTGAGTGGAGGTGGAGGCGCTGGGGTGGCGGGTGAATTGAACATGCTGGAGTGTCGGTGGGATCTCACCTGAGATGTGAAGTTGCGATACGAATGCTGCAGCCTTTGCTCATGATGGTTTTGAAATGCCAGTTTGTGCTGCATTCCCGTGGAATATGTAGCAACGTCTTGAGCACAGTTTATTGTTGTTTCGCTATCTCCGCTCTTCTTCATGTACCATAAGTAATTAACTCTGCTGTAGAATATCTTCTCACTTATCAACCAATGCATGGTCCCGAAATTGTTTTGGCTCAAAGAAGAGAGTTAGGCGTAAAGCCATAAAGAGGTCAAAATGAATCTCTATTATTAAATGCCCAAAATTCGTTGCCATGCATTTTAAGTTTCAACAAGTCATATGTATTACAGTTTGTTCGGGACCTGTTCACTCTTGTTTATCCAATAACAAGACCCGTCTACTAAAGTCCCCCCGATTCAATTTCAAATGAGGCCAAAATGGCCCGTTAGTGAAGCTGGAAAACTCTGAAAGGCGTACGTTTTCCGCTTTGAAATTTTGAATTTCAGGACACTGAACCAAGCTCTTTTCTCTCTCCCACACACCAACTCACTTCCTCACCCAGCTTCTGCCAACAGTTCCGGCATCGTACCTGTACAGCCTGACAGCTACCGCGCCGAGCTCGCCGCCAACGAGTCATTTGCGCCGCGCCTGGACGAGTACCGGCGCGCCGTAGCAGCTCTGCCCGCGTCGGAATCGTCTCAGAACGTCGCCGGCGACGAGGTGTACCCGCAGACGGTGTTTCTGGGCACGGGAAGCTCGGTCCCCAACAAGAAGAGGAACACTAGTGGTATACTGATCAACCTCAGGTGAGCCGATGCGGCGTCAGTTTAAAAATGGATTGAGTTGATTCGTGGTATTTTTACGTTTTTTCTGATGCGTTGATTCGGGATTCCTTTCACGCTTTGTGATGTTGAACTTTCAACGTGAAGTCTTTTTACAGTTGTAAGTTTCCCTTTAATTTCATTGTTCTGATTATAATAAACGGGCAATAGTGCCTCGTTCTTTATTTGCATTTCCTGGAATACGTGAGTCACAACAGGAAACTACAATCATGGCACATTCTGCGGATTTGTGCCATAAAAACTGTCCTAATATTCATGATTGGCTTATCATCGACCTGTCACTACGGTTTGTTTCATGACTCACAGCTGTACGATTGTCGCCCTTACAGCGCTGACCATGCGATGTTGATGGACTGTGGAGAGGGTACCTACGGCCAAATGGTGCGGCTTCTGGGGAAAGACGAGGCTGCGGATGTCCTGAGGAAACTGGGCGTCATCTACATTTCTCATCTGCACGCCGACCACCACATAGGTGAGAAATGGACACTTCTGAAAACGTGGCTCATATTGACTCACTATTTCCACTCATTGATCGGGAGTACTCAATTTGTCCAGAGGAAACGGTGGCGCCTGCCGCAAGGTCCTAGAAATGTGACGTCAATAAGTGCAGGAAGTTTAAATGGCAGGTGACGGTTTTTGGCCATGTGTCGTTATAAAGACGATCTATAGGGTTGGAAATAGTGCATCCGACTGGATTGTGTCACATATTCAAGCGATGGTAGCTATGAATCACTTGTTCCCTGCCCTCCTTGCTCTTCTGCCATGACGTGCATATATGTATTTCAAGACACAGTGTGGAAGGCGCATTCAACAGTCAGAAACTCTAGCATCAGTCTCAGCCACCACAGTCGCCCCGAGTAAAACACAGAGCCGATAGGGCCGCAGGGAGGCAGGGGGGCAGGCTGGCCGGGGGAGCGCGATGTCGATGGGAGGGGAGGGGCCGGCCCAGCACAGCGTGAAGGCAGGACAGACCTGGCAGAACTCGGGCGAGGGAAATGACCAGGTCTAAAACGGCCAGAGGACTACAGGAACCCGTCATTGAATATTGGCGCAGATTTATAGCAGCAGTAGTGCCTAGCTATGTGTTCGTTATCCCTGTAGATAATTTTCCCTGGACCATTGCTTACCTTCTCAAAATTGATCAAAAATGCCAAATAGGGTCATGACCCATCGTTTTGAAAGCAGTTTCTGAATATTCTTAGTTTTAGTTGGAGAATGAGGCCTAACACTGAAGTTTTTTAATCTAACATAGGTATGTATTTGCGGTGCTTGGAATATAAAAAGGTGTATGACCGCTTTCTCACCAGATTTCTACGTATAGACGTGTCTTGCCCCTAGGAAAGCGAACTCGCAGCCCAGACTCATACTGAAAACACGCTGAGACAGGAAATTACCGTTGTTTGGTATTCATCAGTGGTTTTTACCTCTCATGTTGAACACAACAGTCGCTGCATCCAGTGCTGTAGCGTTTTCTTCGTTGGGAGCCGCCAGCCCAATATGAAGCTGCCGGTTTGTATGTTCTGCTTTCCACCAGTTTAAGAGGCTGATGAACCTGCTCTCTATTTTCGCTCAGCGCCAGTGGAGCGTTAGTAGAGTGTTTGCTGCAGTGGAGCGTTAGTAGAGTGTTCGCTGCAGTAGAGCGTGCAGGCAGGGCGGGACCCAGTCACGCAGAACTCTTCGTAAAACTGCATCTTTGTCATCGCTCGTAATTACAAGTCTAAATATCCATGACGGTTTTGTCATCGACCTGTCACTACGGTCTGTTTCGTGCCTCACAGCTGTACGATTTTCGCCCCTACAGCGCTGACCGTGTGATGTTGATGGACTGTGGCGAGGGTACCTACGGCCAAATGGTGCGGCTTCTGGGTAAAGACGAGGCTGCGGATGTCCTGAGCAGATGTCCCACCCCCCCTCCCCTCTCAGTTTCCCTGCATCTCTCTCCGGCGGGTGAGCTGCATTGTGTTGTACATGTCCGACATGACACTCAGTAGCGCCGTGCTCTGACCTCAGGCCTGATCAGCATCCTGGAGGCTCGCCGGAGAGCGCTGGGGCGGGACCACAGTCCGTGTCTGCTGCTGGCGCCGGGTCCTATCTACTCCTACCTGGTCACCTACCACCGCAGTCTGGCGCCGCTGCTGGGTGAGGCTCGTCGGGGGCGACAGATTCTGGTGGATCCCGGGGGGGCGATGTTGTATGTTGTCTTCTTTGATGTAAGTTGTCTTCTAAAAATGTAAGTCGCACATTCCATTTGCAAGGGTAGATTTTCGATTTATGGTGCAGTTCTTAATCAGAGAGGACTTACTACACTTTGGGTGCGAGCTCGCGAACGAAAATGTGTGCTGATGGAGGTGTGTCTGTGTTGGGTGCTACATGAATGTTCGCCCCTCCCCCGTGACATGTCCCCTCGGGAACATGTTTTTTACTCTTGCTGTAATAGACAATATTACCTTGCTGTTGGCGTTTGGTAAGGCTTCGCCATGAAGTCGGGCGTCGTTTATAGGTCGGTACCTTTGCATAACCAACCTCGCCTCGCTATCAAACTGCGTTAGCTGCTGTTTTGAGTTCCCGTTCAGACATTCGAGGCTGTATTTATCTTAAATAAATCCGCAAATTACCAGTGGCCGGTTAAATATGGACTGGCTTGAAGATGTTGGGCGTTCCAACCTATTTCATACTCTGTCTCATCAAATGATACAGTAGCGGTGTCTACAGGAAGTATCAACTGAGCGTTTGTAACTGATCACAATGAGGGTCCGACCCGGTGGATGGATACCTCATGCTTCAGAGGCATATAACGCTCTCGTTCTTCTTCGCAGACACGTTAACCCTTATATCCAACAACGGCAGCCTTATGACGCTCTCGTTCCTTTTCACAGACACGTTCACCCTGATAGCTAACCAGCGACTGCTGTGTTCATCCTCTCCCCTGCCGTTGGACCTGCGGTCCAGACTGAGGGAGGCCGGCCTCGCACATGTCGCCACCTGTCGAGTTCTACACTGCCCTCAAGCGTTCGGAATTCGCATCAAAGCTTCTGGAAGGTCCGTCGTCTACTCCGGCGATACACGACCCTGCGAGGATTTGGTGGAGCTGGGTAGGTAGGCTCGGTGTCGTGCTCTCTTCTTCTGGGTCACTTATTATCCAAATCCATGAGTCTGTTAAGCATTCTTTAGAACCATTTGCTCCAATGGAAGTACGTATCATTGTTTCTGTTTAGTTAACAACAATGTAAATTGGTAACAAAATGCGCTTCGACTGGTGTCGCAAGATATATGTTACGAGTGTTTTGGTTCAGTCTATTTACGTACTGCTGGGCGCTGCGACTGCCTATCGACCTTCTGTAGGTAAAAGGTTTGTAAGTGCGTCGTGATTTAATGGACTATGGATGTGTTGGGGACCTAATGATCCCGATATTGTGGTATATTCTACTGGCCGTGACGTTCTGCTTTTGGTCTCGTGCGGCTAATAGGAAGGCCGCTGTGTCCCGCTTTGTATTTGCCAGGGCTCAGCCGTGTTTTTACCGCTGACAGTGTGGAACATTCAGTAACTTCGGGGAAGTGTGACAGAGTTCGACTCTGACCGACTGTGTTGTTTAATGGAGTGCAGCGCCGGCTGTGACCTGTCTAACCTGCCAGGGTCGGGCTGTGACCTGTCTAACCTGCCAGGGTCGGGGTGTGACCTGTTGATCCACGAGGCTACCCACGAGGACGCGCTGCAGGATGAGGCCGTGCTCAGGGCGCACTCAACCGCCTCCGAGGCTTTCGGTGAGTGGTCGGAAACGGCGCCAAGTCGGCGGAAATGGCGCCAGGTAGGTGAGTGGCGCGAGTTGACCGGGGAATTCCGAAAAACGGAAGAATGTTCATGTTTATATACAATGGAGGTCATGCATTTGTCTTGCGGGTCCACGCTGTGTTTAGATTTGATGATGTATCTTATATGGCTCATACAGCTGCTGTTGCGAGCTGAATTTCAGACATTCGCAAGATAATTGATCAATTCAGCTACCAGCTCTCGAAGCCTGGACCGGGAGGACGCGGTTCGGACCTCTCTGCTGACCCTCTGTTCCGTACCGACAGGCGTGGCCGCCAGGATGGGGGCGCGGCACCTGGTGCTGACCCACTTCAGTCAGCGCTACGCCACCATCCCGGTGCTGCCGGAGGACACTCCTGACAACGTCGGCGTCGCCTACGACAATATGGTGGTGAGCCGGGCTGGGGCGCTTGGATGGGGGCCAATTTGGATTGGGTTGTGTATATTTTCCGGATTAGGTTTTATCCATATTAGGGGTACTAGATGTGCTTCAGGTTTTTCAGGTATGTCAGCACTTAACACGGCTGCCTTCACGCGGCTGCCTTCCTGTATCAGTGAGTAGACTTTTCTCAGGATCGAGGGGATTAAATGGGAAAACCCCGCCTTTAGAATGTGTATTTTGAATGAAATGACAGTTGTGTTGATGAACCACCCAGAATTTGTTTCAGTCCTACCATACTGATGCTCACAGATGCTGCTTGCGGACGTGATTTAGAATTGGGGAGCATCGTCAAATGTCCCTCGATCAAGTTAAGAGAGAGTCGTTCTGTGTTAATGAAAGGGAAGGCCAAGCAAGAAAGAGCCCACAATAAGCCACCTTAATTCATTTCAATTCATTCCTTCCGAATCCGAGAGGAATGAATTGAAACAAAAGCGGAAATATCCGCGACTCACAGTGGAGACACGTTTTATAGGGGACAGCACGAGTGCAGGCACTGCGTTATAGGCGGCAGCACTTGGACGTCGGTTGGGATTTTGAATGCATCACAGCATGAGCTCCAATCTGGCGTTTGTTGGCCAGATCCCCGCGGCTAGCTCTTATCTCGTCGTGCTCGTTGTTGTTTTTTTTGTCACGGAAAGAGAGTCTTTGTCTTATGGTGTTTTGTAGTGAAAAAAGTTACTCGAGTCAGTAGTCGACACATTTTAACTCTGCTAACCGTAAATTTTACTGCTCGAAAAGAGCGCTTGGAACACACTGTAACTAAACTTAACAGTTTCAGATCGAGATGTTGATGTGACCCCGAAATTTCTGACTTTGGGGCAAAATTTACTTGTCCCAAAACACCAATTCGACTGGAAGCAATGTCAAAATTAGAGGTTCTACTTTTAATCCCGCCTTGGCCGTTGTCGAGAGCGACTAGGACTGTTGGGCTATGAATGGTGTCAGTTAATCGATGAATCGTGCGCACACAATCAACTGTTGTGGTGTTCTTGTATTTCACAAGATCTCAACGGCTCGCGTAGAGTTCAAAGGTATCAATAGGTTGCAGCATTGATGTTTCCAATTCGAACGGAGTAAATTCAAGCACGAGAAGGTTTGCATCGCTATCTCTGGCACTGTATTTGATCCATACAGCTCCCGGATTCTCCTCCAAGGTCTCAGATTTCACCAACCTTCTTGACCAACTAATAAAGCTTTTTTGACTTTTATGTTTAAAATTTTTATTTTTGTACCGGGACCTGTGCCGTGACCAACTTAACCTCGCCGAGACCGTAACGTTGCCCTTTCCGGCTAAATGGTGCCTCAGGCAAAAATTTTAAAAAGTAGAACCTCTAACTGAAACGTTTTCTGTCGTGTTCCAGATTAGCTTCGGTCATCTTCCGCGCCTACCGCTGATGCTCCCTCCACTGAAAGAGGCTTTCTCAGAATACGTGGACCAATGTGTGGAACGGATTGTTAAGCGCGAGAACCGCAAACAACGGGAAGCCGAATTCGAAAAGAACGGCACGTGATTGAAGTGTAATTGGCAAGTGTGGGGAACTGGACGGAAATTTGTGCGGATTTTGTCTTGTGACGCACACCTGACTGGCTTGAATGCTGCACTAGTCGCTCGTCTGCCTTTGCGGGAAAGCCCGAATGAGGGGAAACTGCTTAAATGCTATAATTGTTGATGGTGCGTCCATAGCATCGGTGCAGTCGTCGTCCTCCAATGTTACAGGGATATGTGCGTTGTCATGAATGCTGCCTGTGATACCTCATTGATGCCGATTTGTCACCAGATGGACGTTTTGTGGTGCATTGATCTGAGGCTATTCGGGGCGGGTTTTGATTTTGCTTTTTATGGCAGCGATATGGGAAAGAGCACGATTTGTCGCCTGTGTGGTGCTACAGTGAAACATTAAATACGACACTTGTTACTGCGAGATGGATGGTTTGTACTCGTTTTTTGACGGAGAAAGGTGTTTGTACCGCAGAGGCATTCGGGGGTGGGGGGGGTCCCACGTGCGGCTGTGTGTGGTTGTGGTAGCAGTGGTTTGCATTTCCTCGGGAATCGGTATAGATTCAGGCTGTGTTCTTTGCGACATTGCAAATTGGAGTTTCGGGCTGGATGACGTCACTATTCTGCTGTTTTTCCCGGGAACGGAACGTTCTCGAGTTCCTGGAGTTCTGGGTCGGATGACGTCACTATTGTCCTGTATTTCGGAAACGGAACGGGAACGGAACGTTCTCGATGATGTCGCTTGATAATATTACAATGCGCGTCACGTATGCCATCTTTCGAAGAAATCGAGCAAGCAACGCAAAGCCCTTGCCTCACAGGAAGAATGGTATTCAAATCTCCTTTAATGGATATAATCTGCATTTAAATATTTGTATATTAAACACCTGTAGTAAAACACATTTAGGTATTTACAGTGTACATTGTAGGTGTAGGTGTACATTGTACACGTTCGCCTGAAGGATCATGGTGGTTGCCACCTTGGAAAATGCCACCCAGACTGTGGTTTTTCCGGTTGTTACCTACAAGGGAAAGGAGCCGGAATGTTCCGGGGGGCATGTCGAAGAGATGGGCTGTGACGTCACGTTTCTCGGAGTTCCAATTGGAATGTTTCCAAGAATTCAACCGTAGTCACATGCATTCTGACTTGTAGAGATATCAAGCACAATCAAAGTGCCTTACGGGTAGCACAAGGCCTTTCAACTCGTCAGTAAGGCTGTCTAATGTATCAACAGCATGTGTCGTCTCCGTATACCATCATAGATAGCGACCAGAAGGATTTCAAGTGATAACAGTGAGTTGGACGCCTCCAGCCGAGAAGTTGCTACCGACGGTAAACACGTCTCCGCCGGCAGGATTTGAACTCACGTCCCCCACTGTTGGAATCGGAATACCAGACGCCTTGAAGACTCGATCACGACGGATTACATGCTAACACATTAGAAAATAATTTAACGAAGCGCCGACTGCTAAGGTCAAAGGGTGGCGTCAACTCCATCCAATTGAGAGATATTTCGAGGATCAGCTTACATTTATCTACTCAGAGACCCCACCGAGAATTGAACCGGAGACCTATAGCTCAAGAAGTAGTCGTTGCACTATTGAGCCACTCATTCCTTTGCATGGTGGCAATAGTGATGTTAGTTTGGGTTGAACGAGGCACTGACAGCAACGGTGACATGACCTGAGACCGAGGAATCAGCGAAGGCAAGGATGCAGATCCAAGTAGGCCATCCTGCAACTGTACGGGCTCGAACCGACAATCCTCCGAACCAAGTCGCTTCTAAACACCGAGATAGAACCATGACCAGTAGAAGACGGATCTGATTCATACAATTTTCCGAGTCGACTCAGCACCAGCTCTGACTCATCCACGTGATGCAGACTATGAATCACCTTCGCCATTAATTACACGAATTACTGTTTCGCAACAGTTCGGTGAAATGACTCGATCTGGTGTGAGTCACTGAGCCGGAGTCGACTCAGGACTCGCTGTGAGTCATCCAATCTCGTAGACGGGACTCAAGTGCTGTAGGTGGAGGGCGCTGCCAAATTCCGGTGAAAACTGGTTACGACCGGCTCGGCCCCGAGTGGGAGAAAATAGTCGGCGGAATCCAGGGCCGATCCAGGTGTACCAAAGCGAGGAGAGCGTGTCACAAACCAAATGAGGCATCTGAAACGAACAAAGATTCTGGTGGGCTGAGGTCAGAAAAATGTCAAATGCCTTCAACGAAATTTCAAGCCAAGCTTCTGTGATAAAGGAGTGTTGAGGTTTGGTACCAAAAGAGGATTATTTGCCAAGCCCTCTGAGTCCTCCAAATTTTTTTAAAGACGTATTGATAGACTGAGGGTGAACTTCTCGCGCTGAAGCGTGCACAATCTTGCCTATTTTTGTCACCAGTATTGTTGTTGAGTTGGCTGATTTTTTTCCTCTGCTGTGGGGTTCATGAAAGGAAAACGTCTGACAAGCATAAGAAAACCACCACTGTGCAATGCCACCACGACATTTTTCTTTTTGATGCAGTCTTGCGTCTAAACCGGTTAGAGGAATCTGTATTCGCTGCCCCAAATTTGTATCGGACCAAGCTGGCATTTTTCCTAACATCTGGAGACGTATCCGTCCTGGGCTCCCAGCGATTTCTGGCACCCTCGCGGAACGCTAACATAACCCCTGTGCAAATTAACATTTCCTTACAAAGTCACGGTCAGGATTACAGCGTCGCTCCAGCTTGAGATCCCCTACTCGGTCGGCATCCCCAAATCCGTCCTGTCGCTGCTTCTCCCCTCTCCTTCTCCCCCTCTCCCCTGCTGTGGGGTCTACCCTGTCCTGCCCCATTCCCCAGTGCACCAGAGGGGAGAAACAACCCCTGGGAAGTGTAAAAGCACAAAGACGGGCGCAGGTGAGGGGAAACGGTGCAGCGGTAAGTTTAAAAAGATGCCGACGAGCGGGAGTGAGGAGGAGACCCAAGAGAAAAGCATTTTATTTACAGGTTTAATGGATCATTTTTCCGCCCTGGTAGGTGCCGACAATTCCTGCTGCTGATGATTTACCCGATGATCTGCAGCAGCATGTCACGTCTGCACAATTTAGCACGCTGATGACGTTTGTACCAACGGAACCAGTTACTTTGGGAAAATAGTCGCTGTAGCGAATGGACGCTATAGCAAAACAAGCTTGTGCAGGTATATTGAGATTTGTTAACACTACCTTCTTATCCCAGCAGTAATTAGCCCAAATGAGATGTGCTGCACAACTATCTTCATGGAAATATTTGACCGCTCAAGCTTACCGGCAGAAGCAAAAAAGGCGCAGTATTCGTGAGCCGAAGCGATGCCTTTATTGCCAATTTTTGGAGCCAGGGCATGCTGATTAATAAACCCAGATTAAATAGATATAAAAATATTCAGCGGAATGGGGGAGATGTAAAGACTTCGAAGGCATGAACGAGATTCCAGGGGCTAAGAAGCGGTGACTTATTTCTTCGATGGAGGGAACGGTGACGTGTGACAGGTAGCGTGACAGGTGACGTGTGCTTGGTGGCCGTGCAGGCTCATTTAAGCGACGACTGCAGGCACACATGCACAACCCCTAACCAGTGACCACTTGTATCGATTATTGTATATGTAAATGTGTGAAAGATGTGTCTGTGGGTGTGTGGGTGTGTATTTTTCCCACTTTATTCACATCTATCTACTGTGACACGAGCCATGAAAAACCAAAATTGATTGGATGTGCTCAAGAATGATACAAATACAAATATAAATACAAGACAGGTAGACTCGTGACGAGTCCCCTTTTTTAGTCCGTGGCGACGCTCACATTTTCCCTTTGTTGGATAAAAACCGCTGGAGTGAGGCAGAATTCTTGCACACAAAAAGCTGTTGCCAGGGGAGGTAAAAAGCCCAGGCCTGACGCCAACCGAATGTCGAATTACCGAAAATCGTCGCTTTTAAAAAACGAATAATTTTGAAAGGTGCCTACGAAATCCACGTACAACGCGAACAACATTCCGTGACTACAGAAACAATAATACAATCGCATTCTTGAATCTGCAGTGAGACTTGCTGAACATCACACTTACGTGTATTACTGCCACCGTTGTAAACTGTCCAAAAGCGCTGCAGGGCAACATTGACGACAAACACAAACATTAGCCACCCGGTATTCAAACCGCATACCCTTCAATTTCTAAATCACTCTGATGTATTTATGCCCTATCTGATCCAACTGGCCATTGAAAAATGAAGTCACCGACGATCATGGGTTTTTCGTCCAATCGTATATATGTATATATATATATATATATATATATATATATATATATAATTGCCACATAGGCTCCCGGGTGGATCCAAAGGGGGGGGAGCAAAGGGGCCGTAGCCCCCACCAAAGCCTCAAGTATTATCTTTTGCCCCGCCCCCTTACCACTGGACCCGATTTAGACAGTTTTTTTAATCAATGTTTTCGCGATTTGTTCTCGATCTGGTCTCCCCAAATGTTAATTTGGCCCCACCGAAAGTTGGCCCTGGGTCCGCCAATGTATAGGCTACAGCTTTTGATGTGGCTGCCGTTCACCGCTGCAATGAGGTAGGTTGGCTGGTCGGCAGGGGCGCAGCTACTAAATATGCCAGTGGTGTTCATTTGGATATCTTCTTGTCACAGAACCATATTTATTTTATTTCCAAGTGTGTCGTACGAGCCGAATTTTAGAAGACGAACGGGGAGGCAATGACTGATGTATGCAGCGTAATTAGGGTAGGGGGAAACGGTTAATATTGTTGAAGCTGTTTTTCAATCGAATGCTCTAATTCGTCCCTGAATCCAAATTAAGGAGCGATGTCGCGTCGTCTATTTTAACTGATGGGGGTCATCACCGTGTAAGGGTGATTTTTTTCTGCGGAGCTTTCCTGGGATCTTTGATTTTTTTCTTGCCGAAGTTCTTCTGTTTTCATAAGTCTTTTATGTCGCGCTTTATAATTACTATGATGTTGCTATCCCTAGTTGGCGAGTTGGTGGGATTTCCACCTCCGAATTTGTCACGATCATATTGAGGTGCTACTTTTTACCCGAAATTATTCCCTCAACTGGTGGCCTATCATATTTTGATACGTCATTTTTTCGTCATTAAAGTTGTGACGCTCCAGGATAACAGGTGTCTTGGACCGTAGGTAGGTAATACGGGCAATCGAAATTCATCAGACAAGTGCCCATTGCACCAGATGATTGGCTCGCTGATGGAAAGAAAGATCAAGGTATTTTTGCGTTTTGCTTTTGTGCTGATCTTGAAAAGTTAGATGCATTTTTGCTTCATACTTTCGTGCTGATCTTAGGAAAGTCAGGATCAGTTTTGGGTCTTACTTTTGTGCTGACCTTAAACAATTTAGATGCATTTTTGCGTTTTACTTTCGTATTGATCTTAAATTTGGAGGCAATTTTGGGGTCTTAATTTTTTGCTGGTCTTAGGGAAGGTAGACATTTTTGTCTTATTTTCGTAGGAAAAAGTGGGGGACTTTGGACCACTTAATTTTGAAATATTCTAAAAATGTTTTTATTTATTTATTTAGATTCAATTACATTATGTCTTGTGACAGCCGGACATTTAGGTACAGCTCTGTGTAGTCAGATTTTGTGAAACTGAACTCATTTTTATGGAAGTGACAAAAGATGAGACAATGTCAAAATTTGATCCTCAAAAATGACGGGGTAAATCGGACCACCCCTGGTTCAAATTACCCCACCGCTGTTCCGAATCACCCCGTCTAAGATTGTCAGCCAAAGCATATAAATACGCACATTTTTGGGGTCAAAATGAAACAAGGCTTGTTGAATCAAACGCCGTATTGCTTGTATTAATCACAAGAACAAATAACATGATTTTTAGTGCAGTACGAAACTATTGTATGGTCTATCTATTTTATACAGCCCACACGTCACAGGATTATTTGTACAAGAAAGTAATTCGGTAAACATATACCTATTCACGTTGAACAGCACCTTCGTATCCACGTCCATCCGGTCTCATCGCAATTGAAAATCCTGTGCGGCGGGAATTTTTTACTGTCTAGTTCTTTCTCTAACACGTTAAAAACACTTCCCCACCGTGACTGTTGAACGCCCTCGCTCAGCTGCAGATGTCGCTTCCGGTAATCTGAGTACTATTTTTGGATTTCAACCCCTCCAGCCAGTCCTTGCCTGCGAGACCAGTCTCCCTGTTGAAGTTGTGCGTTATATTATTTTTTCGGCCAACTGAAATGCCAAGAAGCGGACACCCCTTTGTGTCAATCGAAATAAGCACTCTTCCATTTTAAGGATGTGTTCCACGATCGCTTTCTCTTGTGCTTCATTGAGTACCGCGTTCATTCCGGATAGACTTTCTGGACGGCGTCTGGAAATGGAAAGTTCCCTTCACATGCCTCCTGAGTGTAGACTGCCACAGTATGTGACTTTGCTGCTTTTTGATGTCCCATTTTACCTGACTTTACCATATTTATGGCAGCTATTTTTCTCGGTCCACTGCGAACCCTCCGTATTCGTTCTATACTTCTGTGGCATCGCTGAAAACCAGACAATAGGTATCGCTTTCAGTTTTTTCGTCAATAAATACCAACACATTTCATATTTGCCACAATTTGGACTATGGGGTAACCCGGACTACCTGTGGTCCAGGTTTGGCTTTTTGGAAACAGCTTGTCACCGTGAGGATTACATTCAGGTTATCACAAGAATAGCTATAAATTCCGAGAGGCTAAACTAAGTTGCCCCAAAAACACCTAAATGATATTTGCAAACATTATAAAATGTCATCAAAAAGCTGTCAGTTCATGACCGCTTATTTTTAAGATCAACAATGCAAAAATCAAAATTTCTTACCTGGAGGTTTCCCCTGCGTCGCAGTTCAACTAAACTAAAAGTGAAGGTTGCCCATCCGACGTCAAACGTAAACTACGTCTTTCCGACCAGGTGACAACGTTGGAAACTGCGGTAAAAAGGGTGTGTCGAATTACCCCGGTGGTCCAGATTCCCCACTTTCCCCTACTCATCGTAAAAAACCACATACATTTTTGCGTCTTGCTGCCATGCTCATCTAAGAAAATTTTCATTTTTGCGTCTTAATTTCATACTGATTTTAAAAAGAAATCGAGGAATTTTTGTTTTTAATTTCCAGCTGATCTTGGGAAAGTTGGTATTGTTACGTCTCACTTTCCGTCGCAGTGGTTGCAAGTGACCGCTGGCGCGATAGAGGACGACTCGAATTGCGACGCAACAGCAAAACTTTCCCACTCGCTCTACCCAGTACAAAGAAAATACGACAATTTAGGGGATGTACCGTTGGTAATGGCATGATAATACTATATGTTTTTTGCTGATTATCGTTATCAGTCATGTGATCTGTAAAGCTAGACAGGGGGCAAAGTTTTCCCCAAATACATGACACCAGTGTAGGAGGCAGCTATCGTTGTCGGGCGGCATAATAATGAATCCAACTCTATTCTGGCTATTTTCACTTACTTCAAGCGTAAATAGCATCGTCCCAGATGAAAAAATGAAAAATATGTAGTCAGGCACCTTCGTGTATCCAAAAAGTCCGACAATTCTCTATGGATAGCAAAATATTCTGAAACATCCATTTGGACTGGCTCCAAGGGGAGACATCGATGACGGCCAAAACGTGCTAGTGAAGTTTTGAAAACGAATAGGATTACGGGGTCTTTTTATTGCTGGTTTGCGATGAAACTTGTTGTACACTCACAAAACACGTGCTTGTATGCATTAACGGTGAAATATTTTCATATTTTCAAATCGATGTTGGTTATTTTTGGCCTAGTTTTCATTGTCTCATTTTTCGACCCGTAATTTGTCATCTTCCGAGGTATATACCAACAAAACTGCGCGATCAAAGTCTTTGAAAAGCTAACATATGAAAGATACAACATTTTTCTATGTATCTTATCGAAGGCTTGATTCAAATCCAACGTGTTCACCGTATTCTGACGCATTTTCCAAACGTACAAACACAGAACGACGGTGGGTCGGGCGGCTGGCGCCCTGCGTGGTAAATGTAGGCGGGCAGCTCTACACGGGCTGTGACAAGGTTATATAAAGGACGCGCGCGCGGCTGGTAGTACACAAACAGTTCAAACGTGGTCGGGTGCGGACGGTAGCGCAGCGCAGCGGAGTGACTTTTGAGAAGTTGGAAAACAAGTCCGAAAAGATGGCTGATACTGCACCAGTGGCTCCGGCTCCTGCTACGCCGGCGAAGAAAGGACGCAAGCCCAAGGAGGGTGGCAAAGCAAAGGCAGCTAAGTCAGACAGGCCTCCAACCCTCCAGCTGATCACTAAAGCGATCGCCGCCGACAAAGACCCGAAAGGATCCTCCGTGCGGGCCATCAAGAAGTACATCCTGGCCAATTATAAGGTGAGGTCGTCGACCATGCTGAACCACATGTTGAAGAGAGCCCTGACTGCTGGAGTGGCCTCAGGGACTCTGGTCGAGGCCGCAGGCACAGACAGGAAATGGTACTTTGGTCGGAAGATACCGCCTGGGTAAGGATGATAAGAAGAAGGCAGCTGCCAAGCCCAAGACAGCCGCCAAGTCTCCGGCGAAGAAGGCTGCTGCGAAGAAGCCGAAGGCCAAGGCAGCTAAGAAGCCCGCTGCCAAGAAGGCTAAGTCTCCCAAGAAGGTGAAGAAATCTCCGAAGAAGCCGGTTGTGAAGAAAACAGTCGCTAAGAAGTCTCCAAAGAAGGCAGCCAAGAAGTGAGAAAAGCTGATTGTATTTTTTTGTTGAAAGTCTTTTGTGGAGAGATTGGTATTGGCATCAGTACAAAGAGTGAGTTCGATCGAGCAAACAAGAACTCATTTTACCACCAGCGGTGGTGTGATGAAGTATCTGTTGATGTTTCACGTCACAGACTTGGCGTCAGTGGAGAAGATTCATTATCATACGTTGTGTGATTCGTGTCGTCATAACTCATGAAAGATCTATAAAGATTCACGACTCATTGAGCAGATGTGTCTGTGATGTTAAGAGGTGTGTTTGTGTTGAACCTTTGTGTGTATATAATTTCACGATCACATACAAATATATGATTTATATAAAGTGTGTTGCTTTTGTTGGGTCTTTGCGAATTTAGCTAAGCAGAAGCGAAATCCAAGTTGGTGCATACCAACTTCTATGGTGCCCAACACTACGGCGAAGTCAATTTCTGAAGTGAAAGGTAAATAACGCAATAATTTTGTCCGATTTACGCTAGGCGAGTGGTTATCAGTTACATCGCGAGTGCAGAGTCCACACGAAGGCTCTTCATAAATATGGAGACACTCACATATGTATGAGTAACCTGGCCCGGCCCGGCCGTTAACCCTATTTCCAACGGGCTCCCGGCCACCCCCTGTTTCCAACAGATACAAATTCTGCCCCTCCCCTAAGATCTCGATATCTATCCGGCTGATTTTAAAGATTCAAAGTGCATTCGATTCCTCTCGCGCTAAGCTCCATTTTATATGAGAGAAATGTCACAATTTTGAAAACTGGGGGTAGAGCTCAAAATATACAAAATTTGTATTTTTAGATTATCCGTAACTATTGTCTCCTAGGTTTGATTTTCGTGAAACTAGTATGGATTGACAGGGAATGGCTTGGAAATGGTGATGACTGATTGAGGCGAAATTCAAGGGCGGTTCTAGGGCCAGAAATTTGGGGGAAATTGTATGAGCTTTTTCATGTCTTTCCAGAAATGCACACGTGTGATATCTCTGATCTCATGCAAAATGTTCAAATGCCAAACATATTTCAGGAGCGGATTCAGGGAGGCAAAATAGTGGGGTAAGACACAAATTTCCCCGCCTTTCAGGGATGGCTACTTTTCAAATTACCCCGCCTTTATCCACCCCTGCCCTGGGGACCACTCCTGGATCCGCCTATGGATGAATTGTATCCATTTGGTGTTAGGACTAAATGCATATCTACGATGATTTGCCCCATTCAATGCAGACACAACACAAAAATACGCTTGAAAGTTACTGAACCCCTAATTACGGTACCTGAGCACGCCTATAGTTATAGTCCCTGTTATCATATAATGCATCGATAGGATCAATACATCCTTATTTTTACCCCTCCCGTCCATTTTGTAGGCAGTTTATTCACTTTGGAAGAGTTCGAATGGCTAACATTGTAGACCCCCATTTTGAGCTCCTGGCACCACCTATGGCCAAAAACACATCAACAGTCATCCCAAATCTCATTTCACGTTAGAACTAAGTGCATAGTTACAATGATTTGTCCCATCCAATGCACACACAACACTAAAATGAAATTAAGTGCAAGTGAACTCCCTAATTACGGTACCTGAGCACGCCTATGGCTTCCTATTATCATATAATACACATATGGAATCAATCATGGCTATGTTTACCCCTCTCGAATTTTCTGTACGCAATCTATTTACTTTGGAAGAATCCGGATGGATAACATTGTAAACCCCCCATTTTGAGCTACTGGAACCGCCTACGGCCAAAATTATATAAAAATACACATCAACTGTCATCCTAAATCTCAGTAATAGTATTCAAACATTACAACTACCGCCAATTCGTAACAGACAGCTTTATTGTAGGACAAACGCAACACCGGCGACAATGCTCGGCTTCTGGATAAAACCCTCCAAATTAGCGAGCCATAGATCCGCCTCTGACTAATATATAGTTTCAAAAATTTCAGGGAACACGCACCATTTAGTTTTAGGAAAAATTCACAAAATTTGGACAGAATCTGCCCCCACTGTTGGAAATAGGGGTAAGATAAGAAAAGGCTCGTTGTATTAACAAATAACCATCGCACCGGACACCTCGTGCGCAAAGGTAGCGGCAGCCATTCAATTCTTGGAATTACATTTTCAAACAAAACTACGACCCTACATACAACGGGTGTTTGCTCCCCGTGACCTTCCAACACCAAGCTAATGCGGATTTTGAGAAGTCCCAACATTGGTAAAGCGAAATATCTACACCCGGAATGCGTGTGGGCGTTTGGGAAAACCGGAATGCGTGTGAGCCTTCGGGAAAAATGTATGCATTTTCGGAGAACTTTTTCGCTAGTTTACCGCGCATTGACGGGGTAGGCGGGTACCCGACCCCCAGGTTTTTTTGGAGATAGCACATAAAAGGGCTGTGCGTTGCGCCGCTGTACTTTGCATACCTTTTTATCATTTTTACAATTTGTTTTCAAAATTTTGAGGTTAGGTCATCTCAGGTCAGGTCACTAGTACAGGTCAAGTGACCTGACCTAAAAAGTTTATGATAGCATAAGTCGGAACAGGGTGAACTAATCCGATCGAAACTCATACCGCATAATAGGCTCACCGAGTACTCTAAACAAATATGTTCCGGTGTTTTTTATATCGATGACATAAGGTCAGGTATGAGTCATGACCTCTCCATTGGAATACATGGGAAATATGGTTTTAACAAAATAACTTGGTAATGGATGGTGACAGAGTGTTTATTTTAGCTTTGTTATATTGGCCTTGTCTTTGCAGTTCTAATGATATGTATGTTGACCTGATTTGAACTTGACCTGACCTCAGGGCATATCAAATGACATATTTGACCTGTTTTGACCTACCAATGTCATATTATACATAATTCGATTCGGTTTGCTGCAAGAATTCCAAGGGTTTAAATTGTTTTGCTCTATCGTTACTTGTTCAGATGTAATTGCCGAAAACCTTCATTTATATCTTTTCCCTATGCTGGCATGTTTTAACCTCTAGTGACCTTAAATGTGACCTGAGAAACAATGATTTAAATATTTTCGATGGTGAAGTGGATGGGCTACACAACACCGTTTACCGTTTTTCGCTACCCAGCGTGGTTCTCGAGATCTTAGGGGGGCGGGTACCCGCTCCCCCGTCAAAGCGAATGTGGTTCAGACCCCCGTCAATGCGCGTGTTAAGCTGAGGAATTAGTTTTGCGAAAGTTCCGAAAGAAGAAAAATTATCTTATTGGTTTTGTCATTATTTTCATGCCTATTTTTGTACCGTGTTCTATGCAAATTGATTGTGGGTTGGGCACTCATTTATCGCACTGACATATTGTGCGCTTTGGTAACGTTTATGCTAAAGAATAACGGTGAAACATCCCAACGAGCTTAACCTGCGCCCCGGTGGGCCTCCGAGCCACCTTCGCCCTGGAGGGATGTTTGAACACCCACCCCCTCGAACTCGGCCCGTATACGAGACAGCGAAAAACTACGAAATCTGGTAGATAGTTCATGCAAATTCAGGAAGAAACTAAATCAGTCACTTTTTGGCTCAGGTCAATATTGAGGTCATGAGAGGTCAAGGAAAGTGGCTTTTTGAGAAAAGTTGTAGGGATCTAACGTCTGACATAGTTGAGTTAAAATCATGTTTTGGGCACTATTCGCTTCCTCTTGTCACAGCGAATCGAATGTATAACCATAAAATCAAGGTCACTTTTTAATTTAGCTTAGTCAATAGGCATATCAATCGACTCGCAATAGCAATCCAAACGCAATGATATCAAAATTAAAGCTGCATCGCCATTTCATGCAGTTATTGACCTAGGTCTGAAAACTGCTTAAATAGCCCCAGATGGCCTCTCAGAGGTTACAGGTACAGAATTGCAACACGAACCTGAAAAGGGGGCCAGGATACTACGATTTGGAGAATATGAAGGTATTTTCACCTGTATCTGCACAAATACAGCCCAATTTCTGTTTTTTCCCATGCATTTCCAACGGAGAGGTTATGGTTAGTACTTGAGCTTGGTCATCGATTAAAAAAATCCCGGACTAAATGTTGTAGCACTCGATGGGTCCATTATGTGGTTTAACTTTCACGCCGATAGATTCACGCATTTCTTACTTATGTCAGCTTAAACATTTTTGGAGGTGAGCTCACTCTTGACCCGCACTGGTGACCCAACCTGAGATGGCCTAACCTTAAAATTTTGGTGAAAGCTGCGGAATTGATCGAGGATAAGGTGTGTGCTAAGTACGGCGCCGTACTAAAATGCCGTAAAAAACGGCGACGCTTCGCGCTGCCGTTTTTTCGTGCCGCCGGAAAAAACCCGAGGGGGTGTTGAAACACCCCCACCGGGGCGAGGACTAAGCCTGCCTTCACCTGCCCTCTTGAAAAGCATCTGGTTTACTGCCTGTACCGGCGGAAAGTCCGAATTTAAGGGGAGCGCCATGGGCTTTTCAACCCATGTATTTCCAGTCCACGCCATAGGGTTAGTGCTAAAGTTTCTGATTTGAGGGGTAGGGGCACCGGGGCACAGTCACCCCCCCCATTTCCGCCGCCAGTGTTTACCGCTGATAAAGGTGTTCATCTTGCCAACGCAGTTGGGGAAAATGTAGGAGTAAGCAGAAAAATGTATTTATTTTTCAAACTGAAGGTGGTATTCATAGAGGTGCAAACAATCCCTTCAATGTCATACGGCATCACAATCCTGTGCTGAACGTAAACGTTATTATGTACTTTGGGGATAATCATGATTTCTTAAGATTTTAAAAATGTAAAAACTCCTTTCAATGGGAAAACCTTCTTCTCCGGGGTGAAAATTGGTCTCTGTTGTGGAAAATAAGTGATTTTTCTGATCTCTAAGTAGTTCAAAGAATCAGCCACCTCCTCCGAGCCACTCTGGGCTGAGCAGTAAATATTTGATACTTTTGAGAGAATTCTTAGGTGGTGTCGTTTAAGATTTGTTCTACCCTGGGAAAATCGATTAATCCCTCTATCCTTCATAGTCCCTGGAATTTTAGAAAAATTGTTTTAATTAGTGCAATGTTGCTCAGAATACGCGGACCTTGTTCCGTTTTACATATCTTGCATAGTTTCAAGTCCAGGTCACGTCAGGTCACGGAAATGCAGGTTCATTCTCAAGGGCCTACGCGATGTTAGTCGTCTTATTCGCTGCGCTTGATTAGAGGGCAACAATGTGGCACAGACTGAGTCCTATCTTTGGTTCCAAGCTTCAAGGAACATTGCTTGGTGCCATGTGACCTCTGGAGCATGTGACATGGGTCATTGACCTCTAGTGACCCCGTGGCAGGTTGACAATCTCAGTACAACGGGTACGGTCCTATAGTCAGAATATACAGCTCGTTCCGTCCTGATGCGTCTAACTCACAAGTGTCGCCACGGGTGAGAAATGAGGAGGCCAGTCTTGTTACAATATTTTAGGATATGTCCTACTCTGACTGAAATTGGGTAATTTGGGTCATACAAGATCATGGCCATTGGCGGACGCAGGGAGGGGGGCATTCCGGCCATGGCCCCCCAAAGCGCTGGAAGCGGGGCCAAACTATCTTTTGCCCCCCAAACGCCGGATAAATTTTTGAAAAAGGGTTTACACTAGGTCTGTAGAGCAAAAAAAGCTTCGCTCCCACCCCCCCCACCCCCGGAGCGATCATGTACTTGGAGAGGTAGCTTATACTAGGTCTGTCGAGCACTGAAAAAGGGGTGTACACTAGGTCTGTGGAGCAAAAATCTTCGCTCCCACCACCCCCCAGGAGTGAGAGGCAGACATGAGTTTGGCCCCTCCCAAAACTTGGGTCTGCGTCCGCCCCTGCTCATGGCCTAGGGTCGTCCAATTTCATTAAGTAATTTAAGCTACTGATAGTCAGCCATGAAGCTGCTACGCCTTTGAAAGTTTGTCAGTCAGGAGTCATCCAGGGTTGACTGTCACAAACGTGTTACTGGCCTTTAAAGACCTGTACCAGTGTAATGCAATACCCGGATCTGTTGCCTTGATCATAATTCCCCGAACACATGGGTAAACCTCGGCTGGCTCGTTGGCGTTACAAGGTCATTGAAGGTCATTTATCTGAAATTACCTTATCTGCAATTCAAAAGCGTGTGCAGAAAAATATAATCATATCGGAAACCGTATTTGATGCTGCAGGTGCTCGTGTACTCGGGTTTGTGAAAACTTGCAACGTTATATTCTTTTACAGAGATCATTTCTTGACCCACAACATTTTCGGAATGTCATTGCACGTACAGGAAACTTTCAATGCCTCCAGACATGTTCCTGTAACGTTTCGTTGCTAAAACCTGGTGCAAAAGCTCTTCCTGGCTGTTTTGTACTTGGTTTTAGCATGTCTGAGTAATATATATGTCACCTCCCAAAGTCATCAAGCGATTCAGTGTCATACCATCGGGATGCTCAGGTCACAAGCAGCATGCTGGCATGATTCTATCTTTATAGTTTCCAAATGGCTGGAGAAGGGGCCTAATCGACTCCTGGTAGGGGCGATGGAGGGTTAAGAGATAAAAGAGCATTGCATCTCTCAAAGGCAGCCAAACCGGATTGTTTCCTTTCATTCGGTATAATATAAAATTCTTATACCAAAGTTTGTCAGCATTGTGGTACACATCATCTCGATAATTTTTATCAATGATCACTATTATCAAACTTCATTTGTGGTGTCTCAGGTGAAACGCGCTAAATAAAAAGGATGTTTTCATTTTTCTCGGCATTTTATTGCCAGTGTCCGTACACATTGAGAGAGACATGCGTCCTCGTCACAGCGGCGAGTAAGACCCGGTCTTGCCAACGTAGTGGTGGAATCTGCGGCAACCAGAAGAACAGATATAGGATTTTTTTAAACTACCGCTTTTTCCCATTAAGGTGCGGATTACCCATTCAATATAGGATGGCGACCTAGTGTGGTACCCCACCCACCTATTCCCTGCGTTTGGGACAGTCATCTCCACTTTCCTAAAACTCCACAAACCTGTCTCTTTTCGGAGGAAACTTTCTTATCTCGAGGTAAACATTTGGGAATACATACATTCTCCACTTGGGGAATGTAAATACTTTTTCTGACCGCTGCATTCAATGAATAGACGAATTCTCCTTAAGTATGTGCTGTTGTTCTGCTCATTGAACAACAGCGGTCCTGTTTTTCCCTCTGTCGCACGGCCTCGCCTATATCAGCTTTTTTAGACTGGCCTGCAGTGCTGGATCGAAACGAGTGGCTGAGGGGGGACGCCCAAAATCGTGAAAAACATTAGTTAATCTTCGCCCGGGTGTGGGTCTTTTTAGACCCGCCTCGGGTTTTTCCGAAGTGACCAAAAAACGGCGGCGCGCAGAGCTGCCAAACTTAGTCTACCGGTTTTTTCATCATTTTTAAATATTTCGTGAGAATTTTAGCTCAAGTTCATATCAGGTCAGGTCACCAAGCCAGGTGAAGGGACCTCACCTAAAAAATGCTTAGGACTGCATCACTAAAAGGAAGGTTAATCGATCAAGTTGAAACTCATACCACATATTCGGCCCACCAGGAGCTACAACATAGGTTTCGGGATTTTTGATATTAGTGACCTAAGTTCATGTGCAGAGCATGACCTCCCCATTGTAAATACACGGGGAAAATCACGAAATGAGCTTTTCTCAGTAAGTATGGATGGAATCAACTTCAAACATCGGTTACGACTTGCTCTTAGCCCATTTCTGAAGTTAATGCCAAAAATTTTGACTTGTGACCTTTGAAAGGTCACCTTAGGTCAAATAAGCATTTTTGGTATTTTACTCGATAAATTTAGAATAAAGAAAGATATATCTTTTATTTTGTCACCGAAGTGTTTGTATAGTCACTGCAAGTCAATTGATATACATCATGACTATACCAAGTCAAGTTGGGTCAGACTGTTTACCTGGGTCGGGTCAAATTTTTAAATTTGACCTGGTATAGCAATATTATATATCATTACATTCTTATTGACCAGAGGATTGCAATGGTGCATCAACGATGGCTGCATCTTGCTTGGTTTGGAAGTTATTAGCGAAAAAGGAAACACCCTAATGCATGGTGTTTGGACATTCCCAAGCACATTCCCAGTATTCAGGGACCTGTAGCTCCCCAGGCTTTGACCTAACCTGACAATTTTTGCAACTGTAATAAAATAACAACTCAAGAGCTTTCGAATGGTGTTTAAAAATGTTTCTACCTATCATAGTTTCTGAGATATATGAGGTTTTCTTAGTACACCTCATATTAGCGATTTTGACCTATTTTGACCTCTGGTGATCTTGATATTGACCTGACGAGAAAAATTACCTAAGTGTTTTCGATATCATTTTTGAAGAGCTTTCAATTGCCGTGTTGCGCTTTTTCTAGCTCTCTTAGTTTCTTAGATCGTGGGGGGTCTTGTTTAGCCCCCCATACCAGGGCGAAGGTGGCTCGTACCCGCCACCGGGGCAAGGGTTAAGACAGTGGGCAAACATCAAGGGCTTAGAGGGAAATATCATTTTGCCCGCCCCTGGATCCGCCCCTGCTGCGCTGCATGATGTCGCTTGCAATTATACTGCATCCCACACTGCAGCCTGCCTGTTAACCTGCAGCATAGTCTGCAGCATCTGGTGATCCAGGATCTCATTGGGGAGGGGGGGGGCTAGGGGATCGAGCATTCCTCATCGGATCAGCCTCTGGCTATACATTAACCCATCACCGCCTGGGAGGAGATCCGATCGGACCCCCTCTGTTTTTGGCGAATGGTTCTAAGCCAATTCAAACGAGATGCACGTCACTCTGCAGCCTTTTACAGTGATGCATTCGACAACTTATGCTCGAAAATTGGCATCTAGTCAAGTCAGGTCAACGAGTTATGTCGTAATTTCTAAACCCATGTAAGCAGCTCCTGTGCTTGTACAATGAAGCTGCCAAAACTAGAGCGTAACGTTGGCTTGTGGAATAGCTAGATAAGTTTCTAAGTATCATTCAAAGCTGGTGAACCGAAAATCTGCATGGTGTCATCCGTATTAGGTCGGATCAATGCCAAGGTCTGCAGAGGTCACCAAAGGTTATGGTTCTTAAATTTTTTAGTCTATAGCGTTTGAAAGAGACAAGATACAGTCTTAAACCTCGTCCCGGTGGGGGTGTTTGAACACCCCCTCGGGTTTTTTCCACCGGCACCAAAAAATACGGCGGCGCGAAGCGCCGCTGTACCTGGCACACATTATCCTTGATTGATTCCGCAACTTTCCCCAAAATTTTAAGGTTGGGTCATCTCAGGTCAGATCACCAGTGCAGGTCAAGTGACCTCACCTAAAAAATGTTGAATGTGGCACAAATAAGAAATGGGTGAATCTATCAGATTGAAACTTGTACCGCATAATGGACCCACCAAGTGCTACAACATATATTCTGGGAATTTTTATATCGATGACCTTAGGTCAAGTATGGACCATGAACTCTCCTTTTGAAATGCATGAGAAAAATAGAAATTGTGCTGTTATTGTGTAGATATTGCTGAGAATGCCTTCATATTATCCAAATCGTAGTATCCTGGGCCCCTTTCCAGGTTCATGCTGCAATTTTTGACCTGTAACCTTTGAGAGGTCATCTGGAGCTATTTAAGCAGTTTTCAGACTTAGTTAAATAACTTTGCATGAAATGATGATACAGCTTTTATTTTGATATCATTGCTTTCGGATTGCTATCGCAAGTCGATTGATATGCATATTGACTATGCTAGGTTAAAAAGTGACTTTGACCTGACCTGAGGTCAGGACCTTTTTATGTTTTGACCCAGTATGGTCATATTACTGGGCCACAGGGCCTAAAGTCTTGCGTGACAGTTAGACTGTGCCGCAAGGCTTAGCCTCCAGCTATACTGTGACGGAGGGCTTAAACCTGCAGCTATACTGTGCCGCAGAGCGTCGCCTGCAGTCATACTGTGCCGGAGGTCTTAGCCTGCAGCTATACTGTGCTGCAAGGTGCGCCATGGCTTTGCGCGGATGGCACCTCACGACAAGGCAGTCAGACGACTAACACGGAATTTTCTATCCCCCTCCGACGGTCTGCCTCCCCGCATCTGGCTTTTTGGCCATCCGCCGTGACTTCAGCACCTTGAGAGTCGTCGTCATTTATCAGCAGAGGTGCAGAAACTTGCCAACTCGGCTACCGGAGTTTGTGACACATTTACGAAAATTGAGGTGCATAATTGTGACAAAATAGCGATCCTGACTGTATGGCTCAAAATCAAACCACATATTTTCGAAATAAAGAATGAAGCGTGTAGGGAATATTTTAACTCAGCAGCTCGGTTCTTCAATTGCACAGCGTACCATAAGTGATACAATATTGGTACTGTGTTCAGTTTCTACTAAAACGGGGACCCCCGCTGCAGAAAACCCGCAAACCGCTGTCACAGTTGCCAGATTTTAACATGCAGCCCAATGGTGCCGATTGTTAGTAGTTTGCAGAAAGTTGTCACCTAGATACCGGAAATGTGACAGTCAATTTTTTCGAGAAATACATGATTGTGGGCATATTTAAGGCATTAACGATAACGCAGATACTTTATCAAGTACTTCTCTGTCCATTTTTCAGGTTAAATCAGATTTACAGTTTGAGTCTCTTCGATTTAGCGGCCCCTATTTCTTCGAATTTAGTATTAAGTACGCCTAAAAGCTACTAATAAAAGTACTAAGTGAGTGAAAAAATAAACATAGCTGGGCAGCAATTCTCCTTAAGCTGCGCAACAGAGACAACACAAGTTAGAAATGTTTATGTGATGTAGAGCCTGCCAAAAATTTAAACAGGCCGGAAGCCACTTATTTTGAGGGTATATTTATTAGGTATATTTGAGATAAGTGCAGGCTAAAACTAGCTAGAATAAATATTGCTGCCCAAGGCTTATCTAAGATGAATGTAGGCTATTGCAAGACTGATGCACTTTCCCATATCAAACTTGGGTTTTCATTCCTTGGCCTGTTTGTGCCTTAGTTTATTTCTGCCGTAGATTGGTTAGATATATTTGGAGCTGGAGGAAGTTGGGAGAGTTGGCGCCAGCAACAGGCTGGCAACAACAGTGATTCAGGTGAGTTTTCATGATCAAATTATCATATCAATATTGTACAGATAGCAAATGTGTGCTAGTGCAGTCCTCCACAAAGTGTTAACACCCACACTGGAGAGGGGCCTGGAACTAACGTGCACTGGAGGGGGCCGAGTAGACCCTCTTCTTATCTCAGAAAATCACAGCAAATTGCAGAAAGAAATAGACTTCGAAAAACGCTGGTTGGGTGTGTGTTGCTTACTACCAGTGGTGGTAAGCAACGCACAGGACCTGAACTGCATGGAGTTAAAGCAGGATTTTGACTACACTGGATCTTTCTTTGGTATGTGAATTCCAATACCTCTGTACCTATTAGGCCAATAGACATAATTTTACATCAATGCAGGCTATTTGCCTCAGAGTTTTTACTGCAAGAAGGAATGACCAGGCAGGTGATGATCGTGAGTGAGATGCAAATTTTAAGCATTTGATGTGTTTATAAAAATGCTACCTAAGGTCCACTTAACCAACACATTTTAGGTAGATCCAAATACTATGTTGATATTGACATTGTTTTCCCTTTTGTTGATATGTGAGATGGAAGTTTAGTGGGGGGGAAGCTGTGGTTAGGGTTCCCAATTGTGTGTACATGTACGCTTCCATTCATAGATAGGTATGTTCCCAATAATGACTATTTTCATGATAATTGCTACATTTAATCATGTGGAAAGTACCGTAATTGGAAAAACTCCTTCCAAAAATGGGAACTTCTTCAAAAAGGGAAATGCATGTCATTGGGGGAAACTGCGGTCAGAGTTGCCAATAATAGTTATGACCCCAATACGGGGAAAATGACCCATAATTGGAATTTTCCTTCCAAAAACAAAAACATGATTTATAAATGAAAACTCAGTTTACTACTTTCATACTATAATGGTTTGGTGCTAGAACCTTGTCTGCTGCAAAAAGTAAGGGACAGGTAGAGGACATTCAGTATATTGGAAATAGTATTCAAGTATACAATTATTATTTCCAGCTGTGTGTGACAGAGGAGGCACACGTCGCATTGAGTTTGTGACAGCCAGCATATTTTCTGCACCTCTGTTTATCAGGTTCGAGCTCTCCTTCCAGGGACCGCCCGTGACCGTTTGCAGGACGCACTACATGCTAGGCATCAAGGTGTTACTGGAATGCGCCTTCGCGCCGAACGCGCTCTAATTTGGCCCAACATGAACTATACTAATACACCCCTGTCTCCATCCTGCTTTCGTAATTCTCGTATGTTCGGTCGACGCCACCGCGTCCGCGTGGGGAGGTCATAACGTCGGGGGCATCAGCGCGGCAAAGCTCGAGGCTTAAAGCCATCGGCAGAGAGAAGCAGTACAAAGCATCATGACATACATACGCTGGTAAAAACGCAAAAATAGCTTAAAATTCCATCCACACCACAGCACACTCAGCAAGGACATAGATGACCACATCACGGCTCGATCCGTCCGGCAGCCCCGTGCATCAAACATCATGCGGCCGTAGCGCCCAGAGCAAACGCCGCGCGCCCGCCCGCGCGAGCCAAGCGCGCCACCAGCGCCACGGCCGCGCCCGACGCGAGCCACACCGGCACAGCCGCCAGCTACACCAGGGCCACTCCGCGCCCGCACAACCAACACCACGGCAGACCGACGTCACCGCACGCACGGCGGCGCGCCCACGGACTTTTGCCCGTTTAAAAACACCATGATTTTCACGATGTTGGGCTCCGTTAACCTCCCCAAAAACCAATGCACTAGATCTGGCACTGAGCATAAATTTACCCAGTTTCTGCACAACTATTTCCTGACAGGTGTGTTTGTGACCTCTGAACTGTTCTCTTGCAGTGCGTTGGCTTTTTCAGTAAACCGGATGCCAATGGAAGACCTGGTTTGAAATGCCTGATGAGCTAGCCTGCAGTCATGCTTTGCCGCAAGGTAGCTACGGCTCCCGGGGATGTTATTGTGGTTTGCCTGATTTTGTAACATAAATGACAGATTTGAGCCACAAAGATGCTGAATAATTATCCATGCCACAACGACCCTCTTCTAGTAGAGAAAATTGGTTAATCTTGTGCACCTCAGCATAGTTCCAGTTTTTATATGTTCTTGAATTTTTTTGTCTGTTTTTAGCTTTTTCAAGCAAAATACATTAGAGATTTGTTTGTCTGTGAAACTACATCCACCAGTTTCCTTCTCTTCACTGTCTGTAGAATTATTTGAAAAGGTTGACATTCCAGGTCTAACGTCTGACACTTTTTTGGGACAAAATGTTCTCTTATTTTTAGCCTCCATGGCTGATTTAAATAATCAGAAGCATCCCGAACCCTTCTATTTCTCAAATTAGCCCATGTTTCTGATGCCACAAGCCTCATAGTTCAATCACAAAACGGGGATATGTGGCTCAGTGGTAAACAGCTGCCTTCTGAGCCACCGGTCCCGGGTTCAAGTCCCGGTAGAGCTTCTGAAGAAATTGATTTGACTCCCCAAATCCCTCCCAACAGGATGAGAGTTAGGGACGCCGTATGACCCTGACAGTTAGTGCGTTGTTAAACCCAAACGACCATTCAGGCATGTGAAAATGGTTGTCTTTTGTGTTATATTCATGCTCAGGACTGGAGATTTCTTCTCGACTCAGGGGAGGGTTTCTTGGGGGGGTTAAAATTGGCACAGCAATACAAGCCCTATATAAAGCGTATAAGAGGCCCGAAATCCAGGGGGTCCTGCCCCCACCCCCTGCCCAGCATCTCCACCCATCTCCATACTAGATACTTTCTTCTCGACTTTTTCTGAAACTAAAAGATTGTAATTTTTCAATATTTTAGTTTGCAACGATTGCAAAGATTATTATCTAAAAGATTGCAACTGAACAGTGCGCCATGTTATATCACATATATTTTCAATGTTTAAGAGAAATTCATTCAGTTCATGCATTTTTGCTTCATTTTTCCCCAGTATTTCGTCGACATTGTGATTTTATTATATTTTTATTCTTAAACAAATACATCGCGAATTTGCTCTACCGTTAAAACTACATCCACCCTTACCTTCCACTCAAGTTTATGAAAACGCCGAAATCCAACGGCTTACCCTTTGGGACTTTTTCAAGTTCGAATGCTTTTCTCTAACTTTTAAACTCAAATGGTGGAGTTGAATCACAAAAGCATGTTTTTCATGCCTGAAATTGACCCAATATCTACATGAACTCAACTCAGATGCTGCATCTTGATAAAATGTTGTTTTTTCGCTTCAATTTATCCTAGCCTTTTGTTTAGATTTTTCTGAAAATCTCTATATTTTTCTACTCTGTCGATAGTACGCTATAGAGTAATCCAGGGTTTCGATCGGGAAGCAGGTGGGGGGGGGGTGGGCTTTTGGTCGGGGAGCCATTTTCGAACAGCATAATCTATCAGGGCGCCAAAACTTATCACCGGGACACCGATACTGACATCCTGAGGGAGAGGGTGGAAAGCGACCTAACAGGGGGTGCTGAGGCTTGATCGGGGGGATTGGTACGTGTCCCATGCCTCCTGGGATCCGCCTATGCTGTGAGCTTAGCCAGAAGGGTTTAGAAACGTTCACATCCAAAGACCAGCCCCATCCAAAGGTTAAAGACGTCGAAAATGTTGTCTAATCTAACCTGAAATGTAGGGTTAATCCCTATCAGAGCCCTGGATACTTGCTTGAAATTTAAACCTAGTTTGAATTTTTCACCTTTGAAAATTGTTTTTTCTTTAGTTATCCAACGTAGCTTTTTTGCTTTATATTTTCTTTTAGAAAAAAACGTTGCGAATTCTTCGCTGATATAATTGCATTGGCGGACGCAGGGGAGACATTCCGCCCATGGTCCCCCCCAAGTTTCTTCACATTCCGCCCATGGTCCCCGTGTCTTCTTCAGGAGCAAGTTTTGAATTTGAAAGTCATTGATAGCAATGATTTTTAAATTCAATTTGAATTTAGGGCGAACAGCAAGCAGGTACACGTGAAAACAATGTTTAACATCTCGCGAAGGATACAGTGTGATGAGTTACCTACAAAAAGAGACATTTAAAAACTACAGGATACAGAAACTAAACACATAAAAGCACAGTATGCAACAAAACTATGGATGTAACAGTGAGTAAAAGCAATTTTCAGTGATGGATGTGTGGTGGAGTGGCGAGTGTTTATGCGTGGTGGTTTGGTCTTAAGTGGTATACGCGTATGTGTATGGTACTGGTTGTAGGAGGCGCCACGAGGAGAATTGCTTATTTATTTGTGGTCTGCGGTTTCGGATTTCTATTGATTCTTTAATTTTGCATTCTGCCGAGTCCTTACAAACATGAATAATTTTTATTGCGAAGTCCTTGTCTGTGATGCGTGTAGTGGGGTGATGTGATATGGTGTGTTCTCCTAGATACTTACCCTTTTCTTTTCTCCTAGCGTGTCCTAAATGTTCCATGAAGCGGGTACGGATTTGGCGAGTTGTTTCCCTATATAAAACATGTTGCAAAGTAGGCATGTGATAAGGTATACTGTATTTTTATGTGGCACCTCCCCTGTAACCCGGCGTCGCATGTGCTGCATGATTTCCTGTGTCCTTTAGGGCATGGTGGTGGGTTTAGTGATGATCTTATGAGGATGTTTGAGAGTGTTTCACCACTCTTCCAGGCTATCGTAATGTCTAGGTCTGTGGATCTGGCTGCGGTGGTGATCTTGTGCGTGAGCTGCTCATCAATGTATGGGAGAGAGATGGAATCATGGAACTATTTATGTCGAACGGATACCCGGCCAAACTCATCAAAAACATACAAAACTCTGCCAAATATAAACCATGCCAACCACGTCCCAAGAACAAGAACAGGAACACAGCTTACATCTCTCTCCCATACATTGATGAGCAGCTCACGCACAAGATCACCACCGCAGCCAGATCCACAGACCTAGACATTACGATAGCCTGGAAGAGTGGTGAAACACTCTCAAACATCATCAGATCATCACTAAACCCACCACCATGCCCTAAAGGACACAGGAAATCATGCAGCACATGCGACGCCGGGTTACAGGGGAGGTGCCACATCAAAATTACAGTATACCTTATCACATGCCTACTTTGCAACATGTTTTATATAGGGGAAACAACTCGCCAAATCCGTACCCGCTTCATGGAACATTTAGGACACGCTAGGAGAGAAGAAAAGGGTAAGTATCTAGAAGACCACACCATATCACATCACCCCACTACACGCATCACAGACAAGGACTTCGCAATACAAAGTATTCATGTTTGTAAAGACTCGGCAGAATGCAAAATTATAGAATCAATAGAAATCCGAAACCGCAGACCACAAATAAATAAGCAATTCTCCTCGTGGCGCCTCCTACAACCAGTACCATACACATACGCTTATACCACTTAAGACCAAACCACCACGCATAAACACTCGCCACTCCACCACACATCCATCGCTGAAAATTGTTTTTACTCACTGTTACATCCATAGTTTTGTTGCATACTGTGCTTTTATGTGTGTTTAGTTTCTGTATCCTGTAGTTTTTAAATGTCTCTTTTTGTAGGTAACTCATCACACTGTATCCTTCGCGAGATGTTAAACATTGTTTTCACGTGTACCTGCTTGCTGTTCGCCCTAAATTCAAATTGAATTTAAAAATCATTGCTATCAATGACTTTCAAATTCAAAACTTGCTCCTGAAGAAGACACGCCGTCGAAATTGGCATTTTCAATTTCAACTATGAGCGATTGCCGGTTAATTTTTTCATCATAGATACTGTGCGAGGTCCTAGATGGCAGTAGCCGACCATAACTACCAGGAACTCTGCTGCGTACGTGTGGTTTTCCCGTTTCCAGAATCAGCGTCAACGGCGTTTCCAGGGCCACTGATTTTCGCAGGTTCTCCTCGAGCTAGCCTGAACTGTCTTAGCGTTGACTACCACATCTATGAATGTTGGTAATGCCATGTAAAATACTTGTCTTGCCTCGAATAACAAGTGCAGAGGAGTATTTATTGTTCGCAGTATTTTCTTACCGGCAAAACAGAGACGAGCGTCACGTCTTGAAAATATTTATTGTAATACAGCAGGCTGCATGTATGATGACTATGGGAACACGATCAATTCAACTCTCAGCATCGACCAGCGCAACACTCACCACAAGACGGCAAGTGGCGTATTCAGGACTTCATTTGGGGGGTGGAGGGGGAGGCTGGGGCTCGAGCCTCCTCCGCTATTGCCTCGGATCAGTCTCTGTCTACGTATTTAGTATAGGCACTCTGACATCTCGGGGGAGTGGGCTGGAGCTCCTAGCCCCCCCCTGCATCCGCCACTGTACACGACCATGGGTCGGCGCTGCATATTCGCATACGTACATATCAACCGTGCATCAGACACCAATCTGCCTTGCAAGGCTCCTGGACCAGGAAACGACACGCGATGGCAGGAGGGGGGTGATGGGTGCCAGCTCACATAACGATTATTTTCTCGCAAACAGTAGGGTTTCTGACAAACAAAACAACCGGCCAGAATTCGGCATGTTCTGCATGATAATTAGACTACATGATTCAACAGAGGCACCAAATCTCTTTCCATATCGTTCAGGAAAGCCTCATTCTCGCTCTGACACTCCCCAGCCTCACCAACACAACCAACACGCAACAACACTTGATGCTGTCCCACCTCACCACCGGGGATGTCTCCATCTCTGCAATACTGGCAACAGAGGCGATTCACGATTCCTGTGTCGCACAGCGGCGGCTGTCCGGTGTCACATAACACTGAAGACAGAGCTTCAACTAGAGATGCACCACAATGTCCACCTCACCATCGTCTCCATCGGGTCGAGGTTCAGGCGGTGAGCGCTGCTTCACAGCCCTCTCACAGTCACCACCTCACACCGATCACCTGATCACTGTGGCCCGCTTGGACGATCGTCACTTCTTCACATTTCATGCTCACTTTTTCCGCTCCCACCTCTAAGAAACGTCTCAGCTGTCCGTTTGCGGCACCACGATAACGTTCACGCCGTTTGTGCTCAAGATGCCACCAAGCGGTGTTCCGAACACTCGTGATTAGTGACACAGAAAAAGAGGGCGCTGGGGTTCCGGCTGTGGCGGACGTCTTCTGGCTCCATCGCTGGTTGAGAACTCGCCGAAGACTGAAGGTTGAAGACCGAAGACTTGTACCTGGGCGGTTGGAGGTACTCGGAGTGACGAGACAGCATGTTCATGCCAGGTCTGCGACAGAGAGAACCAGGGGTTACAATACGTAACGATAACATGTAGCGCGCCCATGACAAACATACACGTTCGTAAATCTGTCACGGCTCAGAGTCCGCTTTTTCGGCACTGACTCAGCCCGGCCCGACACTGCGTGAGCGTTTCTGTGCCCTTTCCCTCAGACCCTGTTGTATCAATGTTTACCTCCGGTAGCAGCCATGGATCTACCGAGGAGGCATGGTAGGTTTCAAACTGATCGAAATGGCCGGCAGCTTCATTCAGCCGTGCGAGAATCCTGAGCCCAAAGTGCCGAGCTGGAGCTCGGATGCCACCGGCCCGGAGCTGCGACACTTCCGAGAGAAGCCTCGGGTGGGCTGAGTGGGAGGGAAACTGGTTGAGCGTTAACGCGTATTTCATTGTGAAAATGCGTCCACATAGTGGTAGAGACATCTCAGTTGTGTAAACCAACAGGCTACAGACTGCGAAAGGCTCCTGAAATTGTCCTCACAACATGGTGGATAATTGTGTCCAATACCTTTTTGTCACTCGTTGCTGATTCATAAACAATGCACCCATTTTGTGGCTTCGAGCTGACTTATGATCTATTTAGTATCAACAGTTTTGCGATCAGCTCCAGACGTCATGCTGGTTAGGACTTCAAAATCGCAAGGCCTTATAACACCTCTCTGGCCTGGTTGAATTGCCCATCATAGGTCAATCTTAGGTAAAAGGAGTAAGCCCAAGAAGCAAGCCTCTTTTACGACGTTAATTATTTGTCCATATAGAGTGAGGACAGGATCTTCGCACTGGTTCTTTTTCTGACAAAAAATGGAGGCATTGTTTTTTTCAGTCGAAAACTGTAACTAGCTTTTCGCACTCCAGCGTTGTAGTTTCTCCAGCCCGATCTGTAGCTGCCCCTGCGCAAAAGTAGTAGTTGAGGATGCAATCCACATTCCTAAGTCATCCACAAACTGTGCACTGTTAATATTTGAAGAAGACCATTTGATGATGATTGTTGGGGCTCAACGACGCATCAACTGTCAGGACTATACGGCATCACCAATTCCCATCCTGTTGGGAGGGATTTGGGAGATCAGACCAACTTTTATTCAGAGGTTCCGCCAGACTTAAATAAACCCGGCACCTGAGGCTCATCCGACTTTGATGCAATCCACAGAGTCACAGATCCCCTTAAAGGGAATGTGGCACCTTCACAAAGTGATTTTAACTGAGATAGCCAAGTTGTAAAGCAAGTCGGAAAACCCGGTACTCCATATTTCATTTACCTTGGAACTCGATATTTCCGTAGAAAAAACTAAAACCTACTTGACACCAGCCTCCCTCAGCCCCCCGTCGCCGGCGGCCATTGTTGTGAGCTACTGGTGTGACGACATATGCTGACGTCACGATGAGCATCCGCCAATCGAAGCCCTTGAAGCGTTTCAAGTATGGTAGTGGTTGCCAGATCGTGACATCATCCACAGGCTGATATTTATTTCTTTTTCTAGAGGAGTATTGTTAAAAACCAAATATTGAGCTTATTGTACATTTTTCAGAGAAATCATGAGTGGTTTCATTATTTTTGACTAAAAGTACGCCTAATAACACTAAATTCCAGGATTCTACCAAGGTGCCACATTCCCTTTAAGAGGCAGATAATCGGCAACGTATTTATAGCAAAGACAAAACGGATAATAAATATCACACATCCCTGAGACGTGACGTATTCCTGAATGTGTTGTTTTGACAATGTGTCACCTGCTCTAAACCGGGAACGTCGATGTTTCAAGAAATAAGAAACAAGCCAACCCTCACGGCCTTGTATATCAAGTCTGAAAAACTTTTGCAAAATACCGTGCCTGCTCACCTAACTGTGTAGCACCGAGAGTGAGTAGATGGTCAGGCATGCTTCGGTTTTTCCGAAAGCGACTTTGAATATTACCCAAAAAGTTTATTGCTTTCTAAAACCCATATAAGACGAAGGTTCACCATTATTTGGAAACATCAATTTAGATCATTATTTCGAAAAAAAACTTTTCGATACAAGATCTCAGTGAAAAAGGAGAATAGTTAACCGGAATGTCACCAACCTTTCCCGGTTTCAGAATGAGGATACTTATCGCCTCCTGCCAAAGCTTCAGAAAGCCGTTTTCAGTCCAGATCAGATTAAATCTAGAAAGGACAGAGACGAGAATACCATCAGGACGGTGTCTCTACATTGAGTCGGTAATCAGATCCTGGTGACACATATCTGCTTTTACCCAGAACATTCCTCAATTCGCGCAAAATCAACAGCACGGTATACGTGTCTGTCGTCAGCGCCAAAGTTTTTAGGTATTGCCTCCTCTGGGCTCCGGAAGCGCTGAAACTCAGGGTTCTGTATGGCTGTGCTGCACTCCTATTTCTACACGAGTCGCCATTGTATTTGCAACCACCTGCGGATCTATGATTTTAATGTTATTTTCCATTAGGACCAGGGTTGGAAAAAAGCCGGCTTAAATTGAATTTATGTCAGACAGTTGCTTTTATTAATTTAAGCCGGTTTAAACCGGCTTAAATTAATAAAAGCCGGCTTAAATTCAGAATCAATGAAAGGCCCATTCAATCCAAGAACACCCTTTCATATCAAAGATAGATAGGTGAGAACTGCACAATACTATCAATTTGCATATTGTTTGAAGAATTTGAGTTGAGCATGTCATCCATCAAGTTGGCTGAGCAAAGTCAATGTTGATTAATACTGGCAAGCTGGAGCATACTGTTACGAACAGGTGAATGTGATACTGTTTCAACAGTTCACGTAATCACAGCGTTTTACTTGGATGTGGAGATAGGTCACATATTCTTTCGCTATTATGGTTGGTTAGATATACGGACTTTACATAGTCATTAAACCAATTCCAAAACAAGGAAAAATTGTATTGGTCTCACACAAAGCGTGACAAATTACTATACAAAAAAACATTCATTGGGCAGCAACATATCACATTGCTCGACTGCATCATGTCGGCTTGATGACGGCCGCGCAGGGCCCTGTGCCAGAAAGACAGCTTTACGTTTGAAAGTTGGTGGTTAGAATTTTGGCCCTGTTCAAACTTAGGCCATTTACTCTATCGTGCTTTTTTGGTGGTCTTTTAGTGGATGTTGGCCAATATTATTTGGTGCATGGTTATTGGAATGCAAAGGTATTTTTTAAAATGTTAATGATAGGTTAGTTTGTGCTAGGGTTTTTGTTAGCGTTTGTGACACTCCAAAAATATATGTTTAAGATCAGTAAGCACTTGAACATGAATATGGTATTTATACTTTAAGTTCCATATTATTTTTGAAAATATGAAAAACAGTTCTCGCGAGAACTTAACGTGAGTGGCTTTTATTATTGTCATGATAAGTGGTTTAAACCAGGGTGGCATAAATTAATTTATGCCAGCCGGTTTAATCCATGGTTTAAACCGGTTTAAACCAGAACGTGGCTTAAATTTGCCAACTCTGATTAGGACCGAGGCAGGTGCAGAAATGCACTCCCCGTGAATATTCTGAACTCAGTTCCACACCTGTGTTGAAGGAGTGGAGTTATTTATAGTGCTTATATAAGATATTCACCAACTTTACCTATAATTTAAAACGGCTCGGTCGGCAAAGCTCTGGCCCGTCTGAAAAGGTTCAGGTTTTGATTTGTCGTAAGCTTCTTAAAACTCGAGAAGCTCGTTCCATTTTTAAATTAGCTTCTCTTCACTCACAGCTCCGATATGTTTAGCTTTCTATTCATTTTGATGATTGACTATTAAAGCTGATGGTTGGCTATTTTTTAAGCATAATAGACAGTCTGCGGGTATAATACTGATCAGCGGTCAAACGTGCTAAATCAAGTCCAATATTTCAACTCACTGCATTGGGAACACCTATGGATGGTATCATTTGTCCTTGCTTTATACACTTGTGAGGCAAAGTAATACCGTCCCTGAAACGTGACGTCCATGAGCTACTTTTTGTCCCGAGACCGTCTCTGGGAATAGCTATCGACGTTGTTCAAAGTTATGTAAAAGCAAAGCGGAGTCAAACGCGATCTTTTTACAATCTGTGGTAGGCTAATGATTATATGTGTTTTTAGAGGCATCCCCACTCCCTTGTTCTTGGAAGTTTTGTTTTGCCCTAATCACAAATATGATGGATATCCCTTCTTCCTTGGACCCCTAACTGCTTCCTCGAACAAATATTTTCCATTTAACGCGTCACAATCCCAATTCGAAGCTCACATAAAATTCTGGTCAAGATGAGCCAGACTCAATACATGGACATTTTTTCAAGTGCCAAGGCGCTCTTTCGTTCCATTGTTTTCTTCAGAAACGTTATGATTCTTTAAATCAATCATAGGTGACGAAATTATAAAAACGATGTCTTCTGACAACCACCACATTACAACAGGTAATGTGGTGGTTGTCCACACCACATTGCAACACTAAAACTTATGTTTGTCACCACCGACACCATCATTCAACATTGCAAAATCCTTATCCGGTTCATAATATAAAAACTGGTAGAGTGTTTTGATGTTTTCTCAACTGGGTATTAGAGCTACCGAGGCACCCCTCTGAAATAAGGCGACATCCCTGATCGACGTTAATGGTCAAAACAAGAGATCGTCCAAAATACTTTTCAATACTTCTAAAGAGACCAGTATTCAAATTTCCACCCACATCTCGTGAGAACGCCCACCTCCTCTCGAAAGCCCACCTTCTCTCTTCCTCCGCTCCCGCTCTCTCCAATCCGCCCGTATCGGCTCCTCTGCCTCCTGCTCCTGCTCCTGCGCTCTCTCCGCCGCCAGCTGAGCCGCCCGCTGTTTCAGAGGCGTCACCCGGTACTGACGGGTGGGGTACGTCTCCTCCTCGGCCTCCACCTCCGACAGCCACACGGGGTACCGCAGGAAGAAGTTGCGCGCCCCGGAGGAGAAGGAATCCCGCCGTGCGGCCGCCGGCACCTTCTGGTCCCGCTCCTGTAGAGGGGAGGGGGCAGGTTTAGGGGTTAGCAGTGCTATTCCTCCTTAACTCTCAGCGGCACACTACATATCAGCCAAATATTAGCCTTGTTTGTAGTGCTATACCATCCACCATTTACCACGCGATGGAGTCTATATTTTCTTGTATAAACCGTTTGTCTTAGTTACTAATTGGAATTTAAACGACAGAAAAACTTTAAATTATCACCTTCTAATACATACTTACTAAACATACCACTTCCCGACCCTAAATTCTCCCACCTATCTCTAAAGGCATACACAGAGGCCATGGATCCATGCTCAGAACAACCCCCGGTCAGCCGCTGCCGTTGGCCTGTTATGACCGTTTGGGGGTGATATGGCTCCCATGAGTGTACGTGATGAAGTGTGACCCGAGGTACTGTGATAGAGGGGCTGCCATTTAACCCCAGTCAGACGTTTGCTTCGATGTCAGTGGATGTGAAGCGATCTTCGAAATGACTACTACTACTATGATCTACTACGAAATGATTTCGGCAATTCGTGCTAAACCTATTCGTGCTAAACCTAGCTTCAAACTGTCTCCACAGGTTATCAAAACAGACAAGCTAGTTAACAAAATCAATTGGCTTCAGCGTTAAGTAGCTCTCACCGTTACCATTAGTGCATATCGGGTACATATGTATATGATAACAAACGAGTCCATCTATGTACCGGAAGTCATTGAACACACACAAGAACAGAGAGCGCCCAATGAGGTGTACCATTCTATCCAGGCACCCCCTTCTCCACCTAACCCCCTCCTCCGCCTAACCCCCCCTCCTCCCGGTTCTGCGTCCCACCTTGTCTATGAGCAGCTGCCGCAGACTGAGTCGCAGCTCCTCCAGCAGGGTCAGCGCGCGTCGGTCAGGCGCCACCTGGTGCTTCACGAAAGCCTCCATCGCCAGCAAAGCCAGCCGTGGGTGGGAGGCGCGCGCCGCCGCCCTCAACAGGGTCGTCAGCATCTCCACATTCGGTCTGGACACGAGGAGAGTGAGTGAGAGGGTAGGAAGGAGATATAAAATAGGACTTGCATCTAGGTGTGGGGGAAAGGGGGGCGGGGATTAACGAAAAAATTTCAGGCGAGTAATTGAAAAAAACTAATTCCAGAGAACCAGAGAAACTGTATGTTTTAGTGCATCTTCATAAGACATATTATTTGTTTGATTCCTTGATCTTCGGATAGAATACATTAAGATTAATGCTGAGCCCTGGAATATTTTTCTACCTGACTTGATCCCACTTATGTGCGGAAAGAGTCCATTGAGTACAGGGAAGAAAAACGAGCATTCGGAACTGAAGTGAGTGAAAAATTTAGAGCTGGGTCATGACAGGTGAGTCGAAAATTAAGCTTGCGTGGTTGCAGGTCTCCACCCAAAACACAGGGTTATGAGGCACTGGCCACTGCACAGCTATGCGTCAATCATAGCCCCTCGAACCAATGGTTCAGCACGCCAGCGCCCTCTATTCCTTCAATACTTCTCAAACCCTCCACAGATGTCACTAGCCACCATTGCACACCGGCACCGCCCCGATCCCCGCATCCTCCATGCTCACCGGACATCGTTCTTCTCCAGCCGGGCGAAGAAGGCGTTGGCGTCGCGGCAGTTCCGGACAGACATTGCCAGACAGCCGTAGGTGGCCACGTCAGGCTGTACGTCCTTCTCCTGCATTCTGGTCACCAACGCCTGCCGCAGACGTAGCCGCTGACGCACAGGTCGGGGCAGGAGAGGACATGACCCCCGAAATCGTGAAATTTTGACCGACTTAGATAAATACACTATGTTTTTAACGATTTTTCCCGATTTATCCTCCCCCGCAAACGGTGATTTTGCGTCCGCCTCTGCGCTGACACACTGAGCAGGGACGGGGGTCGGGACTTACCGCGACGCCGGGGCGTTCAGCTAATATGTAGGATACATAGAGGTCGATGCTGGAGGAGGAAGGGAGGGGGCGTATCTCCTGACTGGTCAGCGAAGAGACTGTCTCTCTCCCTTCCCCAGAGGTCAAATGCTTTCGCGTGTTCTCGTGCCTTCTCACCCTTTCGTTGCGCAAATACTCCCAAATTAATTTGCGTTGCACTGTGTTCGCAGCTTTCTCCAGGACTAGTATTGAGCTCTGGCTCCACCACCCAGCCACCCATCCACCCTTGTCCCTAGGTCGGGGTCTAACCCATCCCCCAAAAACCGTGGCAACGGGCGACACACCCGGTGGTACATTTGCTATAACAGCGATTGAATTCTCTACTACGGAGAGTTCTATAAAACAATTACTATTTCGGCTTATCTCGAACAACGCACCATGAAAAATACGATGGCCTTAAATCAGCTAACTGACTGTAATTGGGAACATGCTGAACATATTTTCCTGTACAATCCAAAGCGTAAAAACCCGTTGACTGTCTCATGACCGGCCAATGCCGCCAGCCGACGTCAAAAAGGACATAACTACCGCAAAGAAACTCCAGCGGACACACCAAAACGACTGAGGCCCTCATTGGTAGTGGCGCGGCCAAGGGGGGGTACTGGTACATGCTCCCTTGCTTGAACTTCACAAACATTTGATTCAGGCTCCTTGGTGACCGAACGAAAAACAGTGAGCGCACAGTGTTAATGTGTGTATAAAGAAACAGCCCTGATTGTGTGTTATGAGTCTGAGAGCGGCGATGTGATTTAAGTACTTAAAGAATTTTGCGCCCATCTCGTACGGTACGGTACGAGTCGTACCACGTGATAATTTTGTTTTGTTGGAAAAATAAATATCGCTCTCTCTCTCTCACCCTCGCCCTCACCCTCACCCTCACCCTCACCCTCACCCTCTCTCTCTCTCTCTCTCTCTCTCTCTCGGGGGTTGCCATAATATAGCTTGTTTCATGCAATTTCTATCCTGTACTGGACGTCCGTTCTGACCTTGTTCTTGCAAAATTGTATGCCATTGTTTAATGACAGCAAAACCAGGAAAGACCAAGTGTCAAACGGTGGATAGATAACATGAGCGAGATAGCAAGCTAACATTTCCGTTTCCTGTGCAATCTCCGGGTTTATCGCACTTGGATTCGCCCGGGTGTTTCAATTGTTGTTTCAAGGCGAGCATCAACGGTCCCTACACGATAAGGTCAACTTGTTGCATTCAGGGGCTCGCACAAAGAAGCTTGGAAATCAAGAAGAATTACATATCTATAGGAGCAGAAAAAATAGAGAAAACACACTCAGTTATGCTTCTGTCTTTGTACAATACATTGGACAAAAATAGAAACATGTGAGCTTACTTTAATACGGGAAACCCAGTGTCCGTGAAAAAGCTACATTACTCTACAAACTCTATTCCTATGCACTGAAGCACAAAAGTAAAAATGCATTACGATAGCAGTAACGGACTTTTTGCACTTCTCAGCTTGTGTGAATTGGGCTGTGACTTATAGCATTCAGCACCTTACAACATGACAATATTTAAACGGCTGCAGGGCTTCACAAGTTCACACAATCGACTGGTACACTAAATATCACGCATGTAACTACTTTCCTCATGTGCTACAAGCCAAGGCTGGAGATCTCTTCTCGACCTAGGGCGGGGGGGTCCTGGACGGGTTAACGCTGGCATGGCAGTACAAGCACTCTACAAAGCCTATTGGAGACGCAAAATCTCGACCAGGTGGGGGGGGTCCTGACCCCAGCAACCGACTTAGGATCCCCAACCGTGCTCCGAGCTATGGAAAAATACTAGCAGAAGCTTATAACAGCGGGGAAAGTCAGGCAAGAAATAGAGCCATGCCAGAGGTGGAAAGGTGTCTCTCGTATCTAAACATCCACACATCCGGCCGGGGCCGCGGCTCACCTCCACAGTGTGGTGCTGCCGGCCGCTACAGCGCTTCTTGATGAGCTGGTTGAAGAAGCCGACGTCCGCGGCCACCCCCGCCGCGTCCATCGTCCTCATCAAGGACTGCCCACACAACCCCAGCGGGGGATGTCACACAACGTCACGGCAGTGGAGGGAGGGTTCCCCAGAGAGCCTGCTTCGAGATCGGTTACATTTGGCTCAGGACTTACGTTCGTTCGCCGAGAAGGTTTTAACAATCACTATGTTGTTGACTTCACCTGTAATTGGACTTCCTATGGCCTGTTGGTGATAAAATAAAGATACAAGATGTTAGCAAATTTTTCTCAGACTACGGCCAACATACAAAAGTCGTCTCCAAATACATAGTTTCCCAAATCAGTAGCTGGTGTACTTCTAGCCTTCCAGGTTCCCTTATCACGGAGGGCATACCGAGCGTCACGATTCTGTTGCACGCCAATGCAGCAGCCGACATGAATCATTGGCACATGATGGATGACGTCACAGGGGTCGAATAGTGACGTCACTGTCGTACTGTTCTCGGAGCACGCTCCAGCCTACAGGGTTCGACCGGAACTAGCAATGCCGCAAAACAAGGCGGCCTGGGAGTAAATGCTTAATACTACCGCGGTGCAATGCAACACGAAATTAGATGCCGTTTCTTCAGCTCGTCGACGGCTTCTGATTGCCAATCTTGTTGCAGCGAGGCAGACCTTTTCAATAAAATCATTGGCCAAGAGCACTGGACAAACCTCGCTGGTAACGGGCGGAGTCCTGATCACGGCAAAAAGTCATGCTTTTTTATCAAAGTAGTGCACGTTGTGCGTAAAAAACTAACATCAGCTGGAGCTTCGGGTACCATTTTGGGAGAGCAAACCCATAAATTTTTATCTTACGATAAACAGCAGCACTGGTGTAAACACAGGTCTGAGGCCATTCACAGCACAGGGGAATCTACAAAAACGTCAGTGGTTCTAACACTTCCACTCGCCACACTGGGACAGGGAACAGCGACGCTAGTTTGAGAACCACCGGCCGAGAATCACTGCTTCAACGCTCAATACTTGATGAAAACATATCCTTAGAAACCAATGCTTATGTTGGCTGCAGACATTCTAATGAGCAAACAGGATGGTGCAGAAACACGGTATCTAGTAAGACAGCAAGGTTAGGTCTAGGAACTCCTTCGGGTCGGCGGGTGTAGCTCAGGGACCCGTTTTCACACCTGGGAGATTCATTGTACAATGTTTTGTCCTTATTGTTCTTTCGGGCCATAAAATTTGGCAAACCACAAAAATGTGCCAACTCATAAAATCGGACAAACTTGAGACCAGCTTTCGGTGGGACTTCTGGTCCAAGCCCAGCGTCCTTTGATTCAACATGCTAGAAAACCAGTTTTAATTAAACTAGCATCCATTTCAGAACACTTACAGGACCTCTGAGACCAGCGGTCGGGGCTAATTTAAAACAGCCTCTGGGACATCCAATAGAAGAATCGTGGTTAGCATTATGCGACCTTCTCCCTCATACCGAGCCTAGAGTCAAGGACGTCACCGAGAATGTTTTGGCAGACGGGCCGGATCAAATGATGGAAACCTATATTCATATGTTTCTGTGTTCGGTGGGTTAGGTAAGGAAGTACGATATTTTTAGCGTAATAAACATGGCTACAGTTTCATCAAAACAGCAAAAATGAACATTTTTGTTCCAAAAAATCTACATTTTTTAACGATATGCCCAGCCAAGAGTGTAGGGGGAGGGGCTCCACGTTTCAAGAGCAGATGGGACATGCCGCCGTGTGGTGAGGCACCTACCTGGAGCGTACCTATCGATATAAAATGGCAGGCTTCAATTAATACAAGGAAAAGTACAGCCACACATATATCGAGAAAAGTAGAATTTCCAGAGGCACGACGAACACGGCAGCTTTTATATTCTCTAGGAACTAAAGCAGACCAAGTGGTCTTCTGACCCGAACAATCACATTTCACAACTACTCGGCATTAAATACAGGCTGTCCAAACTCACCTCCTCCTGATGCAGATCGTGCGGCAGCGCCTTCAGCAGCAGCGAGAAGGTCTTGATGTCCGGCTGAACACCGTCTGAAGCCATCGTGCGCAAAACACCCACCCATCCGCCCATCAGACCCACCCTGTGGGACACCGCCACTCACATCATCATCATCATCATCATCATCATCATCATCATCATCATCATCATCATCATCATCATCATCACCATCACCATCATCATCATCATCATCAAGATGACACTTAGCAAATCCTCACTGCGTTCGAAATATTTGATATCAGGGCAGTCGGGTACCATACTGCTTATGAACAAGTGCATATGATTTAATAACTTTCGAACACTTGAAAAGCACATGTTCAGGTGACCAAATAACTTATGAACTGGGGCATACTGAATTCATTAACAACCCTTGTAGCCAAGCCGGTGAGATAGCTCAGGACCCAGCCCCCCTACTAACGCAGTTTAAAGGGGAATGTGGCACCTTCACAACGTGATTTTTTCTGAGATAGCCAAGTTGTAAAGCAGGTCGGAAAACCCGGTACTCCATATTTCAATTGTGTTGTAACTCGATATTTCCGTAGAAAAAAGCTAAAACCTACCTGACACCAGCCCCCTCAGCCCCCGTCGCCGGCGGCCATTGTTGTAAGCTACTGGTGCGACGACATATGCTGACGTCACGATGAGCATCAGCCAATCGAACCCCTTGAAGTATTTCAAGTATGGTAGTGGTTGCCAGATCGTGACATCATCCACAGTCTGATATTTTTTTCTAGAGGAGTATTTAAGAAAAACAAATATTGAGCTTATTGTACATTTTTCAGAGAAATCATGAGTGGTTTCATTATTTTCGGATAAAAGTACGCCTAATTACACTAAATTCCAGGATTCGACCAAGGTGCCACATTCCCTTTAACAGCGTCTGAGAACGAACACATTGTGCCGCCGCCGGGCGCTGACCTGGCCTCCGGCGTATCCAAGTGTCTGAGCTGCACCAGCCCACCCCGGCTCGGCTCCCGTGATACCAGATTTGGCAGCCGACAGTCGTCCTGTGACGTCACACCGGCCTGCACTAGACTGGCTAGCAGCCGGGTCTCCGCCGTCTCCTGCGCGGAGGTGCCCGCAACCGATGCGGCACGTGCGCTAGTGCTCGCAAACTGTGGACAAATATGCACCCAAAACGTGACATAACCCACACTAGCATCAATCAGGACTATTCACGAGTCACCACTTCGTGAGGTCACCAGCGCGCCGGACTATAATACATTTATAAATGCAGCTTTTGAAAATTTCACAAAATTTGAAGTGTTTTGCCAGGAAACAACACGAAGAATATATTTATGAGTCAATGTAGTTGGATACAAGTTTGCGTTTGAATAAGCTCTAGAACGGCCAGATAGAGCATCGTGAATTTCCCAAGCTCAAACGCCGTGGCAAGATTGCATTTCATTAAAGGAATGCGATGTGAAAAATGGGTTTCAGGCAAAAAATATCGTAAAAAAGACCGCTAAGGAATTGCACCCATCTGGATGAGTAATCTGAACGCGAACAACTCAACTTGGAACTGGGAATGATACCAATGACAGAATCTTCGTCACACTTTGGCGGAGGCAATTTCCCCAGTAGAATATCCATAAAAAATCAACATTACCCACATCCCTGTATCAAAATATAGCATCTGTCAAAAAATGACTGGAAAACACACATAACAGTTCCAAATGAAAATATTTTGGGGACTGAATCCTCGCTCAGGATAAAAATTTGGTACTTGGCACGCTTTGAATTTAGTGAAGTCAGTGAAGTTTGAAATACCAGTTATGGGGACTTCTTTTGGAAAACAAAGTGATATCAACGAAAAACTCTGCGGCCTACAGCCGCCGGTTTCCAAAAAGAAAAATTTTATATTGAAATATGATCTGCTTAAATGTATGACATATAATGCTTCCCATTATTTCCTTACCTCGGGAAGCATTTTCCCGCTCTCCTTCCTAGTTTCTGGTCTTTGTCTTGTTGCTGAGTCGTCCTTGCCACTAACGACATCTGACGGTGACCAAGGAACTATAGCTTCCATCGCCTGCTCAAAGATGGCGGTCTCACCCGCTCCACACTCCAGCGCCGCTCGAAGCAGTAGATTGTAGGCGAAAATGCCCGGAATAACCTGCTTTTGCCTCAGTTGATGCCAAACCTGTCGCAGGAGCAGGTTGTTGAAAAACAAAACAAACATATAGGTAATAAGAACTAATTTCACTTAGCATCCCCGATTTGATATAACACTGAAATAGTCTCTTCAGAGTGCACAAACATGTCTACTTCCATATTCCTGTTTACCTGTATGCTGAAAAACGGAAGCGGAAATTATCACGGAGCGGTGGAAAGCAACACTGTAAAAAACAATCGCAAAATAGCAGGCCTCGAGTAAACAAATATTTAAGTACATAAAACATGATAGGAAGTTGTCATTGATCAACAAATGCGTCCATTAAAGAACTCCAGGAGCCCGAACATATGCCTCGCTGTATAAAGCAGCATGAGAAAAACTCCAGCCCGAACATATACCTCGCTGTACCTCGCTGTATATAGTCATTCTGGATAACTCAATTTTGCATCTCAGATTCTAGGATGTAGACCATACACCATTATCTACCCTTTCTTATCCTGTGCACGGAACCTTTACTTAAGCTATTTGAAGGCATAACATTCACTTTCTTACATACATCTAGCCCTTACGTAAGCACGCTCGTCAATCTGTCCACCCCTCCTCAGCTCACCAGTAGCGCGTGTCGGAAGCCGTGCTGTGTGTCGCCGATACAGCCCTGCAGCAGGAAGCTGGCCAGCTCGGCCGTCAGCGGATGACCCAGCTGCAGCAGCTCGTCGGCAGCTGCGAACGCCAGCTGCAGCTGTCCACAGCGGCCGTAAGCTGCCGCGCGGACGCCGACGGTCAGATCTCCGGCGAGGGCAGGTTACGGTCAGGCAATACATATCCGAATCAGTGCATTTGGTAAGGTTTTCCCCATAACTCCAAGTCAATCTGTTTACACATTAAAATCAATCCAAATTCAATACCACTCCAAAAGATACGACTCAATCGAGAAACACAACCACGAATATAATCTATATCAAGGTCCAAAAACTGCCCGAATTATATAACTAAATAATACTGTAACATAATATAATAATTCGGGTACGCAATACCTAACTACTCGTGGTATATAAACAATATGGTCAATCCTACCCAATCTCATCCATTGAACTGAATCTAATTGGATCCATTACGATATCCAGCTAATGACGCCATCTTATTTCCAGCTAAGCACAAGCGTGGAAAGACGCGGAGAATTGCGGACCCTTCATCGTTAGATTTGTGCCGGCGTTCTCTGACATAGCAGGTCCGCCCCATTTTCCCCAGCGTATATCCTAAACAATGCTACCGCTCTGCCTTGCCAGTTGCGTCAAAATAGCCCCAGTAGTTCCGAGCTTTGGACTCCAAAACTTCGATGATTGCCTCTAAAAAATTCAACATGTTATTGCACAAAATTCAAAAGAGCCTCCCAACTGCTGAGAGGACTGGGGAGGAAAACCATGGCACCGGACCACATTTATCTTCAAATTTCTGCACATATTCCAGAGCTATCTGGGGACTTAGCTCTCAGTTCATTAATGATTATCAACAGATATTCCAGACCAGTGCCCTAAACCGTATCTCACTTCAACATTCCAGACTGCCATGACTCAGTGTGCTCACATTTCGCGTTCAGTCCCACGCAGCCTTTGCCACAATTTTAACAGCTTACGACCAATGACGTCACAACAATGACGTCATCGGTACAATGGTAGTAAACGGGAGCCCACGCCCTCACATCCTGACGACGCAACCCAGCTAACATTCGAATATACTTGGTATGGCGTCATCGTCCGTATCGACCAATCAAAGGCGAGCTGCACCTTGAAGCGTTGGCGCACGCTACCGGCCGGGGGTATCAAACGGTAGAAAAATCCACACTTCCACCTACGGGAAGAAAATAAATTCACGCTTATTCCACAAGAAGATAACGCAGTATTTGAAGTTTTTGTTTTGAGACGGCTCGCCAAAATTTCACCCCAAATCGGCAGGCAGCTGCAGAGCCTGCTCTTACAAACACGATGTTGGTGTATTTCCGGACGGTTGCGGTGGATTTTGACATCACTACCCCACCGGCGCGCCGTTCCGATCCCTCTCTCTTGGAGCCGTGAAGGGCTCAGTGTGAATCGGCGCAGGGGGCGGAGGCAGACCCGAGTTTTTGGGGGCCAAACCCATGTCTGCCTCTCCTCCTGGGGGAGGGGGATGGGAGCGAATATTTCTTTGCTCTACAGACCTAGTATAAACACCTTTTTTCAGTGCTCAACAGATCTAGTATGAGCTACCTCTCCAAGTACATGATCTCTCTCGGGGGGGGGGATTTTTTGCGCTACAGACCTAGTGTAAACACCTTTTTCAAAAATTTCTCTGGCGTTTGGGGTGCCAAAAGATAGTTTGGCCCCCTCCAGCGCTTTGGGGGCGTGGCCGGAATGCCCCCCCTGCGTCCGCCAGTGAATCGGCCCCAATCGCTCCACCCTATCAACAGCGGTGAAGCCGGTGAACTTCGGGTCATTAGCACCCTTGGGTCGACCTCTCCAATGCATTAACTATACGGGTCCATTGGCAACTAGCTCCGGTCGCCAAGCTCGGGCCCCCGCCCTCCTGATTTCTGGATGCGCCATTGACAGTAAAATATACGTGAACAATCAGATGAACTAGACTAATAGGATGCTGTTAGAAACCAGTGGTATTTCCCAAGGTATTCACCCCTTATTTTGGTAACGCTCGGTGGCTCTTGGAATATGATTGTTTCATTTCGGATGATGCCCCAGAAACTCAATCATAGATATAAAATACAATTCAGCACAATTGCTCTCCTCTGAGGCTTTCCCCTCGAGCTTCAGGACATGTTTTATTATTATCTTCTTGAACAATTCAATGTCTCCAGACTGACAAATGAATACATTTACAAATAAATAAGCAATACGTAAGAAAAGAGGTCAGATGAACACTAGAACTGTGACCAGGTCACTTCATTGTGGGACTTCCTCGTTCGGATGGTGGAGTCGGGGTCTCCGTGGCAAGTCGCTTGACGATTTTAGTGAGACGCCAGCTCTCAAAACAGGACTGGGAACAACTTGAACAAAACTTATAAAATATCCTGAGGGGAAATACAAAGTTCGGAAAAGGAGGCAATATGTTCTCAGGACGAACTTTATAAGCAATATAAACAGCTAATTTAAGTAGACTGCATAACAGTTCAGAAACGGGGCCATTAGTGAGATGAAACGGTGAAACTAGACGCATAAAATGACCACAGAAGTGACAATGTCTTTCGCGTTTTTTTTTTCAAACGCCAGGTTGAACACTACAATCGGGGACAGACGAGGCTCCTAAGCTCGGGTGGAGGAGGGGTGCTAACCTATCTGCAGTTCCCGCAAGCGAGGTAGAGAGGCTACCCCCGGCCCTCACACACTCAGTAGCTATGCGGTACTCCCAATTTCCACCGGAATTTGGGACCCAGTCAGGCAGTCTTTAAAGGGAGTGTCCCATTATTATAATGGGTTTTGGACTGATATAGCAGCAAGCCCTGAAGGAATATCTTCCATATGGTAGCAGTAATCTGATTGGTCGTACGCCCTGAGCCTTGCCCACTCGCTGAAAATACCATGCTAGCAAGTGAGCCAGCATGCAACTGCCTGTGGACCGAAAGCCTCGGGCAAGTTAGCGTCCAGTCAATGTGCATTTGGACCAAATTGCCCCCAATGGCTGCAACACACATCCCATCCCTCCTCCTCCGGACTTGTAAAAACAGTATCAATTGTTTTTATCAAAATCGAACTACGAAATTGTTTATTTACATCAGAAATGAACATTATTGATCGACCACTCAATAAACACGGCTTCCGCAACATCTGATGTTCTGTTTTTGCACCAGTACTTTTTGTACAGCGCACGAATTTTGTCATGTGGAAACGCTGTGAATGGGCTTTTACAGCGGGTCTATGATCAAGATTTGGGATTTGACTGATTATTAAAACTGTCATTTTAACCCTCGCCCCCCAAGGTTTTTCCGGGATAGCAGAAAAACGACGAGGCGCAGCACCGCGGTTGAGGGCTCTACCTCTTACTGCATCATTTTCCCATCATCCCTGAAATTTTTTACCCCGGGTCACCCAAGGTCAGGTCACCAGACGAGGTCAACCAAGGTCACCTCACTTCACCTTTAGAGCTCTGTAAGAGCTACATTTCGAAGTCGATCGATTTGAAACTTCCTACACTTCATGACCCCTCCAGGGTCTACAAGGTGTATATCCGGGATTTTTTATTTCGTGCCCTGAGGTCAGGTCACGAGGCGACCTCTCCCATTGGAAAAGCATGGGGAAAAGCTATTTCATGATATAAAAGCCACAAAAATGATTGCAAATACTCAGACTGCTCAGAACAACGTTTTTGGACACCCTTTCACGGATCCCAGGGGTCATATTTGCCCTTTGACTTTTCCAAGGTCATCCAAGGTCACCAGAGGTCAAAAACAGTATTTTGACAATAACTTTTCACCTAATTGAGCTAGAGCGGTGAAACAAACACCATCGTGTTTGTCTTGTCACTGGCTTTCATTTGATATACGGCAAGGTCACTTTGTGACCTTTCGTGACCTCAGGTCATATTAGGTCACGAGGTGACCTCTGGCAGTCAAACCACTGGCGGGAGGTCTTTACGTTCCACATAGCGGAAAAAGTACTGGCAATTTGCTATCAAATGTACTTTACCAGGTCTCAATAGCTCTAATGACATAAGAGTTATGCCCAGTTTGCTTAATCATTGCATATTTGAGTGAAAATAGCCGATCTTGACCTAATTTGACCTCTGGAGGTCAAACCATTGACCTGAGCACTAAAACATGCAAAGTAATTCCTTACTGAATTCACGCGAGCTTTCTATTGCACGTTGCAGATTTGCGCTAACGCCCATATTTTCGGAGTTAGAGGGGGCCATCGATGGCCCCCGGTGGGGCGAAGGTGGCGCCGGACCCCCGGTGGGGGCGCGGGTTAATAACGTCACTCATTGTTAGAAAAGAGGAGATAATTCTGTTTTTAGCGTTTGAAAGCGGCGAAAGTGTTTTTTCCTGATTTTCAGACCTCTCTTGTTCCTAAATTGTTATTTGTAGAATTTCGACAAAGTGGTCCATTCCTTTAAAGACAGACAAGATAGGCAAAGCCAGGTAGCGCCACCTTTACCTAGAAAGCATCCCGAGGCGACAGCGGAGTTCGGGCGAGTGCACAGTGGAAGAATTCGGGGCAGCAGCGCCGCTCTTGGCAGATCACCTCATACCAAAAGGAGCTTTAACTATGATTATATGATAAACACATTGACGAATCTACTCGTGGACCTATGGCAAAAAACTACCCAGGGTGGTATTTCCCAACACCTCAGGCAATAGAACCAAAACGATCACAGAATTGAAAGCAATGCAACACTGAGATTGCAGCAGACTACGCACTCCCCTTCCTTCAACAAATTTAGCCCCCTCCCCTCCATTATAGAACCACCATCATGCTGGTTTGATTACACCAATACGGATAGATCATGAATTTCAAGCCCAAATATGATGTATGTTAGAAACTATGATCCAATGGAACACAAATTGCACAAACCAAACTGGGCAGGATCCGTCAGTGAATGGGCCTTGCAGAATGGGAGCTAGACGCTCTGATCCGAAAATATATCAGACTGGAAAATATGAACAGCACATCGGAAAAGAGTTCACACCCGAGTTGGTAGGGCAAATGGAAAAGGAAAATGTTCTTAAAGTGTAGCATGCGATCATATCACACGTATTCACACATTGAAGCAAGATGCATAGGAAATATAACATATTCTGGCTGTATTCTCATCCCCAACTCAACAAAGTAAATAAACTTTCGAATCGTCTAACAAGACCCCGACCTCTAACGGCGAATGCCCCTCCTTAGCTTTACATAATTCATGGCGATCTCTCCCTGGCTCAACACAAGTCATTGTGTTACATATTCCCCACGCTATAACTGAACCTATGGCTTAGAGTGATGCATATTCTCGTGGATTGCCCTGGCTACGAGATCAAAAGGATGCAACATCTGAGGGAACCAACCTCATTGGAATATATCTTATGTCTTATATAACAGTTCCTACCAGTAGGGATCTCAAATAACATATCGCTCTAAAAAAACATCGATTTTAACGTAATCCGCCGACCTGAGCATGTGACGTGAAACGGCTAACGTTGGCATGTGACCTTTCCGGGCACATGTTAAGGTTTAGGACTTTCTAGGACGTAACCCAATGGTTTTACCACTTGACTTGTTGAAACCCCTCCAGAGGAGTTTATTTAGTGATATAGGCATCATATGGCCGAGACTGTCGGAGCGCCCTAAAGCTACACATATAATAATGAATGACGATGGCTCAACACAATCGGTTCCCATATGGTAACACAATTTGACACAATTCACTGACACAAGATACACTAAGACACAACTTGAGGGCACAGAGCCATTTTGCCAGAGTAAATAGTGTATGGAAGAAGTATTAAGACGCGGAACTAGCACGCTGCTAAACAATAAACACAATTTCAATCATATTCTGTACTTGGCGGCCTATCTATATGATATGGAGCACGTAACGTTTTGTGATGAGGAAGTATAGTCATCCGACAACTAAAAAGGCTTGATCACGCCGGAGGGGCCACGAGTCACTCATCTACACCCACCAAAGAAGCACATACGAAAAATCTATTCTGCATCAGTATGAATCCGAATAGAGACGCAAGCTCACTACCAGCCCCGGGATTTCTATCAGGATAGAAGCTTCAGAGTGTATCAATATGCCACTGGGGAGGCGGCTTTGGTAGCTGCGCGGCGGCGCCCACCCCAGGCCAGGTTCGGGAGCTTTCTGGAGGTTGGTTCTTACAAAGTCTCATCGAAAACTAGCAGACCCAGGCTACTGCCGCCCATCAGCAGTAGGGAGTGGAAACAGCAGCTCTGTTTTTGGATACCTTCTGAGGTAAGCTTTCAGCCGACTGCATCGCAGAGTTTTGGACATTTCACTGTCGATGTGGAGCGGCCGATGCCTATCGATGTGGGGCGGCCCTGCGGATCTATGGGGAGAGCGAGATCACCCCTCCGCCCTCCATCCCTTTGATGCGCCCGTGGGGCGGCCCTGTGGACCCCAGGGGAGCGAGATCACCCCTCCTCCGCCCTCCCCCTTGGTGCGTCCCTGAACATAAGTGCCATACTTGGATTGGTGTCCGCCAATGTAGGACTACTGCGAACACAGATAAATGAAAGGCCAGGCCAAGAAGCAGGGAAACGTCGGAACGTCTTCTCCAGCAGAAAAAAGTAAATCATGACTGTATTGTCTCTCTCAACGCCTATTTCACCCGCCCCGGTTTAGAATAGGTCGAAACAAAGGAGTGCCACCAACCAAATTTCAAACCACATGTATGTAGACAAGAATATCGACGTTTTACACCAAAGTCAATTATTTGCCAGAATCTCTGAATCCTCTGAACTATAAAAAACACATTGACAGAAATCATAACTACCTACCTCGGAAATGCAGGACAACTTCCCATGCTGAGACGAGCCCAATCTTGTACATTTTGTCGCCAACTTGATTAATCATTGTCACATAAATTGTTAGCGAGTTGGCAGACTGCTCGACCCCTTCGGCACAGACCCCGGGGAGAGGGGAGAGGGGGAGGGGTGCCTGGCGGGGAGTAGGGGTCGGTGGGGGTGCTGGTGCCGGGAGGTGCACCCCTGCCGAGGCACCCACCGCAAAGTGGCGCCGTTCCAGCAGAGACCATAGCTGCCAAACTGCTCCTATTTAAAAGGTAAAATAGCTCATAAAATGTCTTAGCAATACAGAAGAGCCATGGTAAGCTCATTTCGCTCTTAGAGCACGATCTTGATACACATTCTGATGTGTTTAGTGGAGACTCCCAGCACACATATAAAAGCAGACGCAGATGTTTATTCATTCATTCATTCATTCATTCATTCATCCATTCAATCAATAAATCAATTATACACATCAATTACTCCTTCGTCCATCGATTCATTCATTTATTCGTTCCTCCCACCGATTGTCGTGCAATCGATCCGTCGATTATTGGAACCTAGTGACAAAAGCAATATATCTTCTATTCAAGTGTATTTGAATATTGAGGACATGTTTAAAATTATTTTTATAAATTATTTAAACTAAAAATTATTGACGCAATCCAGAAGCTTTCCAGGCAAAAGGCCCGAGACACTTTTCCCTTCCTCGACGGCGAAACTCCAAATAAGAAACAATAATATCTCAAACTCACAGGGTTTTCAATTGATCCGTAAAATATTTCAAATCAGAAATCCGTCCGAATATTTTGCATCCGGCTATATTCCGGTAACAGAATCGGGATTGGCGTTAGCCAGAGTTGTAATCGTTTGTCCTTGGAAGAGGCCCACCATAGAGCAATAGAGTGCTTTCTGAAATAAATTGTGTGGAGGAGCCAGGCTGCCAGATTTCACTTTTGCTTCCCAGAACGAGCCTTCCCTCCGACCACGGCGCATTGGCAGGGGCTGACGCAGGAGCGCCGTTTTGGGGGAGAGGGAGGGCAAGTCAGGAGGAATCTTAAAAACGTATTCTCTACAACTTCTGTTAACATTTTAAGCTTAGGCTATCTCAGGTCAGGTCACCAGTACAGGTCAAATGACCTCACCTCAAAAAATGTTTAAGATAGCATAAGTCAGAACAAGGTTAACTTATCCGATTGGAACTCATATCACATGATGAGCCCATCGAGTTCCCGAAAATATGTTCCGGTATTTTTTATATCGATGACCTTAGGTCAGGTACGAGCAATGAACTCTCCATTGGGAATACATGGAAAAAAATGGTTTAAACTGAATAACTTAGTAATAGACGGTGTTAGATCGTTTATTTTGACTGCATTCGATTTTTCTTGTCTTTCCGGTTAAAATTATATGTATTTTGACCTAGTTCGACCTTAACCTCACCTCAGGTCAGGTAAAATCACATATTTGGCCTAATTTGACCTAGCAAGGTCATATCATATATCAGTCGACTTGGCTTGCTGCGAGTATTCTAATGGTCTAAAAGGTTTTGCTATATCTTTACTTGTTCAGATGAGATGACGGAAAAACTTCATTTAAATATTATCCCAATGACGGAATTTCTTGACCTCTAGTGACCTTAAATGTGACCTGACAAAAAAACTGGTCAAAAATTTTCGATAGAGAAGTGGATGGGCTACATAACGCCGTTTACCGTTTTTCGTTATCTAGCGTGGTTCTCGAGATCTTAGGGGAGGGGGCGGGTAACCGCCCCCGCCGCCAAAGCGAAGGTGGCTCGGACCCCCGTCAATGCGCGTGCTAACCTTAACGTGGCAGATCACGGCAAAGGTATGGACCACCTTCGCTATGGTAGGGGCAGTGTCCCAAAACAGGTTTTGAGCTAGGGTGTTGAGTGGAAAATTCAGCGCAGAATGCGAGGCAAGCGAGTGGAAAATTCACCTCAGAATGTATGGAGGAGCATTTTCCAATTTGGGTACTGAGAGGCAGAAATCTCAGAACCCTTCTTCGAACTGAAGGATGGATATTTCTTTTTAACTTTTCCCAACATTTTAATCCTCCCGAACGAGCAATGTAACTATAACTATGTTAAAATTGGGTTAAGCAGGTGAATCTTTAGCAACGGTAACCCTCTGTTGTGGCCTCAAATTGTTATATGAGGCATTGGTGAGGTGCCACCAAAAATAGCTTTTGAGACTCTCAGACCACCCTTTGGGGGAGAGAACTTTGGGAGCCTCCAAGACTGACATTTGTGGGCTGAAGATAAACTCCTGGGGCTTTCCCTTGACAAAAGACTCTTGCTAGGTATATAGTTTCTTCTCTATACATCTCATATACTTTGCTCATCTTCACATACTTGCTCATCTTCATATGAATATGCTTACTTTTTATCTAATCAATGCATTTTTAAATTCTGGCTCATTTGTTTTTTGCCGGTCACCTTTTCAAAAAAATGTTGTAAATCCATTTTTAAACCATCGCAGTTTACAATATATTTTAAAAAATATTATACGCAAACAAGAAAACCCGACACATTTTTGTAAATATCGAAAATGCAGCCTGGCTTAAAAGTTTAAAGATACCGCATTTATATACTACATGTAAAGACGGCGTTTTGGTAAGTCTACGCCGTAGACCAACCATACAAAAAATTGCCTATGTTTTAAGGGTAACTGGATGCGTTTTTGTGGCCAGAAAATTTCATTTAGTGAAAATGTAGGGCTTTCAGTTATTCAAATACCGGACACTTTCAATCCAAGTTAAAATCAGAGTATTTATGCCTAGGGTGTCTAGGGTGTCGTGAGTGGATTTAAGTGTCACACGCCGTGGACGCAGCAATGAACGGCTAGTGTGGATAAAATTGATTCTATCGCAATACATGGTCAATTTTCTATGGTGAAAACTCTAGAAAACATGGTGCTTGCTATCAAAGTTTCAAGATAATTAGTTTGAACGCGAATATGACCAAAACTTATTTTTTTACTATTCCTGGTACCAAAAATACAAGGTTAATTAATCATGAACATAAACCTAGAACTCAAATAAACAGATAAACTCCTTTTCAAAAACGTATCTTTCAAAGTGGTGGGTTCATTTTTTTGGTAGTACAAAGCTAGGGTGTCTTATTTTCCACTCACTTATTTTGTGAGTGGTGGAATTTAGTGTCGGTGTTAACCTATTGGAGCTTTCTCCGGGGTCATTGAGTGTCTTGCCTGCGGCAGAAATTAGATTCTCTGGTTCCACTAAAATCGGTGGAGATAACGATGCCAGGTATAATTGGGCAAAAGAAAGGGAAATCTCCCAATTTTCTTTCAGAGAGGCCAAAGTAGCTTGAAACGGCCGAGCTAGTTTCGAGATTTTCTGATCCATTCTGCTCTCTTTAGCTACAAATGCAGACATTCACTTTCCGGTGGCAGTTGGCAGAGCGGGCAATGGAACTGGCCCTTGATCAATTTATATTACCCCTGTGGTTAACAGGAAGGGTACATTATGACCTGGTTGATATTTATTATTTATTATTGGCATGACCGCGAAGCACATGGAATGCAGCAGTGCCTGCGGTCTGGGTTTTGCGTCACTGTTATTGTATCGCCGTCTCCTATCCATGCCGTTGGTATATATATATATATATATATATATATATATATATATATATATATATATATATATATATATATATATATATATATATTGTGTGTGTGGCGATCGCGTGGGCTGCAATGTTGAATAGGCTGATGGGAAAAATGGTGTTTTTGAGCGTGTAGACGGCAAGGGGAAATGGTCACGTCAGTAGTCGCTCAGTAGCCAAAACAGCTGATGCTTACTCCAATCTCCTGCGCACTCTTACGCGCCCTTACCCTACAAATTTGGGGGGGGTTAAATTGACAAAAATATGTTACATAATTTATGGGCAACCCCAAAGACAAATTTATTAAATATATTCTAAATCCTTGTACTCTTTATCTAAGTGCTTCTGACACAAAGCACCAGGCCGCGTCAGCGGCTCAATATAATTCGCTACTGATTAGATGAAGTAGCTGAAGTAGGCATGGGAAGTGGTACCACTCCACTGAAATCAGTTAAGAGAGGGTAGAAAATGTTCTTTAAAGATACCATACAGTACTTGGGACAGCCAGGGTACAGGTACCACTTCCCATATAGGTATTCATAAGTGGTACGTAGTTGGAAATCTTTTGAATCATTACATGGCAAAAGATGATGCTTTTAGCCCTTGTGAATATCCTTATGTGTGCTTGTTTGTGCGCTCCCAACAAGTTTATTCACCTCTCTTGGAATCTTGTGGTCCAAATTCAATGCCCATAGCTATACGTTTCCACTGAGGTTCATATCCAAAGTCACTGTGAATGTCTCAGATCCGAACAAGTAGTGAGAAACCAGCACGTCTTATCAGCGAGGTGAGTTGTATTTCGATGTTAAACCATTGCGAGCACACATTTCATTTTCTAATGATCTTTGCAAGGAAGAAAATACAGGAACATGTCCACAATATTTGTACGTTTGTGTAGGTACATGTTACAGATAACCACTTAAGGAAGCTGTTGTCTGTCCACCATCAGGTGATATGCTTACTGCCAACAAAAGGAAAGAAAATTCACAAAATTATGTCTTTGGTAACTAGATTGAGAAATGAGTGTAAAATTTAGCTAAAAAAGTATAAAAGTGGTGAAAAATTCTGCTCGACTGGGTGTCGCTCTGTACCCAGCACCCCAGGTTTTGGGACTCTGGGTAGGGGAAATAAAACGAGTCTCCTCTCACTCAAAGTAAGAGGGGCAGAAAGAGGCGGAAAACAATAAAAAGCACGCCCGAAATGTTATTTAAGTTCCACGTATAATTTCTTCGTCCGGTCAATACTGAGGTCTTTAAAGGTAAAAAAGGCAATAAATCATTTTGATAGCTACGAAGCCACTGGCTTAGCTTTTTCATACCGAGGCCTCCACCACGTCAGTAGTCGCTCAGTAGCCAAAACAGCTGATGCGTACTCCAACCTCCTGCGCACTCTTACGCGCCCTTACCCTACAAATCAGGGGGGGTTGAATTCACAAAATATGTTACATAATTTATGGGCAACCCCAAAGACAAATCTATTTAATCTATTCTAAATCCTTGTACTCTTTATCTAAGTGCTTCTGACACAAAGCACCAGGCCACACCAGCAAAACCAAGAACAGCATAGAGCAGCGGCGTCAAACGAAACTCCCTAGAAAACTCCTCACTGACAACACATTCACACACAGACAGATCAACGACCAGCTCAGCATATGGATCGCCTGAGCACTAGACATCCGCGAGCGCAACTCAGAACTCGATACGCGACCAGGTCAGAGCTCAAACTCCAACTCTGAAACAGATGATAAGCCAATAACTTGTGTGAAATGATGTATGTCTTGCAAATTTAAAATGCACCGTAGAGGAAGCTGATTGGATCACTCTTATTTTTCTTTATAATGACGTATTGTATCTTTTAATAATCAAACAGGACTCGCAGCCAATAAAGGCAAATAATGATCCAAAGTGTTTTCTTCCATCATCCCCAAAATATTGGGCGGCGAGCGGCACCTACAGTCTTCCCGAACTATTGCTAATATCTTTTCGTCGCTGGTCCCAGCAGCTCCGTTCAGTGGCGGATCCAGAACATTTGGGAGGGCTAGGGGCTCGAGCTTCCCTCGCCATTGCCTCGGAACATCCTCCGGCTTTGCATTAACTATAGGTACTCGGGCGGGGGCTTGAGCCGCCCCAGCCCCCCTGGATCCGCCACTGGCTCCGTTGCGCATGCCTTAAGACTGCATACGACCCCAAATGGGAGTTAAGTTCGGAAAAAGATATGCCAGTCTAACCAGAAAAGAAAAATATCAAAGTCCGATTCGGCAACCGGTTTCACAAGCCCAACATTTTCCGGACACCTGTACGCCGCACCAGAACTGCGCTTTTACTGACAGTGCAAGTTTCTTGTCTGGTCTTGCATGTCAGGCAAAATCATTGTCTATTTATTTTAATTTACCAGGGTAAAATTATATTTTCTTGTAAATAAAACCGCAATGCTAGTTGTATATCATATACATACATCTTTATATATATATATATATATATATATATATATATATATATATTGTTGAAAGTCACAGCAGCTTTTACGTTAATGACCTTTCTTGAGAGTTTTTCGATGTTTCTTGCTTTTTCCTTTCCTCTGGATGAAGATTGTTAAGGACCGATCCGAAAGACATAAGTAAGGTAAGAATAAGGTATTTCATGGTTCCATTTCGTTTTATATATATATATATATATATATATATATATATATATATATATATATATATGTTACAGGGAAAGTGCGAAATCCGGGACTTCGCGAACTCCCTAGGGATTTCGCGAAATCACTGACCAGCCAGGGAGTTCGCGAAATCCCTAGGGAGTTCGCGAAATCCCTAGGTGACCAGGGGAGTTCGCGAAATCCCTGGACTTAGAAGTCAGGGAGTTCGCGAAATCCCGGATAAACACTCAGGGGAGTTCGCGAATTCCCTGACATTTAGTCAGCTCAAGGATGACTAGCTAGCATTGCGGACTATTGTTCTTACGATTTATTTCAAACAGTAACCGGATATTTTCCGTAAAAATCACGTATAAGGGAGGTTTTAAGCTAAATATTAGGAAGGTTTTAAGCTAAATATAAGGAAGGTCATAATTTTATTGTCAGAAGCCGGTGACGAACGAAGTAAGAAACGGCTTCTATTCTGACAGTTTTTCCGGTCTCGTCGTCGTCGTCAGAAGCCGGTGACGAACGAAGTAAGAAACGGCTTCTATTCTGACAGTTTTTCCGGTCTCGTCGTCGTTGTTGTCTGTTGTTGTTGTTGTTGTCTGTTCTGAGCGCTGGTATCAGAGACCTAAAACTTTTGTGGATAGAAGGCACTTCCAAATGAATAAGCACCACGGTTGTCAATTTTCAAAATTTTCAAAATTTTGCCCAGAATTTTGCATTATGTGATTTTTAACTTTTATTTTTCTATTTTTTCCTAATTCATCTACAGTCTTCAAACTTGCACCCTTTTACACCAGGGAAATTTGTAGATCACACAAAAAGTTTGAAAGAAAAAGTTATAAATTTAAGGCTCTAAATTAGCTTTTAAACTTTGCACCCTAAATTTGGCATAAAACTCATAGTCTAAACTACAGGCTCGAAATATCTGAAGCTACAGCAGTTCAGGTTCTGAGTCAAATACCAATTTAAAGGCCGGTTTGTGCAGTACTGCACAAACACAGAAACAAAACAAAAACGGAAATTTAAGTGTCCTTTTTGGCCCATTCTGCGAAGGTCTGCATTTTCCAAAATATCAGTCAAACCCTTATATCTTCCGATCTAATTAAGATAAATTAGTTCCCATTTCAGATAATAAAAGAGAATAGCCTCCTTTATTATATATTTAGAGATAAAAACTTTCAGACTGAAACTTTTTATTTTAGAGGCAAAAAATAAAATATAAGTTTTTAAAATTTTTATTCTCAGCCCCCTGGTTTCCAGACCGTGATAGCTACGGTATTGAACTTAACACGGCTGGATAGAAAACTTCGTTGCCGTCATTTTTCTCACTCATACCCCCCACTTATCTCTTACGGCTTCCGCGCTATCAGCCGTAAAATACATTTCAAGGTGGTAATTTTATCGGTTCATTTTTGCTTCACACCAGGATTTCGAATGGTTAATATAGATGGAAGTGGATGAAATTCGGCAAAAAGCTAGTTGAAAGACATATCTTGCCATCGCAACAGGTTGCATATCATAGCAACAACAGTGTACCTTAAATTAAATGTAATACACAATGCTAGTAAGTTTTCCGCTCGAAACCTCACCCCGCCGTTCGGCCGTAGCGTGGCTGCGGGCGGCGCACTGGTAGCTGCTATGCGAGACAGATACCATAGCTATGTACGCTTGCTATAGACCAGCGCGAATGCCCGGTGGTGGCAGGGTAGTCTGTCTCGTTTCGGCGCCTCTACTCGTGCGGCGGGCGCGTTGTCTATTAGATATGCATATCAGTCGGACGGCCGGGTGGCGGCCGTGCGGTAGGGTCCCGCTCGCTGCTGCGACTTGCGACGAATAAAAAACAAAATGGTGGTCAGGAACTGGTTTGCTTGTTTGGTTTGTTGTGTTTTGTTGTTTCTTTATGTGTGTCCAAATCTTACTGTGTATGTGTGTGATAGGTCCGGTAAAAGTGATGTGTCTTATGAGAGAGATAAGAGAGGCCCCACCACTTAAGCCTTCGGGCTTTTGCGTCAATCTATTTGTTATACCTGTCATATTGTTTCCGTCCAATAAAAGTTTATCATCTGTCTATCTATCTACCCACTAGTTAATGCATCCTCTAACCATAGGTAGCACTGGCCAAAGGATCCACCGTTGCACACCATTTCTTTCCCAGCCGAATAAACCTCTTTGTGGTGATACCATGACACGTGACTCCTTGCACTCCCTGCTTAAATAAACTTAATAAGCAGTGGCGGATCCAGGCCATTAGTATGGGGGGTGGGGCTAAGGAGCTCGAGCATAGGCGGATCCAAGACATCAGTACCGGGGTGGGGCTAGTGAGTTTGAGCATAGGCGGATCCAGGACATCAGTACGGGGTGGGGCTAAGGAGCTCGAGCATAGGCGGATCCAGGACATCAGGAGCGGGTTGGAACTCGGGACCTCGAGCATAAGCGGATCCAGAACATCAATACGGGGGTGGGGCTAAGGAGCTCGAGCATAGGCGGATCCAGGACATCAGTAGGGGGTGGGGCTAAGGAGCTCCAGCATAGGCGGATCCAGGACATAAGTATGGGTGTGGGGCTAAGGAGCTCGAGCAGAGGCGGATCCAGGACATCAGTACGGGGCTGGGGGTAAGAGGCTCGAGTATAGGCGGATCAAAGACATCAGTACGGGAGGTGGGGCTAAGGAGCTCGAGCATAAGCGGATCCAGGACTTCAAAGAGGCTAAAGAGTTAAAACAGGTAGGGGCTAAAGAGTTAAAACATAAGCGGATCCAGGACATCAGTACGGGGGTGGGGCTAAGGAGCTCGGGCATAAGCGGATCCAGGACATCAGTACGGGGGTGGTGTTAAGGAGCTCGAGTATAGGCGGATCCAGGACATCAGTGCGGGGGTGGGGCTCCGGAGCTCGAGTAAAGGCGGATCCAGGACATAAGTATGGGTGTGGGGCTAAGGAGCTCGAACAGAGGCGGATCCAGGACATCAGTACGGGGGGTGGGGCTAAGGGGCTCGAGTATAGGCGGATCAAGGACATCAGTACGGGGGTGGGGCTAAGGAGCTCGAGCATAAGCGGATCCAGGACATCAGTAGGGGTGGGGCTAAGGAGCTCCAGCATAGGCGGATCCAGGACATAAGTATGGGTGTGGGGCTAAGGAGCTCGAGCAGAGGCGGATCCAGGACATCAGTACGGGGGTGGGGCTAAGGAGCTCGAGCAGAGGCGGATCCAGGACATCAGTACGGGGGTGTGGCTAAGGAGCTCGAGCATAAGCGGATCCAGGACATCAGTACGGGGGTGGTGTTAAGGAGCTCGAGCATAAGCGGATTCAGCTCATCAGTACGGGGGTGGGGCTCGGGAGCTCGAGCATAGGCGGATCCAGCACATCAGTAGGGGTGGGGGGCTAAGGAGTTCAAGCATAGGCGGATCCAGGGCAGTACAGAGGTGGGGCTACGGAGTTTGAGCATAGGCGGATCCAGGACATCAGGAGCGGGTTGGAACTCGGGACCTCGAGCATAAGCGGATCCAGAACATCAATACGGGGGTGGGGCTAAGGAGCTCGAGCATAGGCGGATCCAGGACATCAGTAGGGGGTGGGGCTAAGGAGCTCCAGCATAGGCGGATCCAGGACATAAGTATGGGTGTGGGGCTAAGGAGCTCGAGCAGAGGCGGATCCAGGACATCAGTACGGGGGTGGGGCTAAGGAGCTCGAGCAGAGGCGGATCCAGGACATCAGTACGGGGGTGGGGCTAAGGGGCTCGAGTATAGGCGGATCCAGGACATCAGTGCGGGGGTGGGGCTCCGGAGCTCGAGTAAAGGCGGATCCAGGACATAAGTATGGGTGTGGGGCTAAGGAGCTCGAACAGAGGCGGATCCAGGACATCAGTACGGGGGTGGGGCTAAGGGGCTCGAGTATAGGCGGATCAAGGACATCAGTACGGGGGTGGGGCTAAGGAGCTCGAGCATAAGCGGATCCAGGACATCAGCACGGGGGTAGGGGCTAAAGAGTTCGAGCATAGGCGGATCCAGGATATCAGTACGAGGGTGGGGCTAAGGAGCTCGAGCATAAGCGGAGCCAGGATATCAGTACGGGGGGTAGAGGCTAAGGAGTTTGAGCATAGGCGGATCCAGCATATCGGTACGGGGATTGGGCTAAGGAGATCCAGCATGGGCGGATCCAGGACATCTGTACGGAGGTGAGGCTAAGGAGCTCGAGCATAGGCGGATCCAGGACATCAGTATGGGTGTCCGGCTAAGGAGCTCGAGCAGAGGCGGATCCAGGACATCAGTACGGGGCTGGGGTAAGAGGCTCGAGTATAGGCGGATCAAAGACATCAGTACGGAGGTGGGGCTAAGGAGCTCGAGCATAAGCGGATCCAGGACTTCAAAGGGGCTAAAGAGTTAAAACAGGTAGGGGCTAAAGAGTTAAAACATAAGCGGATCCAGGACATCAGTACGGGGGTGGGGCTAAGGAGCTCGAGCATAAGCGGATTCAGGACATCAGTACGTGGGTGGGGCTCGGGAGCTCGAGCATAGGCGGATCCAGGACATCAGTAGGGGTAGGGGCTAAGGAGTTCAAGCATAGGCGGATCCAGGGCAGTATAGAGGTGGGGCTACGGAGTTCGAGCATAGGCAGATCCAGGACATATGAAAGGGGGTGGGGTAAGGAGCTCGAGCATAGGCGGATCCAGGACATCAGTTCGGTGGTGGGGCTGAGGTCTCGAGCTGGGGCATAACTCGGTAACAAATAGGCTGAATTGGGTGAAAATCTGCAGGCATAGGTGAAATACCGTCGGAAAACCCATCATATTTTATATTGTATCTCCTTTCTTCTCGTCATGCCCAGTCTTTGCTTAACAAAACAAACATTATGCGTGTTTATTTCTTTGATGATATGAACAGAGGGCAAGCGTGGTGCAGTATGCAGAGACATGCTAATTTAGGAGAACATGGGCCTAGACAGGGGATTGAATGGAGCCATAATGAGAACACAAAACCTAAAACTCCAACATTGCGTTGTTATAAGTATTAAACTGCTGAAAAAAACTCGCCTGTCAATCGAACTGTTTGGCTAACGTACATTGTCACCGGCTTCTCCTGCGCCAGAGCGGCACCAGCCGAGGCCGCAGGCCGAGGTTGTCTGTTGTTGTTGTTGTTGTCTGTTCTGAGCGCTGGTATCAGAGACCTAAAACTTTTGTGGATAGAAGGCACTTCCAAATGAATAAGCACCACGGTTGTCAATTTTCAAAATTTTCAAAATTTTGCCCAGAATTTTGCATTATGTGATTTTTAACTTTTATTTTTCTATTTTTTGCTAATTCATCTAGACTCTTCAAACTTGCACCCTTTTACATCAGGGAAATTTGTAGTTCACACAAAAAGTTGGAAAGAAAAAGCTTTAAATTTAGGGCTCTAAATTAGCTTTTAAACTTTGCACCCTAAATTTGGCATAAAACTCATGGTCTAAACTACAGGCTCGAAATATCTGAAGCTACAGCAGTTCCGGTTCTGAGTCAAATATCAACTTAAAGGCCGGTTTGTGCAGTACTGCACAAACATAAAAACAAAACAAAAACGGAAATTTAAGGGTCCTTTTTGGCCCATTCCGTAAAGGTCTGCATTTCCCAAAATATCATTCAAACCCTTATATCTTCTGATCTAATTGATAAAAATTAGTTCCCATTTCAGATAATAAGAGAGAATAGCCTCCTTTATTATATATTTAGAGATAAAAACTTTTAGGCTGAAACTTTTTATTTTATAGGCAAAAATAAAATATAAGTTTTTAAAATTTTTATTCTCAGCCCCCTGGTTTCCAGACCATGATAGCTACGGTATTGAACTTAACACGGCTGGATAGAACACTTCGTTGCCGTCATTTTTCTCACTCATACCCCCCACTTATCTCTTACGGCTTCCGCGCTATAAGCCGTAAAATGCATTTCAAAGTGGTAATTTTATCAGTTCATTTTTGCTTCACACCGGGGTTTAGGGTGGTTAGAGTCATTGGAGGGAAATGAAATTTTGCATGCAGCTAGGTAAGAGACATATGTCGACATTCCATCTGCATATATATCAATGAAACACCAAGTTACCTTTACTAACATGCCGTTTCTCCACGCATCGTTGTAGCAAATCACCACGCGTCACCCCTGCGTCCACGTCGCGGCAACGCCGGCGATCGGCGCGGCCGTTTCTGTTTATTTATGGTCTGGTAAAAAAGTACCCAACACTACCCATAATGCATCACAAGTAATTAGAGTACCGTAAAAGTCCGAGTTTACAATAAGAGTATTATGTTTCTGTTTTTGGACCATGGGTGGATCCAGGGAATAAGTAGGCTAGGTGCCCCCCCCACCCTTCTCCCCCATCCCCTCCCCAACCCCCCAATCGACCATCGGCGCCCTCTGAAATTGTAAAGACACGCCTCTCAAGGTCGATGACGCTCCCTGAAATGTCGCTTCCCATACGTGGATCCAGGATTGCCTATCGGGGGCGAGGTGGAAGGGGAAACTTCCTGGTGGGCGCTATCTACACCAGGGACGCCACTTTTGGCCGGAAAAACCTATCAAGTAGGCGCTAAAACCTATCAGTAGACCCCGACACCTGCATCTCGGAGAAAACGACATTTCAGGGGGTGCCATCTAACTTTCCAGGTGTTTCCGGGACAATTTCAGGGGGCGCTAAGATTCTATGGGGGGCACCTGTCCCCTTTCCCCTTGGATCCGCCTATGTCGTTTCGGGGGCGGGGGGGGCACGGAGGTGGGGCGTTACTGGTGTGGGGGTAAGGAGATCGAGCATAATCGGATCCAGGACATCAGCATGGGGGTAAGGGCTAAAGAGTTCGAGCATAGGTGGACCCAGGACATCAGTACAAGGGTGGGGCTAGGGAGTTAGAGCATAGGCGGATCCAGGACATCAGTACGAGGGTGGCGCTAGGGAGTTAGAGCATAGGCGGATCCAGGACATTAGTACGGGGATGGGGCTAAGAAGCTCGAGCATTAGCGGATTCAGGACATCAGTACGAGGTGGGACTCGGCAGTTCCAGCATAGGCGGATCCAGGACATCAGTAGGGGGGTAGGGGCTAAGGAGTTCGAGCATAGGCGGATCCAGGGCAGTACGGAGGTGGGGCTACGGAGTTCGAGCATAGGCGGAACCAGGACATCGGTACGAGGGTCGGGCTAGGGAGTTAGAGCATAGGCGGATCCAGGACATTAGTACGGGGATGGGGCTAAGCAGCTGAGCATTAGCGGAATCAGGACATCAGTACGGGGTGAAACTCGGGAGTTCCAGCATAGGCGGATCCAGGACATCAGTAGGGGGGTAGGGGCTACGGAGTTCTAGCATAGGCGGATCCAGGATATTAGTACGGGGATGGGGCTAAGGAGCTCGAGCAGAGGCGGATCTAGGACATCAGTACGGCGGTGGGGCTAAGAAGCTCGATCATAAGCGGATTCAGCTGATCAGTACGGGGGTGGGGCTCGGGAGCTCGAGCATAGTCGGATCCAGGACATCAGTAGGGGGTGGGGGCTAAGTAGTTCGAGCATAGGCGGATCCAGGGCAGTACAGAGGTGGGGCTACGAAGTTCGAGCACAGGCGGATCCAGGACATCAGTAAGGGGGTGGGGTAAGGAGCTCGAGCATAGGCGGATCCAGGACATCAGTGGGGGGGGGGTAGGGGCTACGGAGTTCGAGCATAGGCGGATCCAAGACATCAGGAAGAAGGTGGGATAAGGAGCTCGAGTATAGGCGGATCCAGGACATCAGTAGGGGGTAGGGGCTAAGGAGTTCGCGCATATGCGGATCCAGGACATCAGTGCAGGGGTGTGGCTCCGGAGCCTGAGTAAAGGCGGATCCAGGACATCAGTACGGGGGTGGGGCTAAGGAGATCGAGCATAGGTGGATCCAGGACATCTGTACGGGGGTGGGGCTAAAGAGCTGGAGTATAGGCGGATCCAGGACATCAGTATGGGTGTGGGGCTAAGGAGCTCGAGCAGAGGCGGATCCAGGGCATCAGTACGGGGGTGGGGCTAAGGGGTTCGAGTATAGGCGGATAAAGGACATCAGTACAGAGGTGGGGCTAAGGAGCTCAAGCATAAGCGGATCCAGGACATCAGTGGGGGGGGGTAGGGGCTACGGAGCTCGAGCATAGGCGGATCCAGGACATCAGTAGGGGGGTAGGGGCTAAGGAGTTCGCGCATATGCGGATCCAAGACATCAGTACGGAGGTGGGGCTAAGAAGTTCGAGCATAGGCGGATCCAGGACATCAGTACGGGGGTGGGGCTAAGGAGCTCCAGCAAAGGCGGATCCAGGCCTCAGTACGGGGGTGGGGCTAAGGAGCTCGAGCATAGGCGGATCCAGGACATCAGTACGGTGGTGGGGCTCGGGCGTTCCAGCATAGGCGGATCCAGGACATTAGTAGGGTGGTAGGGAGTAAAGAGTTTGAGTATAGGCGAATCCAGGCCAGTACGGAGGTGGGGCTACGGAGTTCGAGCATAGGCAGATCCAGGACATCAGTTCGGGGGTGGGGCTAAGGAGCTCGAGCATAGGCGGATCCAGGACATCAGTGCAGGGGTGTGGCTCCGGAGCCTGAGTAAAGGCGGATCCAGGACATCAGTACGGGGGTGGGGCTAAGGAGATCGAGCATAGGTGGATCCAGGACATCTGTACGGGGGTGGGGCTAAAGAGCTGGAGTATAGGCGGATCCAGGACATCAGTATGGGTGTGGGGCTAAGGAGCTCGAGCAGAGGCGGATCCAGGGCATCAGTACGGCGGTGGGGCTAAGGGGTTCGAGTATAGGCGGATGAAGGACATCAGTACAGAGGTGGGGCTAAGGAGCTCAAGCAAAAGCGGATCCAGGACATCAGCAGAGGGGTAGGGGCTAAAGAGTTCGGGCATAGGCGGATCCAGGACATCAGTACGGGGGTGGGGCTACGGAGTTCGAGCATAGGCGGAACCAGGACATCGGTACGAGGGTCGGGCTAGGGAGTTAGAGCATAGGCGGATCCAGGACATTAATACGGGGATGGGGCTAAGCAGCTGAGCATTAGCGGAATCAGGACATCAGTACGGGGTGAAACTCGGGAGTTCCAGCATAGGCGGATCCAGGACATCAGTATGGGTGTCGGGCTAAGGAACTCGAGCAGGGGCGGATCCAGGACATCAGTACGGGGCCGGGGCTAAGGGGCTCGAGTATAGGCGGATCAAAGACATCAGTACGGGGGTGGGGCTAAGGAGCTCGAGCATAAGCGGATCCAGGACATCAAGAGGCTAAAGAGTTAAAACAGGTAGGGGCTAAAGAGTTAAAACATAAGCGGATCCTGGACATCAGTACGGGAGTGGGGCTAAGGAGCTCGAGCATAAGCGGATTCAGGACATCAGTACGTGGGTGGGGCTCGGGAGCTCGAGCATAGGCTGATCCAGGACATCATTAGGGGTAGGGGCTAAGGAGTTCAAGCATAGGCGGGTCCAGGTCAGTATAGAGGTGGGGCTACGGAGTTCGAGCATAGGCAGATCCAGGACATATGTAAGGGGTTCGGGTAAGGAGCTCGAGCATAGGCGGATCCAGGACATCAGTTCGGTGGTGGGGCTGAGGTCTCGAGCTGGGGCATAACTCGGTAACAAATAGGCTGAATTTGGTGAAAATCTGCAGGTATGGGTGAAATACCGTCGGAAAACCCATCATATTTTATATTGTATCTCCTTTCTTCTCGTCATGCCCAGTCTTTGCTTAACAAAACAAACATTATGCGTGTGTTTATTTATTTGATGATATGAACAGAGGGCAAGCGTGGTGCAGTATGCAGAGACATGCTAATTTAGGAAAACATGGGCCTAGACAGGGGATTGAATGGAGCCATAATGAGAACACAAAACCTAAAACTCCAACATTGCGTTGTTATAAGTATCAAACTGCTGAAAAAACTCGCCTGTCAATCGAACTCTTTGGCTAACGTACATTGTCACCGGCTTCTCCTGCGCCAGAGCGGCACCTGCCGAGGCCGCAGGCCGAGGTTGAGGTCGTAGCGATACATTTATCTAGTTTCGCTGATAAATATCGTACTGCAATGTAAAAGTTCAGTTGCTGCTGATTGCAAATGTGGATCGCGGGAGAGAAAGACACTGGCCCCTGGCGGTTCCAAAACGCCCTGGTCCACTTCTAAAATTTTGTTTCCCACACACTCCCCCACAGAATACCCTTCGCCTTCACTGTGATTTGGTACTTGGTTATTTTATATTTATGATATATGTTATACGCGGATATAGGGGACAAAGGGGGCAGGTGCCCCCCCGATCGACCCTCGACGCCCCCTGAAATGGTCACGTCGCCACTTTGAAATATCGCTTTCCATTCCTCGTCCCTAGGGATGTAAGAATCGGCGCCCACCGATAGGATTTTGCGCCCACCTGATAGGTTTTTTCGGTAAAAAGGCATTCCCCTGGTCCGGATAGCGCCCCCGCCCTCTCCCCCTCCCCGGAAGATTCCCCCTCCCCGGAAGATTCCCCCCCGATCGGCAATCCTGGATCCGCCTATGATAGATCTGTATATTTAGTATTATACATATGCAGTGCATGGAGTCAGTATAACTACCCAAGTATTCAATAAAAAGTGGTCTACGCTATCACCACGTTTCATAATTATGTGACGCTACGGTTATTTTATATCAAATCTACATCACAGAATAACGTTACGGTATTTTGTGTAGGTTGCATTATTATGGAATTTTACCTACGGATACGATAAAGAAAATAGTACGAAATCAATGGCTTGATAACTAGAATAAATCTGGGTATAACATAATTCAAAAAATGGCAGAAATATTTGCGCTACTGAAAAATGGAATAAATGCTCGGCAATGGCGGAACGCACTCACTTTTGAGCAGACCACGCCATCCGAAAAAGAATGTGCCTGACGCTCACATTTTTGAAAACTCATCACGTGTCTTTTAGCTGGTGGTGTCGATGAGGTGCCGGTCACCGAGATCAATTGCAAAGTCTCTTATGACTATGCCTTTTGATGGCTTAAAATCATCACAGTCAAAAAAAAACGTTTGGTATGAGTCTGAAACTAGTTTCGCGGGATGCAATTTTTAAGACGCGCAATGCCAGAGGTCTGAGCCACCTTCACCATGACGAGGGGTGGGTTACGCCCCCTAAAATCTAATAACTACGCTAGTTAGCGGAAAAGTAAATGACGTTAAGCAGCACAACCTAAGCTTTAAAGGAAGTGTTCTATACATTCTTTTGTCGGGTAAAATCTGACGGCATTGGAAGCCAAAAAATGGATTAATATGGATATGGTGATATAACTGAAATACAGTTCTTCAGTCCTACCATCTGATGTAAAAGACATACAATATATAAGGATTCACTATCTGAAGCTTTTCTGCATGCGACGTCGAATGATTAATAATGTGACTATTCTAGGTTAAAGCTAAGATTTGACCTGGCCTTGGATCAGGTCAATATCGAATTGGGTCAGAATGTATATCATTAGAACTGCAGAAACAAGACAACCCCAATGATACCAAAATATACAATTTAGCTCCGTTCCCAACAAAATTATTATGTTTGAACCATTTTACCGATACTTTTCCAACGGTGTCATCATGACTCATAATTGACCTTAGGTCATCGACTTCAGAAATCCTAAAAAAATTATGTGTACTCAATCGGCCCTTTATTCAATAAGAATTTTAGATTGATAAATTAAGCTGTTCCTTGCTCATGTTTTTTTCTTTTTTTGTTGGAGATGAGGTCACTTAACCTGCACGGATGTCCTGACATGAAATGACCTGAACCGAAAATGTTGACAGGAGTTGTAAAAGCTTCAGGAAAAACTGTACTGGGTACAGCAGCGCTGTGCGTAGCCGTTTTCAAGACTTTTGTGAAAAACCCAAGGGGTATGGTTACCCAACCCCGCCCCGGCCATGCACGTACTCGGTACGAAGTCGGTCAGGTGCACCAACTGTGAGTACCGTTAGAGACAAAATTCTGAAGCGCTTCTTTCCAACTCACTTATCCAGCATCTGCAGAGAGATCATTATCATATCACAACCCTCATTACTACACAAAAGAGAAATGCTACTTATCTGATGGCCATTTCGTATTACAATCTGGGTAAGGAAAATACAATAATGCTATATTATTTTCTGCATTAAGTTCATTAATGTATTCCAAAACTTTGGCCAGTCTTTACTCGGCTATACTAAGATAAATTTTCAGAGCTGCAACAACGAAATAATTATTCTGCAAATTAACTTAGACCATATCTCTGTTTTCAGTTTATCAGCATACCAGAAGCGTTATACAGTTTCAGCTATAGCTGAACATAAGCAAGCCGAGAACTATAGTTGTCGGCATAAACAAGATACGGAATAAAACAATTGTTACGCATATTTGCCATGTGCTATCTCATTGCCTATTGTCATGACCGTGGCTGGAGCACTTAAGCTTGAAGTGCATTTGCTAGCCCGCCGGAATCGACAATAAAATTTCTGAAAGCCTTGGCAATGTTCAAACGATGACAGGCGTCCCGCTTCTTACACCGAGAGCTTTTTCGAGGCCGACACTTCCTCCTGAATCAAAATATTGTTACTGGAAAATTTGTGGACGTCCATAGTACATTCCAACATAGAAATAGCTAAAATAGACATTTGTGAAAGTATACCAGCTCTTTGTCCGTTTCTTACGGCACAATACTTCCCATCAGGAGTTTGCTTTGTTAAGGAATCAAGATATTCATTACAGATGACAATGAAAAAAGTAGTGGCATCTCTAGTTTGTTTTGAGCCCCCCCTCCACACCTACGGTTCATATTGCATAAACCATGCAACTCGAGGAAGGCTAGTGACCCGAATAGTTCGTCAGCGGGCACAAGGACCCGGTGTGAGGTAGAGCTGAGGGTGTAAAATTAATTTTCAAAAAATAAACATCAGGTAGACATAAACTCAAGCAAAATACATCATAGAAAGAGAAAACATGGACGGGGAGTGTAAAACCAGATCACTGAAGGATCAGTTCTTCGGATTTAAACTATATGACATTTTGGCATGTTAGGGATTTCGCGAAATCCCTGAAAAGCATTCAGGTAGTTCGCGAAATCACTGAAGTTTCAGTGAGTTCGCGAAATCCCTAGGGAGTTCGCGAAATCCTTGGTCGGCCAGTGATTTCGCGAACTCCCTAGGGATTTCGCGAACTCCCTGGCTGGTCAGTGATTTCGCGAAATCCCTAGGGAGTTCGCGAAAGCCCGGATTTCGCACTTTCCTGTAACATATATATATATATATATATATATATATATATATATATATATATATATAAATGCCTGAGGATAAAAGTGTGTAACTTTTGAAACGTCGCGCTATATATATATATATATATATATATATATATATATATATATATAGCGCGACGTTTCAAAAGTTACACACTTTTATCCTCAGGCATTTAAATGTAGTCTGTGGTTTGGTGAAAAAACAGCCCAACACAAGATCAGACACCAATCAAACAGACCAATGTCATCTACTACTATAAATGCAACATAGGAGACTGTGCGCTCCAGCCAAGAAGTGGGAAAACAACCACCACACTCAGCAGACGACTAACAATGCATTTACAATCAGGGGGGCCACTAACGCACACCGATAAATTTCACGACGAACCACTCACACGAAGAACACTAGTAAACAACACGACCATCCTCGCAAAAGAACATAACCCACGCAGACTTGAAGTTTTAGAAACCATTCTGATTAGACAAAAACAACCATCAATAAACCTTCAGACACACGCAAGAGGTATACTCACATTATATGAAGGTAGCAGATTGAGAGTGTGATTCGTGATATGTGTTAGTTTATGATTCGTGTAAATACCTACTGTGTTAGTTGTTAGTTTGAACCTTATTCAAAACTAATATTTGCGATCTGCTACAACTGAAAGTGCCGTGTGGAAAACATTTTAAAATTTTCAAGGAATAATTTTCAAATTTGGAAGAGATCATAATATTATTTATTCTTCACCTTTTCACCAAACCATAGACTACATTTAAATGCCTGAGGATAAAAGTGTGTAACTTTTGAAACGTCACGCTATATATATATATATATATATATATATATATATATAAACGAAATGGAACCATGAAATACCTTATTCTTACCTTACTTATGTCTTTCGGATCGTTCCTTAACAATCTTCATCCAGAGGAAAGGAAACAAGCAAGAAACATCGAAAAACTCTCCAGAAAGCTCATTAACGCAAAAGCTGCTGTGACTTTCAACAATATATGTTTAGAAAATAACTTGCTTATAAATATATACACATATATATATATATATATATATATATATATATATATATATATATATATATATATTTATATATACAATGCCGATATATTTCATTTTATCAGGGTAATAATTATATTTGTCCGTAAATAATGCAATAATGCTAGTTATATATTGTAATGATTGCCACTGACTTCGAACCGTTACACTATATATATATATATATATATATATATATATATATATATATATATATATATATATATATATATATATATATATATTTGTAAAGTTTGGGAGCAGATTCTCTTTAATGCGTTGTTCGTTAAATATAACTGCTTGTTGAGCCGCAGAAAGCCTTTTAGGTTTAGATTCAATGTTTCAAATAAGTTTAATGTTATTTTCGGTATGTTTGTGCAAAGTCGCAGCATATATATATACGCAGCAGAGGGACATAAAATGGGTTTAAGTTTCACATAGTAATATTTCACCAAGCTTAGATTTAGATTCGAAACATTGAATCTAAATCTAAAACACTTTCTGCGGCTCAACAAGCAATTATATTTAACGAACAATGCATCTATATATATATATATATATATATATATATATATATATATATATATATATATATATATATATCTTTCATATATATATATATATATGAAAGAAATATTTTAGACGAAAAATGCGATCGAAAATTTATCGGACACGGAGGCAATATGTGAAACGAAATTGAGTTGGTAGCCAGCACGCAAATAACGAACGTGCCACCACTACTGGAAGCTATTCTCCATACTTGTGTAAATATTTTTCTGGGGAAATCCAGTCGCTACTTAAATTTCACTCACCAAAATATCACGGGTAAGTTTAAAATCCCAGAAGATGCAGCGTTTTGCGGTGTCATTCAAGGGCGCCCTGATCTGGACGAAACAAACACCGCAAAATCAATTCTGCGCGAGAACAAAGAGCGTATGAAGACCTGCAAAAAAAACTATCGCAAGCCCTTAACACCTCACAATATAATCGTTTTGTGTGCATACTGATACGAACTACATCACCTTTTCGCTCTATCCAGGCATGACCGCATCGCTATCAACAAGTTCCAAACGGACAGATATCCAAACCGTTACCAGCCTGTGTGTATGGGCGTAGTACCTAATTACCCGTCCATGACCGAGAAAACGCCATCTGCATCAGCTACTCCTACCGAATGCCAACCTCAGAAAGCCAACCATGCTCTATCAGTTGCATACCGGCGGTGCATTTTGTTGATACAGCAGATGCGTAAAGAAGGGGGGCCGGCCCGACGCCATCACAGTTGGGCGGCGTGAGCCCGCCGGGGGCGTTACTCGTCATCGACCCACACCTAGCTCACAAATCCACCTAACCGTCGGAATCCAGCTTCGCCAACACCGCACTATCCCTCAAACGCAACATCGAGTATTGGCTATTCCGAAATAGCTAAAAAATTTCGCGTCAGAGGATGGTGTTGGGTTACTGTGAATCGGTGCTAGCCAAATGCGTCACAGCATCACCGACCGTTCCCAACCGAGCCTGAACGTCACAAACAAAGAGCACGACTCTTTTCCCGCTTGCCGGCGCTTAAATCGAGACCAATTTCACGGAAACACGCACATCCATACACACTGACGCATGCTCGATGGAAACTTTGCATATTTTTCCAAAAATTGCTCATGTAGGTTTGCAAGCGGACAACATTCACGATTCGGCTATCCAAGCCTGCTGTGACAAGCGAGCTCAATCCGAGCGAAAATGTGCTTGTGACGGTCCAAAGACAAATAGGCCCACCTCGACACCGCGACGGGCTTCGGATACCAAATTTGGCCCACACACAGATAAATAGTGCAGCTTCACCCTGCCGTGAAGAAAATTCACCGTCCCAAAATATTAACATCGAATTTCGGGGGTTTCCTTATGGATTTTCTTTTTCACAACTACATAAGCTCACTTTGACGTCTTTTTCCTCGCTAACCAACCATCCGATTTTTTTCAAACTTTCACACAGTCTAGGCCAACTATTCCTCTACCCACTCCAAAAAACTCCGCACAAATATTCGTCACCGATCGATATGAAAAAGCGGGGACAGCGATGGTACAAGCACACCTGACCAGCGCCCGGGACGGGCGAAGCGAGGCTCAGCCACCGACGATGGGTGGTGCGGCCTGGGCTGTAACGCGGCTATAAAGCCGCCGGGTCTGCGGCGCCGCGTGCAAACGCTGCTGAGGGCCGGCGGAGCGCGCACGTGCCGTCGCCGAGGTAATTGTGTCAGGTTTTCGGAGTTTTGTGAAAGTGAGGAGAGTTCTGTGTGATCGACAATGACCGACGCAGCATCTCCAGCAGCGGCCACGCCGGCCAAGAAAGCTCGGAAGCCGAAGGACGCCACCAAAAAGAAGGCGGCCAAGCCGTCGCACCCTCCCACCTCGGAGATGGTGCAGCAGGCCATCTCCGTGGAGCAGGACCCCAAGGGTGTCTCCGTGATGGCCATCAAGAAGTACATCACAGAGAACTACAAAGTGTCGCCGTCGATGTTGAAGCATATGCTGCGGCGTGCCTTCGAGGCTGGTATTGCGGATGGATCGCTGACACGTCCCAAGGGCCAGGCCGACTCTCCGCTTCTTGCTGGCAGGTACCGACTGGCCCCCAGCAAGCCAGCCAAAAAGCCAGCTGGAGCCAAGCCCAGGAAGGCGAGGACACCAGTGAAGAAGCCCGCCGCTGCCAAAAGCCCAAATCTCCCAAGAAAGCCGTCAAAAAATCGCCGGCGAAGAAACCAGCTGCTGCCAAGAAATCGCCCAAGAAGGCTGCCAAAAAGTCGCCCAAGAAGCCAGCAGCAAAGAAGTCTCCCAAGAAGAAGGCGGCGAAAAAGCCAGCGAAGAAATAAGTGTTGTCACACCTCGTCATCAACCGTTATGTTGTATGTGAACCGAGTGCTTATTTGGCCCAAGATGGGCTACTGTGTACAAATATGTTGATGCGCGAGTGCGCTCTCGAGTCATATTCATATTGAAAGGATCTTCACAAGCTAAGGCTAAGTGTGCGGTATGATCGCTGCCCGTACTGTTGTTCGCTTTATAGTATGGACTGCGAGTCGTATATATATAGCGGTGCTGCTGCAGCCTTCATCCCATTCTGTGCATTCAATTGCCGAGCAGCCATCTCATGTTCACAATCAAGGCTGGTTATCATCACTATTTTACAAATTGCTAATTCCATCGAGTCATATATTATCAATAGCTAGTAGGGAATTATTCACTGAAGCGAATTCGGGAATTTGTTAGCTGTGCATACATTTTATTTAAAAAAAGCCGACGGAGCGGTTTCTGGCCGGAAACGTGTCCGCTTGTTTTCGGAACCGTTCAGAGTCCTCGGCAGGGGCGGCGTTAGCTGCAGTGAATCCTCCGCGGGGAGCGGGGGGTGATCTCATCCATCGTTGCTGACGGCACTAATATATGGTACCGCCTGGTGGGGAGGCGTTCCGTGTTGAGATGAAGAGGGGAGATACCGCTTCCGTGGACGCCGTGAAAGGAAGCGGCTGTTCCCTATTTCCGTCCCATGAGGTGTGCACTGGTTCTGTTTTGGGTTTTACGTTGATTTAAATCGTGGCAGCACAACTTACCCAAGAGTTGAAGTATATGCCGTAAGATTATAGACAGTAAACCGGCGCCTTTAATCCTTCAATTACCCAACCCTGACAACAGCACAGCTGTTTCCAGTCCGACCAATGCCTTGTATTTTTGGAGGCCGAAGTTCGTGTAAAAAAACTGAGTGCAGTCCAGGGCAGCTTTTAGGTGTTGATTACCAGTTTTAGCTGTAAATTTCTGCAGCAACGGGAGCGTAAAGATCCGCTGACGGTTATGTTTTGGCCGGTTGCGACTCGGCTGCCCAAAAGTGCACCATGTAGTCCTACTGGTCGGCCGGCAACCTGGTGACCTAGATCCTAGCAGCGACGATAGACTCATGGTAGAAACTGAAATACGCTCCCGATTCAACGGTAAAAACTGAAATACATTCCCGATACAACCGTACTGAACAGCATGCAAACATACTGAGACGCTCAACATCAGACTGAAACAAACACAAACACATTGAACCGCAAACACACTGAAACGCACACAAACAGCACTGGTGGACGCCAGAGGGGGGTGCAAAGGGTCATGCCCCCCTATATGCTGAAGTTTTGGTCGATTTTCTTCATAAAAACACTGTTCTATTTTTCCCGAGTTGTCCCCCCTAACGGCACTCCTGCGTCCGCCCCTGATACTGAAACGCATACAATCACGCTGAAACGCTTGTAAACACGCATCAATATTGAACAGTCGGGCTCACTATCACAGACTGAGTCGTTCAAACGTTCGAATGCGTGACATGCTTGGTGGGGAAGCGCTGCAGCATTTTACAAAACTCTGTAACCATGTTAAAGGCGAGGCCGATTCAGGTGTTTCTTCACCGCTGCACTTGGCGCATCGGACTTCAATCACCTGGCGCTCGTTTGCGTAGAACATATCCAAAGGGTCGGTGAACTCTTTTCGCAGCATTAGCCCTCGCAAGTGGAGTGAAAGCTGCCAGCTCGCCACTATAGTAGTGAGTGGGCCCGTTTCCATCCTGGATACGTATTGAGGCTTCACATCTGGTACATATGCTCTCGTCGAAGGTTTTACACGATTTGTGTTGTAAATATTTGAATGTGGGTGGTTAAGCGTATTCCCATTGTTTGGCGCAAATGAGGGGGGAGGAAGCTAACAATATAATAACACGTGTCACAGTTATGTAAGAATACAAGAACGAGAACCGACCAGTGACATCATTAAATGCACACTGGAAACGATAAACGGATCCAGGGTTGTTTTTCTGGGGGGGCGGGGGCACTTTTTAACAGCAAAACCAAACAGATGAGCGTCAAATTATATCATGGGGACGCCGATATCCTGGTGGGATGGGAAGCGACATTCCAGGGGGGCGCCGAGACCATTTCAGGACGCGCCTGCGGTCGATCAGGGGGACTACCTGCAGCCTTTTGCACCCTGGATCCGCCTCTGTCGGAACCGGGGCCGATACCGAGTGGTGTTATGGGGAGCGCCAGCTTTTCCGATCCCGCGGCCCGCATTGAGACACACGGGAGAACCAGTTTGACAAGCTGATTGAAGCTAGGGTTTACACAGTGGCTGTAGAAAAGGCTGAAAGGCAGCAGGGATGACGACTAAGGCTGATCCGATGATCGCGGTCTAAAAATCACTCAGGGGCCAGTGAACCTCCAACCTCCCGCTGATAAGAAGCATACAAGTCTTCGGATTTATATTTGGTCTGACTATTCCACTCCCGCTGATGGCAAAATTTGACTTTGATCTCAGTGTGGTTGAATCTGGGAGTTTTCGGACTAAAAACGTCCCCGCTCCATATCCTGACGACAATGGTCGTTGGAGTAGCTGGCACGTGCTAAGTGGAGCAGCAGTCCTCCGCTCCGACCATTTGAAAGTTCTCCGCCCGTGGCTGGCACGCCGGAACAGGTATCAGTCGGATCTACTATCAGAAACAACGTCCGTGATCGAGATTTGACGAAACAAATCTGAGGATTACAGGTCTCGACACACGCACCCACGCTACTTTAGATTCGCTATTTAGAATATAACACGTTGAGAGTAAATTGAGAGTAAAGCTGGTTTGCGCCCCTGGTTATTTTCTTTATAACCTTTGCACCGACAGGAGCTGTCACGTTCTGTTCTAATTGTTTTGTTATTTTAATCATTGAGCCACATCTGTCCTCACTAAGCAGTAAAGTCAACAGTGGCGTTTAGCTCAGTCATGTGTTTTCTGGCCGTGATTTTATACATAGACTGGCATACTCCTTCGCCCGTCGCCACGGCCGAGGCGAGTCGCCTTTAACCTGTTCATCGTATTCAAGGAGTAGTCAAATCCCCCGTAGCGGCGTGTACACAGGACGACAGCGTCCTTTCCTAATTGATGCACAGCCGAGTTTTTTGTCCCACTAATACAGGGAATAGACGGACGACGTGTGCCAAGCATGTGCTAGTCGACATCCAACACTTCTTTAATTCACCACATCAAGGACAAGGTTAAATCACATACGATTCACAAACTCATCGCAAACTAGTTAAGGCCAGGCTTGACACTACTGCCGAAAAACCTACCACCCCCCTCATACAGGTGTCCTGGCAGCGCCACTGTCTACACTCTTTGGCACTAGGCCGCTCGCTCCACATTCGCGGAACGACGCTCTTGACCCACTGACAGCAGAGGCTCATACTGTACGCCTCTGCCATCTAGTGACGAGATGATAAACTAAGGCTTGTATCTTTCTTTTAAAGGTGGCGCCAGCAAAAAAACAGGGCCGAGTTGTATCGAAGTTTTGTCGTATGTCCCTCGGCTTGTATTCTTGTTTATTTTTTCTCAATAGACACACGAAACACATAATAAGCAAATTCCATCAGAAATAGTTATAAATATGTTTTCTGAATGGTTTTCTTGCGGTTTCGACGGGTAACGTTTGTGGTAATGCAGAGCAAAACTAGCTCTATTTTTTAATCACAATAGCATTCCCTGAACTGCAGAGGGAACAACTGAAAGAGGAAATGCACATTGAAACGCAATGCATGCTGATAGTTTGGAGTAGATTAGTAATGCAAGAGCGAACGAAACCAGCAAGTAAGAAAAGATCCCCGCAAATACAGATTAAAGAGGGTGAAAAAAACGGACGCTAGAAAAATTAACAAGTGGCGATACGCCAGGGAATTGAAGTTCTGTTTAGGGTGGCTTTTCTGTCTTTTGATTTTGAAGCCTGAATAATTTTGAAAGTCACAAAAGCTCTGGAGGTTCCTGAGATCCCCCTCCAGTCGTGGACAAAGATGAATCCTGGCAATGTGTCGGTTTTGTCGGTTTGACTCAAGATACGGTATGACCTGCATCTAAGACACCGCCTATATCAGAAGACGTGACCGTCCCGGACACTCCGAACCCCCTAGGCGTCTGCAGCAGACTGCGAGCCCGACCCACCTTTGATGAGCGCGTGGTAGTTGATGACGTTCATCTGGTAGCCTTTCTCCAGCATGATCTGTCGCAGGCGCTCAATCTTCTTCAGGCTGTCGGCAGGGTGGAAGCCATTTGCGCAAGCGTTCAGCAGCGATGTGTAGGTCTTGTGGTTCGCCTTCAGCCGCCGCTTCTTCATCTAGAGGGAGGCGAGAGACAACTGCTGACGCTTGACAAGATATCACACATAATGGTCGGATAATGTCGCCAACTTTCAGAGTATTGGGCAAGAGGAAAAAAGTCTACTAGAATTTGCGGTCACAATTTTATTATCACGAAATTAATATACTACAAAGACATTGGATTTCTGAAGCTTCTGTTCTCATCTGGCTTAATCACCGTAACTAGAAATAAACTGGACGGCGTCATTTCACCGTCCACGCCACTGTTAAAAAACGTTCATAAATAGAAACTATGTTTCATTCTTTAAATCACAGAAATTATTTTTCGAGGAAATACCGGAACTTCTCGGTCTTATTCCTGAATTTATGTAATGGTTCTAAAAAAGTGATTTCGAGACAACGCGCCATATTGGCTCCAGTGGGAACTAGTGCCCACTGCTGGAAACAGTCCAAACATCACTTCAAGAATACAGGATGCCTCAGTGGCTTCGGCTCTGTGTCCTGAAATTGAGATTTCAGTTCGAACCCTACACCGTGAGTCCACAGCGCAAACATTTCTATAAGTTTAAATTGAACTCTCACATTCCAAATGATGAGGTGATAAAACAGCAAATAATCAAAGCATTCGGTACAATGTGAGACTACTCGGACCTTTTATCTATATTAGCGAGTGCCACCTACAAGGTTCCATACATTAATGTAACTATGAATAACCTAAAAATGTTGGCAATAGATGGAAATGTTGACTTTGGCAGTGGTTTTAATGAACATGTTATGGTGCTCTCTCACTAGCTATCCAAATTTTCCACCTTTTCATGAATTCGTATATCCTTGTTCACCGGAACTACTCTGGGTGAAAACAATTTCAGGACGATACTTCGACTTCTTAGTTGACCTCCATGCAACTTCCAAGCCTCCAATGATAGAGAAAGTCCTCTGATACACAGACTTCGATCGGAAGCTCATCATAGACCTATACAGTTTGTCCATCACCTGAACAAAACCCACTTTTCACACAGAAAAATCAAGCAAGATGTTGATTTTGTGTTTTGAAACACGTCCGCTTTATAGCATTCGTAATTTCTCTCTCCGTGAAATTGGTCCCCTTTTACATAACCTGCTGCGTGATCTACGTTCTGGCCTGGTCGTGGGTGCCGATGTGGTAGGTGATGTCACCGGCGTCCCCGCCGTGATCCGGCGGATGGAGTCCCAGCAGCTGGAGCGCCACCACGTGGCCGTCACGCTGCTGCTGGAGCTGCCGTTCCCAGGCTTTCACCATGAGCAGCCCTTTCCGAAACAGTTCCAACTAAGTGATTAACCGGTTTCGGGCTCGATGCCTTGAAATCGGAATTGAAGCTCCAAATGACGGAGACGACGGAATTGAACTGACGCAGCCACGTAGTGGATAATCCGATGGTGACGGGACGCCAAATGACCTATCTCTAATCCTGTAGATCCTTTTATTCTTAGTTACACTAACGACCGTCTGTAGAACGACGGCAAAGGCCAAAAAGTACCGACGGGGCTATAGTGCTAAAAATCAGCAGTCCTCTTCCCCCTCTCCAAAAAAAAAATCTGACCAATTAAAAAAACAAACGATATACTACGGACGACAGCAGCCGTAGTTAGGCCGAACCTCTCTAAATCACACCGAACTGACATATCTGCATCCATCCCAATAAGAGATGAACAGAGACATCCGTGACAGAGACCCAAGTTATAAAAAGCGTCCTCATCCGGTGCCAAATGGTATAAACATCTTCTAATGACAAACATACATTTACCAATCATGGATTTCGCACAGCCATTTTTACAGAGGGCTGAAGTAAGCTTAATATCCTATTCATACAATAAAATTTTAAGCTTACTTCTACTAACACTGTCGTGCAAAGGAAGAAAAGGGTAACTCTCATTGCTAATACATTGATTACCTTTTTCCTTTGCATGGCATAGCACTGTCTGTGAGGGATAATGGCTTATTTGAGATTCTACGGTCTGGGAGACTCTAAATTCACCGATGAAGTTTGTGCTTTCCTGCCTTTAAATGTATTTTTAAACGCCGGAGCCATCACATGCCCTGCCAGGATCGTGCCTGGCTTATCGGCCCGTGAACGAAATTGTTACGACAAAATATGAGATAATATAAGATGCATATATGACAAAACATGAGATATATATACAACAACAAAATATGAGATATATATATACAATAACAAAACATGCAAAACACGCACCCGCAGGATAATCTCACATCGTTGTAGAGCCTGAAGGCCTTGTAGGTGTCGCCCGCCTGGCCGCAGCCGGAGATGAGCACGTTGTAGACGAAGTTGTCCGGCTGTACCCGGTCCACCGGGAGCATCTGGTGCTCGAACAGCTCCAGCGCCTCCTTCAGCTGGAAACAGGGCGGGGACGGAGTCACGCGCGAGTCCAGGTCCAGCGTGGTGGCGCTTAGAGAAATTAGCTGGAACTCACAGTCACGGGGTGTTAAATTCGCGAACGTATCGACAATGTGATCATCCTGAGAGTGTGTTTTTGAGGTTGTTGGTAAATATCCGTTTGAACAGAGCGATCTTAACACAGTTTCATCTTTCCGTTTAGCGCAAAATACATGTGGCTCATTGCACGCAGATATCATTTTACCTTTGAAACAAGAAACATATACCAACTGCAGATGAACAAGATAAGCCAAGGTAAGCTGATAAGGGCATTGCTTTACTTTTTCCTCATGATCTTCATACATTTGTTTAGAGTTCATATTCTGTGTGTGTTTACAAGTGCTCAAGAGGAAGGAAAATGGCTCAAAATATTTGGACTATGATGTTTTATTTTAATTTCAGTGCTTGTTCGTGAAATATAAAACAAAACAAAAACACGCGCATATTTAAATCATATATCTTACCTGACCCCGTCTGATCATTTTCTTCATCTTCCGGCCGAACCCATGAGAATTCATTCCTGTCTTGGGGATGCCAGAGATGAGCTGATCCAATTGCTCCTTCTCAACATCATCTGCATCATCCTCCACCAGCTCCCAGTCCACAACCGAGGCAGACGATGAGGCAGACGCTGTGGTGGCCGATGTTGGAGACGCAGGGGATGAGTCAGAAAGTGACACGGGAGCGACAGCTTTGTAGCGCCAATGCTGTGCATCAGATGACAATGAGGATGACACAGATGGTGGACCACGTTCAGCCACCTCGTCACACACATCAAATCTTCCTTCTGGGCCGTCGAGGCCGCCTTCAGAGAGTTCCTTCCCCTTGTTGCTTTCCGAGCAGCGTTTTCTAGCCGCCCGTTCCTTCGGTTCGGCATCGTTCGCCTCCTCCCACTCCACAGGAGACCGGAGATCTCCAAATGTATCCGGATCGCCGAACCTACCGGACGATACTGCACGATATCCCGGCGTTACTACATGACATCGAGGAGTGAGTGGGCTGTACTGTGGACAGAGGCCCTGAGGGACCCGGTATTGGCGGAGATACTGTCTGAGAGCACAAGCAGCGGCCCTCATGATGGCAGCGCACGGGCTTGGAGTTCAGAAGGCATAGGCTTGGCTAACTAGGGTTTATCTCACTTTTGCGGCTTCTGGTCCATTTCAGTCCATTAGTAACTCAAATGTTATCTATGATGACCCAGCATTTACAGAGTAGACACTTTGCTGTTGTTGAAGAAGGGAACTCTTTCTGGCAGCTGAAAAAGTGCGATTTTTATTAATATATTGGTCATATTTATCAGCACTCGAGCAGGCCAGTGCAGTTTAGGAAACACCAATCAATGAACAGTTGGTTTGCACCTCACTTCAAGTGAAACATAGCAAAAAATGGCACACCATTCACCCAGTTCACTTTTGATTATTTTCCACACACTACCAACACATCAACTGCAGGTTTGTCATGCCACTGAAAATACAAATGTATGTTTCTCTTGATAGTAGTTGAATGTGACACTCCTCCTAAATATGGTTATTTGTAATCAAATGTTAACACGCGCCCCGCTGGGGGGAGGGCAAAATTCGCTCCCCTCCTGGTTTTCCCCCAGATAACGCAAAAACGAAGAGACGCAGAACAATGAAACTTACAGTACCTTATCCCTGATCAATTTTACACAGGTCATGTCAGGTCAAGGGGCAATTCAAGGTCAAGTGACACGACCTCAAAACCTAAAATCACGAGTTTGAAGCGGCGCCCAGGGAACATCACCGAACCCATGAGTTTGAAACTTTCACAATATGATAAGGTCATAAGGATCTACAAATCTGCTATCTCGAACTTTCGATATTGTTGACCTAAGGTGGGGTGAATTTTTTGGTCACCCTATTATAAGTCTACGGTGAAAAATAGAGTGGGCTCGTTTTCAGTAAACACTGAATAAAGCTAAAAATCCTCAAACCATCTATTCTTACCACGATCTTGACCATAAAGTTGAGTTTTTTAGCATGTGACCTCTCAAAGGTCATGCCAGGTCACAGGAGCATAGAGTGATTGTTTTGCCAATAACTCCTCACTGAATTGAGATAAAACTCCCATTTTGCTTGCATTGTGCTTATATTGTCACGGGGAGTCGATTTATATGCAACATGACCATACCAGGTCACTCTGTTACCCTAACCTAGTTCGAGGTCAGGTTATTTTCACTATTTGGCCCAGCAAGGCCATATTATACATCATTCGATTCGCCGCGATGAGAGGAATCCAATGATGCATGAATATTTGCTTCATCTTATCTGAAGACAGATCTAGAGACAGAAATGTACACTGCTCTGTTGTAAGCCTATGGAGCCTTCTTTGACCTATGCTGACCTCAATATTGACCTGACATAAAAGTTATTCGTATAAAATATCTTTGTCTTGTCGAGAGCTTTAGAACGCCGCCCGTAATTTTTTGTTAGCTTTCGTGGGAAATGAGATACGGATAGGGGGCGAAAACGCCCCCCAGCGGGACACATCATGCCACGGACCCCAGCCGAGTGCATGCTAATTTCTTGCATTCAGGGGGCCTATGGAATCCCTTTAGTTTTAACAAGCAGGCACACCATCTGTACACGTCGATCGTCAGCCTCCTGCACTCCGTCCGTGGCTCACTTGTCCGCCCCCTCCCCCGCCGTATATACACACTGTTCCGCACCCTGTCTTCTCGGACCCCACTCACAGGGCCCCGTCCCGCTCATCCCAGCATACTCTGTCCAGAAATCCCCTTCCAGTTTGTTTACTCTTCTTTTCTTGAATCCTGGCATGTTTCTCTCCCATGTTTGTATTTCTGTGATGCAGTCTGGTGTCACATCCATCAAGCATCAAATATCCCTTACAGTGGCTCTTAAGTAACATTCACCTAATTTTCTTTCAATCCTGTCAAGTGTTTTCCTTCTGACATATTGTGTTGTGTATGGGATGTGGCAGTGTACCTGAATACTTGAATGCAACTGCAAGTATGTTCCCAGTTGGGAGGCATTTTGATCCACAAACACAACTCGCCTTCCGTCCCCACCAATGTCACGAGGAGCACTCTGGACAATCTTTAAGAAAGCCCCTCAAGCTACCAAAAATAATATGGAAGCTTTCTGCCTGGTCAATTTGAACCCTAAATAAATTTTTGGGGGCAGTTTCATATTGATTTAATACATTTAACTTCGAACTTGATCTTAAAAATGTGTTCTATTTTTACCATATTGCTATAGGAAAATCATAAGGGGAGGAATGAAGCTGAGTCCATTCCATACATGCATTGTAAACACATATGTAAATTGGTTTTTATTCCTTCTGAGATGTATAAACTACAGACACTCATATTGATAAAATAATCAACTTGATGATTGTGGTCAATACATGGTAGAGCTAGGTAGGTGGTCTTCCTTGTCTTGAAGTGGACTCTCAGATGCATTTTTCAGAGATAATGAAAAATAATGGTAAGAAACAAAATTCTCACCACAAAAATATGCCCTAACAATTTCAATTTTTACAAAACAAGAGCTGAAAGGCATATGATAAGTAGGGGGTTAATGCATAAGAAAACCTGGGTATAACTGAAGGAAGCCAAATTAATTCATTACCAACAGGTAAAGCATGATTTCCTATTTAACCAGACATGCTGAGCTCAAACATGATACTCACTTCCCGCGCTGATTTAATATTATGATATAATTCAGCACAAAATCTGTCATATACCTCACGACTACCGATGCACCACCGGAAAAAGAAGAATCATGTAATAAACAAACATGGTGCTAATTCACAATGCCAGATTGGATTCCAGAATAATAATTCAATACAAGAATAATACTCTAGATCTCTGAGAGAATAGTCCAGAAAAATGCTACATGAATCAGCAGATTTCCCACCAAGAGAAATCAATCTCAACTTTCGACTGAGCTCCCCTGCCAGAGATGAGGCAGGTACAATAACTGAAAATCCAGATTTATCAATGCAGTGTGCTCCAAATATTTCGCACATCAGGACAGTATGTGAGCGAAGCGAGCGCAGCCCGCGAGCGGACACGAGTCCTCCGGAGGCTCGGCCTTTGCCGGCTAACACCGGCAAAGCTGAGGCCGCTGGAGGCGAAAGTCCGCGCCGCAGGCTAGGTGCTCTGCAGGCAACATTGCTAAATAAAAAATGGTTAGGTACCGTTTGGCTATGTCATGTTTTCAAAGAAAATTTTGAGGTTTTAAAGGATTTTGTTACTATCTGGAGTTATCTAAAGCAATGTTTATCAATTTAAAGGTTTTTTATTTACATCAATGTGAGATTTGAAAACACCAGATCTGATATCGTCTCAACATTTTTTTTAAATATAAATTTTGTTCAAGTTGTTCCCAGTGCAACTGGTGGAGTCGGAGTCTCACTAAAGTCATCAAGGGACTTGTCACGGAGACCCCGACCCCACCACCCGAACGAGCAACTCCCTCAATGGAGGGTTGATTTCCCACACAGTTACAGTCTTCTCCGCCCTAAGTTCTCCGCTGTGTGTGGTGTGGTGGAGTATCATACCTACTACTTAGATTTTCATTTTCATTTTTTTGGGGGAATTGGTGCTTGGGCGAGGGCAGCTGTGTTGAGCATTGATGAGAGTGAGGTGGAAAGGGTCAGAAACCATATCTCTTAAGTGCCTAAGTGATTAGTTTGTCTTCCGTCAGAAGTACCAAAACCTGTTGGTCCTGTGGGCCATTAGCTGAAATAGTGCTCAGAAGCGAAAATTGCACAGTTTTACATACATACACACACAAAAATCCTTAATCGAAGTAAAGGCAGTGCAAATACTGAATCAAGGTTGTACTGGGTTGAAATGTATTATATTTAAACATAAAACCTGATCCAAGCAACGAAATTAAAGACACAAACAGTGAATTTAACCATGCTGCATGCATTAAACAAACACTAGCCCCTTGGCCTGTGACAGCTACTGACATATCCCCCGCCTCACAGTCTACACCACCATAATACCGTCTACACCAGCACAGCAGAGTCCTTAATTACCCTGGTATCTTTTAGGGCCTGCCCTGGCAGCAACAACCCAAGATACCTTACAAGCAACAATAACAAGGCAATAGAGTAGCAAAGGTAATAAACAACAATAACAAGAATCACCACCACCACAAACAAAAGGGGTGTTCATTGTGCATGTTTACGGGTTTACGTAAACCGAAAACAGTGTTGACGAACCGACTCACCAATCAGATTGAAGCGTGCTGTGACGTCATACTGATTCCGCGACGTCATCCAAGTTTTCGTAAACAGCTTACGCTGTTGATGCTCAATCGCATAAACTTCGTCCGTAAACTCCATAAACATTTCTTTGTTACGAAAACGGCGCTGTGACTAACCTTGGAGCTTTCCGACGCTAAATTTGGATGATCGACTTCTCGAAACTAGTCAATCTTTTTCAGTGTCGTTTAATAGTGTTAAGAGTCTGATATAGTTAGGTAAGTCTGACCGGGATGATGCATTACGTAAATTTATGTTCGCATTACAAGGCAATAGTTTTTTCCCTTACAGCATAATTTATTGAGACAGCCCATTTCACTTCGATAACCTTTTCCCACTTGTACCAATGTTCTTGTATCACTTTTGTATCATATTTTGTCTGCATTTTTAACGATTGGACACATATATCACATATACCAGTGCTGCCTCACACACATACCAGTGCTGCCAGTGGGCTAAGAGCCTGTTTCTACTATTCATTGTGCCTTCTTTTCACTGCACGATAACCTAATGAAGACTGTAATTGCTCATTCATGTGAGTGTTCTAGGAGAGTATGTGTTTGCCATGTACTAAATTTTTTACTGTGAAATACATGTATGGATTTAGAATGTGGAACGGACCCGGCAGGCATTTTGCCCAAAAACTATGAAAAATACACATTTAAATTTTATCATTTGGCATAACAAGTGTTGCCACCAGCAAAATAGTGAGGGGGCTTGCCAAAATTCCACTCCAAAAATTTCCACTAGTGCCAAAAACATTGGATTTGGCTCCTTGTTGCCTTCTGCACCAGTCTGCAAACTATGGCAGCAGACTCCGAGGAGTCCGCACCAGCTTTGTAGGTTTTCCGCACCACCAGCAGCCTGAAATCTACCAAACACTGGTGAGAAATTTCACTGACCCAGAAATTTCGATGTTTTTTATTAGTTTCTCCCTTCTCAGATGTATTTGTGTGTTTGGTTTGAGCTCCCTCACACCAGACAACAAAAGTGGGTATTTGGTTTTCCGAAATTCACACCACCTGAAAGGTATCCGCACCACAAGATCTTGTTGAAAGTGCCATACTTTGTAGACCGGCTTCTGCGCCTGCTGGTTGTAAAAAACTGTATGATTTGCTCCCATTTTGAATGAGATCAAGAATTTTTTGCCAAAAAGTGGGGGGCCTGGCCCCTCTGGTGGTGACACTCCTGCCCAAGATTTATCTGTGGGAAATCCATTATTTCATATCATATCTTATAGGTACCATTTGGTAGGTACATATTTCAACAACAGTGCCAGGTAGTTTAAGTAATGCATAGTAATATTGTCAAAGAGTAAACCAGATATAGTACAAAGAAAATACTTTGATAAGGCTCTGGTTTGGGTTGAAATCTAACTCTCCTCTTGATCAATTTTTTGTTAGACATAATTAGTCTGAAAACATGTTGAAAAGATCATCATGTTTTTTGTTGCTAATTTCATAATTTCATAAATTTCATAACAAAAACGGTGGACGGAGACAGTGGAAAAGCCAGTTGGAAGAAAGATAATCATCACCAACTGAAGTATAAACATAACCACAGGGGCGGATGCAGACCAGAGTTTTGGAGGTGGGGCCAAACCCAAGTTTGCTCTCCTCCTGGGGGAGGGCAGGGGTGGTGGGACGTGGGAATTTGATCTCGACAGACCTAGTACAAGCTACCTCTCCAATTACATGATCGTTCTTCTGGGGGCAAAATTATTTTTCTAAAAATCACGGCCTTTGGGCGCGGAAAAACAGTTTGGCCCCCTTTCCAACGCTTTGGAGGGCCATGGCCGGAATGGACCCCCCCCCCCCCTGTGTCCTCCAATGCATGACCGGCCATGAAGAGGAACTAAAAAAACTCTGTATTAAGATCATAACAAAACAGGTAAACCTACAAAGCCAGAGATAAAAATGTAATAAGAAACAAAAGAAAACAATACAAATCAAATATGCTGCATAAAATCAACATAAGAAATTACTTGCAATAACATAAGCCAGAACCAAAAATCATTCTTGATCAAAAATCAACTATAATTAAAAAAGCAAACACAATTGAAGTTAAATAATTATAAGATTAAGCTCCACATATGCAGCAATGCAAGGAGTAGACATCTACCATAAAATTTTCTGGGGACAATTCATTGTGTATAAGACACCTGATTTTGCATCCTGTCATGTACTGTGAATCTTGAACCTTGAAGAATATGGTTTTAAGAGGCCGTGCATGCTTGCTACTGTGCTTGCCTGAAATACTCTATTATACAGTGAAATTTCTGAGGACTGTTTTGTTTCAGTCTTACAGATCTGGGATGTGTTTCTGAGTTGGTTGCTTGAGTTGGTTTCATTGGTGTGCTTCAGAGGTGCCTGCGTAGAAGCATTGTCCCTTGTGACTAGTGCTGATGTTCTGGGGTTTATGTAGTAAATGTTGGGGTTGTTTCTTGTTGGGTCTGTACTAGTCGGTAGGTACTGTGTTGAATTTTATTGTGTTGGTGATTGCTTTTTCATCCCCTTTCCATGGTGCTGTGAGTGTTTTATGGTGAATAATTATTGCTTCCTGCATTGTCAGGGTGGGCTGTTTTTCCATGTACCCAATAACATAGTATTTTACTGGTGGTGTGATCAATATCAGCATGAGGGATTCCTCTGTATTGCATGTTTTGCCTGTGGCGTTGGATGGTGATTTTCCCCTGGCTATGAGCCTCATGTTTCGACTTTGGTGGCATTGCTTAGTCTGGTACCAGCAGCATCATGTGTATCATTGTGGCATGCCTGTTTTATGTTTTGATTATTTAACCCTTATTTTCAAACTGGCTACCTACCTCCTCTGCACTTTCAGGCGTTGGTGGCCCGTCGGGGACGGTGGTGGATGCTAAGAGACGGCAGCTGCCCGCGCTCCTGGTGGTCCCTCTGCCGAGAACGTCCATCTCAGCTGCCGAGGTCAAGGTGCAATGGGCACTCGACCGCAGCCTAGAATGGGCCGAAAAGTAGAAGATGAGATGAGCAAAGTGAAAACGGTCGGCATCATCTTCACTCTAGACCCAGCGGAGGCACATAGGGAGTGCACCCTGGCCCTTTGGGCCCCATCTCCAGCACGAGGCCGCCCCTACCTCCCTGGGCGTAAAGTATGACAGGGCCTTGTCATTTCGCCAGCACATCGAAGTCATCAAGACCAAGATGAAGAGAACCGTCGCATTGAGAGCCCTCAGCGGCAAGAACTGGGGAGCCGCAGCGACGGACCTCCGCACCGTCTATATGGCCTGTGTTAGATCCCGCGCAGTAGTGGTTTTACGACACATACGACCCTGTGCGCCGGCAACGACATATCGACGGCCAGGACCAGAGCCCAATTGGCCGCGGACGCGCTGGTTAGATGGGCCCAGCGATCGAAGATGCGTGTAGCCGGTGAGAAGACCCAAGCTCTCGTCCTCTCCCAGTGGTCCCGCGACGCGGTCGACTATACCATCAAGGTGGCGGGGAAGACCGTTGAAGCAGGAGATTACCTCAAGCTACTGGGAGTCCCGCTAGACCGGCTGCTACACTTTGGGGCTCACTGCCGCAACATGAGAAAACGGACCAGGCCGCGACTCGCCCACCTCAGGTCGCTCACCGGACGTGACTGGGGATTGGAAGAACGGCAGCTCAGAGCGGTAGCTAACGGCTACGTACGGGGTGCCATCGAGCATGCATCGAGCATCGAGCGAGCATCGAGCCAAAGCGCGGGCCCTGCCGCCGTCGGACCCCCTGCGAGAGGTTGCGGACGCCACGGCCCCGACACGACTGGCGACTACGGCGGGTTGGCGGGGTGTGGGACTGGCGGCGTGGCAGGCCGCTGGTGTCACCGCCCCTGTAGAGCCCACCCTCCCCACGCGCTTGCCGCCGTGGACGGACCCTGGCACGGTCACGTTCAGGCTGGACGTGGGTGAGGGCCTACCAGTCGGAGCGTCTCCCGAACAGAGAAGACAGGCTGCGTCCCACCACCTAGCGCGCGCCGAGTCGGTCCGCCGCTGGCCGGACGGCTGGTACCGGCTGCTCATGGGTGATCGTCTGCCGCGTCCGGTGACGGGACTCGCGCGGAACGCGGCGGTGGATATCCATCGGCTGCGGGCGGGCCATTGGTCCGGCTCGACGGCCTACCTACACAGGATTGGGCGACACCCATCCCGGCAGTGCGCCCAGTGCAGCGACGCTCGCTGCAGGGCCAGCTGGTGCCGTCTCTGCCGGGAGGAACCGGACACCCCAGCCCACATTCTGTGCCGATGTCCGGCCCTGATGGCGATACGCCATCGCATCCTCGAGTGTATCCACCCGAGAGCCGAGGAGGTGCGCGGCGACGAATACGTCGCGGCCGTGGCGACGGCCGCCAGCTCCCTCCAGAGCCGGACGGCTACGCCTCCCTAGGGAGGCCGGAGGGACCTAACAACAACAGCAGCAGCTCACGCAGCCTCCTACCGACGGGGACTTGGAGCGGCCGGCCCAGGCGGTGATCGAGTTATGTTTTCGATCGATAACATGTATTCATACATTCATACAAAAAGATATGCACGCTAAACAAAAAGGATAGAACTGGTATGTAGAGGATGGCACCGGGGTTAAGGAGCGATGAGTGCGGAGGGGGGACGCGAACGGACCAGCACGGACGCGCACGCACGCGGGACTACGAGTTCGAGTTCGATACGAGTTCGAATCGACGAGGTGGGTCAGCGTCGGTGTTGTGACGGAGGATATTAAATACGGGCGGTACCGCTACTATAAGGGATCATACGCGCGCGTGACGGGCGAATTCGAGCGCAGACAGGACCGACTGATGCCGAGTGCGGCGGGCGACGAACAGCGACGGGGGTCGGAGTGGGACAGAGCGAGCCAGGTACCGGACGGCTCACTCGACGCAGCGACGATGTTTTGGATAATGCTGCTCGCTACGCTCAGTGCGTCTTTGGTTAGCCTCATGTGTCGTGTTCGGCTAGAATGTGCCGTGTGTTCGGCTGGAATATGGCTTTGTTTAGCCTCATGCGTCATTGTGTTCGGCTAGAAAGGACCACCGCTCGGAATTTCTAGCCAATGACTGGAGATGTCTGCTCTCCGCGCCACCGGTACATATTTGATACCGTAGCCGCTCTATTTTCGCTTTAAGTCCAGTTTATTGAGCACAAGTTCCTCTGTACATGCAAACAAACAAACTATCAGAAACTGCTGTGCTGTGATAATAAACTGAGAGGATGAGCGACACTGTTTCTGTGAATGAGATACGTGGTACCCGTCCGGCGGAGAGCAGCGACACGGTTTATTGCTTGCAACAGGAAGGAGCGACAATAAACAATACCGGATGACCCAAAAAAACGGGCCCCAACGTTCGAAAGGCCATCACGTCAATGCTCTGCGTCGGATTTAAATGAAACTTTGGGCATAAATGCGTTTTTGTGTGTTAAGTCAGATGCCAAAATATCATTGTGATAGAACTCTCTATTCCACATCACATATTCTAGACATCCTATTTTCTTAATCTGTTCATTTATGTGCACAGTATTTACAAAGTTTAAACGCTCCGCAAATTAAATATAAAAATGGCAGGACTTTTTCGATAAGCATGTAGCCTAAGAGAACCTCAATGCAGATAAGGAACCAATCCAAGTCACTTAGGATGCCCAGGGAAGTGCATAGTCGAGCTTGAAGAGAACTTCAGGTGTTAAGGGCCACCTTCCCCTAGGAATCTGGTGCGCGGGCTAAAACAGTCCCTCTGCATCCCCTGAAAACCCCTTAAATATGTTATTTTCGGGCTGCAAAAATGACTGTGTGTAGCCAAAGAGTCCAGGACCACTTCTGTGCTACAGAAATGCAGCCCTGGGAAATATCCAGGACACTACACCGACCACTAATCATGACTTTTCGTCGATTTTTGAGAATGCACGGATACAGAAAATAGGATGTCTAGAATATGTATTATGGAACAAGGAATTTATGTCCTATTATTTTGTTATTTTGGCATCTTACTCAACACACAAAAACGCATTTATTCTGAAAGTTTTATTCAAATCCGACGTAAAACATCGACGTTATGGCTATTTGAATGTCGGGGACCGTTTTTTTGGTCACGCTGTATGCAGCCTCCTCATCACATCACACGATCAAGTCATACCTTGGTAGATCAACACACTGGCAAAAGTCACATAACACAAACCGAGTATGCAGCCGGTCAACAGCCAGTCTGCAGCGCGCCCCTCCGCCCCCGACCATACCAGCGACTGACAAAACCAGACATAAATGACTGAGTGGCATACTCAGTGAAATGCTAGCACGCGTCCGTCGGCACGGCATGTACACATCAGTAGGATTACGTCATTAATGCATTTCATACAACTCGATATTTCAAAATCTTCTCCGCTATATCCTGTACTAATTTTCTTCTCCTTTTCCAGGCGCCACATCTGTTCCAATGGAGGAGGTACGCTGTGTGGAGTGCCCCCAATGCAGCGTGGTCTACAGGGAAGAAGCAGCAAAGGCCCATACCGATGCCTGCGATGGCTCCTATCCCGCCGTGATGTACCGCTGCCCCTGTGGACTGATTTTCGCAGAAACTGACCTGTGTGACACGCACAGTGCTGCCTGCGGCCAGGAGCAGGACGGAGCCACCTTCGACCAAGAGAAGGTGGAGGCCCTTCTCGAACAGATGGAGCAGCGCTATGAGCGCTTTAAAACCTTTAGACCGATCCAGAAGCGCCGACACTGGGAGCTGGTGGGGGCAGCAATCGGTGTAGGCGCCGATGCTGCCCGAGGCGCATGGAACAAATTGACCTACTCGTACAAACGACACATAGACAACGCGGGGAGCAAAAAAACAGGACGCGGGCGTGCTCCAGCATGGCGCTACTTCGAGGCGATGGAAAGGATATATAGGACCAACCCAACCATCAAGCCTAAGTACGTCATGTCATCCATGGCGGCTCCTGTAGAAGCCTTGCCAGCGACAGCGACAACATCGACAGACGTGACAGCGACAGACGTGCCAGCGACAGCGACAGCAGCGTCAGACGTGCCAGCGACGACAGCGACAACAGCGTCCCCAAGTCAGTTGTTTGATCCCCGCAGAGTTGCAGTCCCCGGTTGCAGTCCCCAGTTGCTATCCCCGCAGAGTTCGTCAACGCCTCTCGCTGCGCACAGAAGACGACGACGCGTTAACACCTCGTCCTACCTGGAGGACTACTTCATCCGAAAGGAAGAGCGGGAGGCGGAGCTCCATGCCCGACGCCTCGAGTGGGGCGAAAGGAGAGTGAGAGCGGAGGAGGCCCGCGTACAAGCCTTGAGGGACATTGCGGAGTTGCTCCGCAACCGCCAGTGAAGCCCCACGGCTAGGGGCTTAACAGCAGTGTGCCATGGATCGACGGGCCTCTATTCAGCCCAGATATTTTTTTTAAAGTTATGAAATTTGTGTGTGTTGCCAAAAACTTCGTTCGTGAGCAACTTTGCGTTAGTTTGTGTTAACATTTTGTATGTTGCCTAAATGCAGATCGTCTGCTGTGATCTCCGTGGTTGTGATTGGATCTGTGATTACTGTTCATATCTGAGGTTTTGCTCAAAAGCTCGTCAAGCGAAGAGAGCCGTTACATGTTAGCCCAGACTATGCATTGTTTATCGTTTAGAAAAGGCCGAGCCTCTGGGTTTTAATCGTCAAACAAGACACCTGCTTGGTACAAATATAGTTGTTTGCAACTAGATGCAGTGTTTTCTTACGCGAAAGCCTATAATTATGGAATTTAGAAGCTTCAGCAGTCAATTTCTGGGAAAAACAACCTTGCTGAAATGTGTCAAAATTAGAAAAGATCAGGTAGCATTAGTCGCGTTTTTCTGGCTTTCGCCGTTTATCGCGTTATTGATCCAAGATGTTGCAAAGCTCACATCCCCACCAACCGCTACATGCGTTCTTTTCCGGAGTTTTACTTTTAAATGACCTTCAATCCCTCCACAAAAGACAGTACCGAATTTGGGGCCGATGCATATATTTATGTCAATCAATCATAACGAACTCCTGCCGCTCGTTCCACAATCACGGTAATGGACACATACGCCCAACCCCCACAAGTCTGTTAGGACTTAACCCGCTATTGGCCAGCTTCAGAAACTTTCACTAGTACGACCGCATGCGGTTTGACACGCAACTGAGCTTGACAGCAGTCCACAGGAGCTAGCACAGAACAGCACACCCAGTTAAAATACTGTCATAGGACATAAAAACATGACCTGATTCAGAAATATAAGTTATATAGCTGGATTCACCATGCACAACTGACCCTAAATATAATTTAAAAAACATTTGACTTTAAAAAAATTTAAAACGCAGGCCAGTATAATTTGGTGAGAGAAAAAGATAATAACAAGCCACCTTAATTGATAAAGCCGTAACATACATCAGACCTAACAGGGGATATAACAGAGGATGTTCAGTTTCCGCCATTAGCTGATTCTTCAACCGAAAATTCTGCTGATCGCGTTTCGTGAAGATCCGGTTTGTGCTCACTAAGGTACACTCAGTCACGGCACAGTCCACAGTCACAGGCTACACAGGCTAAGTGCTCAATAAGTTGCTGGTTTAAGAGACCAATGAACTTGTTTTGACATCTTGTTGTGAGTCAAGTTTGGTGCAGTTCATTCATGTGGTTCTTTACAGATTCTGAGAAGCAATCTTCAAACTTCTTGCACTATGGATTTAGATGATAACATTCTCCTTCAGCTGATTGAGGATGCAGCTGCTCCTGCCGGTGATGACGAAGATGAGCAAGACGACGAGGATCAGGACGAAGACATTGACATGGACCTGATCAGGTAGGGACCGCTGCTTTTAGTGAAATTTATATGTTTTGTTGTTGTTGTTGTTTAAAAAAATCAGTCAAAATAGGTAGTTAGTGCACGATGTGGGCATCATCATTATACAAATTACCCACTACTGGCAAGTACACTCCAGATAAATCATACTGGAATTCAGAAGTTCCTTTTCTAAATGTGTCTGCAGTTATAAAAACATTGACATTACGTTTGTCGTTTCTTCTTCACGATTCGTGTCTCGAGGAATTACATTATTTATATCAAAATGAGGAGCAGTACATGCAGCCTCGCAGCTCCTGTTAAAAAGTAACGTATTTTTGCCTTTTCAGCGCTGCCAGAGAAGATTTGGAACATCAGGAGCCCATCATGAGCTTCTACGTGGACACAGTCCCGCTCCTGACTGCTCAGCAGTTCAAGGAGCAATTCCGTTTGAACCCTACGACTGTAGACCGTGTCTTAGAGCTCATTGAGGCCCCACACGAGGAAGCAGTTAATGGAGTGCCTCCAAAGAAGAAACTGCTGCTCCTGCTGTGGTATTTCGGCAGTGTGGTCAGCTTCCGTAAGGTTGCCATGCTCTTCGGCCTGTCGCTGGGCGCTGCCTGGACGGCTGTGGACGAGATGATCGGACACCTCACGGCTCTTATGGGTAGGGTGATCCGCATACCGAACATGCAAGGATTGAGGGACACCATGATGAGATTCCGCATGAGGGGAGTGGGTGGTGCCTTCGGAGCTGTAGATGGGTGCCACGTTAAGATAACTCGCCCTCATGAAAATGAGCAGGCGTTTGTTAACAGGAAGGGGTACCACTCCATAAACCTGATGGCCGTGGTCGACGATAGGGGACGGTTCCTAGACGTCTGTGTAGGCTGGCCCGGGTCCGTCCATGATTCGCGGGTGTTTAAGAACAGTCCGCTGGGCCTGCAACTGGCCCAAGACGACTATCGAGCGCGCACCCTGCCAGACCAGGCGTTCATTATCGGGGATTCCGCCTTTCAGCTGTCCACCTATCTCATCACGCCATTCAGGGAGAACCAGCTGAGAGCCGAGCGAGCCGGAGAGCCTACTCCAGAACAGAAAAGGCACTACAACAAGGTGTTGTCAGGGGCTCGGGTGGTAGTCGAGCACACGTTCGGGATGCTGAAGAGCAGATTTCGCCGCCTGTTTCTGATCGAAACAAAGTCAGTGGAAAATGCTATTCGCATCGTGTCTGCTGCCTGTGTACTGCACAATATCTGTAGTATGCATGACGATGAGTTTGATGAGGTGGGGGCCGGAAACGAGGTGGGCGGGAACGTAGATGATGTGGGCAACAATGACGATGCTCCAGCAGGTGATGACCCTGGTGGTGAGGCAGCCACACAGAAGCGCTTCCGACTGGTGGAGGAGATGTGGGCTGAGGGCTAGGTGGTAACCTCGTCCGTTAATGCTGTGGTTATTATTAACTGCCTTGTATCTGTGTTGAAGTGCTGATTTACCGACCAAATTATACCTGTTACACTGCTATCAACTGATTTTGAAAATTTGGGAGTGTGCTATGTGAAGATTCAGCTAATGGATGTGGGCAATGTAGGACAGATGTTGCAAATATAACAACCACAAGGCATCAGTGCTGTGTTCAGGCAGCTATAAAGCATCTGCGAAATCACAGAAAGAGTACAATTGATCCAATATCATCACAGGCAACAGGTACCGTTTAGGCTGAAACACTCGAAGACATCTCACTAAGACAAATAAAGCAGACACAAATTTAGTGCGCGAGACTCCATAGCCAAGAAAAGAAATTGAAAAGGATTTAGGTGTCTGTACTGTTCGGTCCTTGAATTCCACCTGACTCACGAGCGCGACCGCCGATCAACTAACCACCATGGTGTTCCACCAAGAACTGTATTTGCGCCAAAATCCAGGTATGACAACATTTAGCCAATCACCAAAAAGAGAAACAAGTACTTGCTCACTTAGTGTAAACAAGTACCAAAGTGAGGTAACCGAAAGTGACGTCATCAACACTACATACTCCCACACAATCCTGAAGGTCGGCAATGGAAAAGCAAAACATTGCGGGAAACATGATTAACAAATCGTAAACACATCACAGGCTGAGACGAGCCGGTCGGAAGCGACGTCGTCCAAACGAGGACGGTGGCAACTCCCCGCAGGGCACTCGTCGTCGAAAGGTCCGAGGTCGGCTCCGGTGGTTTCGGTACGTCAGCAGTCGGTTGGTCGCCAGAAGATGGCGTCGGCTGCTCAGACGATGTTCCTGAGGGCGACGCAGGGTCCGGCGACGCCGGCGGCGATGCAGAGGTCGGCGTACCGATAGCCTCGGTGGTTGGCGAGTGGCTCCAGTCTGGATGATCGGCGCGACCGTGCCGGACCTGGGCCAGATGAGCCGCGTTCCACTTGGAGCCGTCGGAGAGCAGATATGTTGCCTCTCCGATGCGACGGACAACCGTCAGCATCTTACCGAACGGGAGTTCGTTCTTGGGGATGTGGCCTTGACGACGCACCCGTACTGTATCCCCGGACGCAGAGAAGACGGTCGCACTCCTCTTCTTCGGTTGTAGTTTTTGGCATTACGTTGCTGTTGTGTCGCAACTCGCTTGCGGATGTCGGTGCTTGCTGTCTCTGACGTCATCACCGGCAGACTAAGGCGCATACGACGCCCATGCAGAACCTCCGATGGAGACATTCCAGTTGAACAGTGTGGCGTCGCTCGGTAGTGCGCTAGACGAAACCGCACGTGCGCCACAAAGGAGACAGAAGGCTTCCTGCACGCTTCCCCCAGCCACGTCTTCAGCACCCGGTTGAAGCGTTCAACCGCGGCGTTTCCACGAGGCCAGTATAGTGATGACCGTCCATGCTTGATATCCCGGGCCTTGAGGTAATCTTCGAATTTGGCGCTGATAAACTGACGGCCGTTGTCCGTGATGAGCTCGTCTGGGAATCCCTCCCTGGCGAATACGATACTCAAGGCTCGGATGACGTCGTCGGACTCGACAGATGGTGTCAACGCTACCTCAGGCCACTTGCTGTGGTAATCAGTGATGGTAATGGCGAAACGGCAACTCGGAGGGGCGCCTGTGATAGGGCCGACGATGTCGACGCCTAGCTTTGACCAGACGCGATCCGGTAGTGGCACTGGCTGCAGCGGTGCTGGGCGGGCGCTGTGGGACAGAACTTCGCTCTTCCCCTGGCATTCAGCACAAGCCTGGACTAGCTCGGTGACAGCGCGGTCCATTCCGGGCCACCACGCCAAGCTCCTCAGCAGCTGCTTGGTACGCACGATCCCTTCATGCGTCTTGTGGGCCACTTGTAGGTACTTATCCCTGAGAGCAGATGGAACGACGAAGCGGTCCATTCCACGAAGAATGATGTCGTCGTCACGAAGCTGAAACTCGTTTCTGGTCGCGAAGAAGTTGCGCAAGGTGTCCGAGCACTTGCGCAGTGATTCCGGCCAACCGTTGCGGATGGCCTCTCGAAGTTCGGCGAGTACAGGGTCGTGAGATGACAACGTACGCAGATCCTCTTCAGAGATGATCCCATCGGCATCTTCGGAGATCAGGGCGATGATCTCGTCGCTGTCAGTTTCCGGTGGACCCGTGTCCGGCAGGGGCAACCGCGACAAAGCATCGGCCATCGGGATCGAATGGCCTGGTTTGTACTCAACTGAGTACGAGTAGGGTAGTAGACGACACTGCCATCTTGCGATCGCGAGCTCCTGCTCGGTTCGAGGACTTTGGTGATAGGAGAGTTGTGAGTGCACTGTGGTCCGTCCTCAAGACAAAGGAACGACCCCACAAGTACATCTTCCAGTGCTCTACTGCTCCGACTGCGCTGAGGGCCTCCTTCTCAGATACGGAGTAACGAGACTCGGGACCGGTGAACGAGCGCGACCAGTACGCCACCGGTCTCTCTTCACCATCCCGCTGGATCTGGGTGAGCACGGCTCCTGCACCGCGGTCGCTTGCGTCCGTGGTGACGATGGTCTTGAGATCAGCGTTGAACGGTCTCAACACGGGACTCGTAGAGATGAGGCGCTTGACTTGCTGGAACGCAGTCTCCACCTTTGACGTCCACTCGAACGGGGTATCCTTCTTCAGCAGATCAGCCATTGGTCGGACCACCGTGGCGTAAGAAGGAACGAAACGGCTGAACCAGCCCGTAGTCCCCAGGAAGCTTCGTAGTTCCTTGACGTTGGTAGGTGATGGCGCGTCGAGAACCGCCTCTACTGAAGAGATGAGCGGGACCACTCCATCCCTTGACAGCTTGTGTCCGCAGAACTCCACTTCGGTCAGCCCATATGAAGACTTCTCTTCGTTGATGGTCACGTTGGCCTTCCGCAGTCGCTCCTTGACCTGACGAAGACGTTGATCGTGCTCTTGACGATCTCTACCTGACACCAGGATGTCGTCGAGGTAGTGACCGCATCCTTCGATGCCTTGAAGGAGACTGGTCAGCAGCTTCTGGAAAGCGCTTCCACTGGATACAAGGCCGAAGGGGACTCTAGTGAAGCGCCATAATCCATCGTGGGTGAGGAAGGCGGTGATGTCTCTTGAAGACTCATGAAGCAGCAGCTGATGATATGCTGACTTGAGATCTATGCGGCTGTAGATGGATCCGAACAACTTCGTTTCCAACTCCTGGATGGTGGGAAGGGGGTGGGTCTCTGCAACTATCTGCGAGTTGGGACCTCTCAGATCCACGCAAAGGCGAATCTTGCCATCCTTCTTCCGCGCAACGATGATTGGGCTGACCCACTCTGAAGCATCGATGCGCTCGATGATGCCTGCCCGCTCCAGTCTTGATAACTCTGTCGAGACCTCTTGTCGCACTGAGAAAGGTAGGCGTCTAAGACGATAGGCAGTTGGGGCGGCGTCTTCCTTCAGCTGGATCTTATGTTGATAGCCTTTGATGACCGAAAGCTCCTCAGCCTCGACTTGAAACACCGAGTTAGAAGCCGGATGAAGAGTTATATCCAACGCCTGGAGTAGGTCCAGGCCCATGATGGCTTCTTCAGCTTCGGTTTCAACCAGTTGGAAGTACACGGAGGCTTCCTTACCCTGAAAAGCAACAACGGCTTTTAGGGTTCCTCGCACGTTGAGAGGGTTCTTGCCAAAACCAAACAGTTGCGCACTGCTGGCAGCAAACTGCACCCCTTGGAACAGCTTCTTGGCTAGGTAGAAGCTCAAGATGGAGCAGGACGCCCCGGTGTCTATCTGGAGCTTGACAGCTTGTTGGACACCTCCTGCAGTGATGCTGACATCACACGAAATCTTCTTGTGGCTGCTGGTCTGACTGCACGTCAGCACCTGGAGTTCTTCGCTGACCTCCTTGCAGTAGGCTTTCTTCTGCGGCTTGTGTCGCTCTCCACCAGATGGATGCCATTGGTGACTGCCACGACTGCTGTCACCACTGGTGCTGGCACGACTACCATCACCACTGCGGCTGCGACACCAAGCTGCGAAGTGACCAATTTGCGAACAGCTGTGGCATCTGACGTTCTGAGCTGGACAGCTGTCAGATGGCTGATGACCTCTTCCACAGTTTCTGCATTTGACCTTGTTGGGCTTCCGACTTGATTGATGGGGATGTGGCTTGTATATCTTGGACACAGAATCAGGTACCATGGCAGCCGCTTCCTGGCGTGAACGCTCAAAGGCCTCAGCAACGCTTAGAACCTTGGCCAAAGTGAGGTCCCTGTCTTGCAGGAATCTCTCTCTTAGTGAAGGATGCAGTGTCTTCTCCACTACTGCGTCTCTGATCAGTTCATCAGTCATGTTGCCATAAGCGCATGACTTTGCCAAATCACGAAGAGCCACCACAAAGTCTGCTGTAGTTTCGGCAGGCTGCTGGTTCCTCTGTCGAAACTCGTAGCGTTCTACAATAACATTCACTTGCGGCGTGTAGAACTCCCTGAATTGTCTAAGTGCCAAGTCTGCGTCGGTTTCATTTTCCCGCTTTACTCCTGCTGGAAGGCTCTCGAAGACTCGATGTGCTTCTTCTCCCACGCAGTGTAGTAAGCTCGCCCTCTGGCGCGCTGCGGTGAAACCCTCAGCTCCGATGGCGGTGGCGTAGTTCAAAATCTTCGTTCCCAAACCGGCCATTCCACCGTTGGTCTGCCAGGCACTGCCAAAAATGGCGCCGGAGGCTGGACACCCTCCATGCCTCAAAACAACGATGAAAAGAAAACGCGCGGCACAAGACTGTTAAGGGAACTCAAAAAGATTTAAGTTTTCAAAGGACTAATCTCATCCTGAACGCCATAATGTACTGTTCGGTCCTTGAATTCCACCTGACTCACGAGCGCGACCGCCGATCAACTAACCACCATGTTGTTCCACCAAGAACTGTATTTGCGCCAAAATCCAGGTATGACAACATTTAGCCAATCACCAAAAAGAGAAACAAGTACTTGCTCACTTAGTGTAAACAAGTACCAAAGTGAGGTAACCGAAAGTGACGTCATCAACACTACAGTGTCCAAGTAGACAACCACCTTAAATGTCACGTTCACACAGCTGGAGTGACAAGAAGGGCCAGAAGCCTGCTCACTGTTATGAAACAAACGTTTAGCTTTAAATACCACTTCCTTACAGGAGAAGGATGATTCCACTTCATGTGTAAATTGCTGCTTTAAAAGTGAAGACCCTCTTTGAAGATTGGGAAGCCAGAAGCTCTTACCAGGGGAGGAGGAAACATCTCACCATCAGAGCTATCAAGGACTGGAACTTGCACCCAGAATGGATAGTGACCGCACATACCACCAACACATTCATGAAGAACTTTGACTGTCACTGGGTGGCATACTGGCATACCACCCCTTTCACAGCATGATGTAAAGAGCTCGTTGAGAGGACCAAATTGCAGGCCTTTGGCTTATTTCAATTGTTATTTCATCCTCCTCATTATCTTTCTTATTGTGTTCTTTATTACAATAGGATGAAACTGAGGTGAGAGTGAAGACAGAAGCAAGACATTGCATTGCTTTGCTTATGCTCGTTTTACTGTAGTGTCGTGTATTAGTATCAATATGTCGATGGATTTAAGACAAACACAAAAACGAGACAAGCCAAGCAATAGGTAAACCAACACTGAAAATAGGCATCCCTGAAAAGAGACTGAAAAAAGCAAACAAACAAAATGTAATCACAAAACATAAACATCCAAATATCTATTGTGGTCCCAGTCCACATGGTATGGTACCTATGTTAAGTAAATAAAATCCCCTGAGTTGACCCTAATGTGACACACTACTGAGACACAAGGTAGGTATGCAATGGTGATTGTTTCCACTCATACCTAGTCATTCTGACACCAAAAGAAATGCTGTTTTCCACATGGAGTGACCAGCGGTCACCATCATAACTGAGGCAGATAGCCGGGAAGGCCTCTAAATATATTTTTTACTCTGTGAGGGTCAAGAGGGAGATACTTGCTGGCAATGAGGGTACCAACCCAGTCCAGCGCACTGTCTCCTAAAACCTTCCGTCCCTGTTTGCATGACACTACAACAGGGTATACTTTAAGTTATCAACTGGTTGGCATTTTGCCCACCAGTCCCCCCTGCTGTGCCCACTGGTGAATAGGCTGGTGCCCACCACTCATTTCTCTCAGGTAACCTTTCAATGACCAAAAAGTGCCCTTTCGAAAGGAAAATGTGCCCTTTACAGCTGAGTGCCCCAGTCTGCAAAGTATGGCAGCAGGCCAGACGAGTCGCACCAGCCATCTAAAATTCTCGCACCACCAGCCTCCAAAAATTCGCACCAATCTACCACATACCAGGGAAAAAATGCACCCATTCCTACCCCTACAATGCAATGCTACCTCAATCATTAGTCAGTTAGTTAAGGACTTTTTATAAGGCCCTCTCCTGTGTCTTAATAGCCATTCAGTCATTATTTGTTTAGTTTAAGTGTCACTAACCTCGCATATTCGCACCAGGTTGATAAAATTCACACCACTTGGTGCTGTCTCCAAGGGCACTTGCACCGACAAGATCTCGTCGAAAATGCCATACTTTGCACACTGGTGAGTGCCCACCAGCACTAATTCCTTAGAATATTATGCCCTAAGCTACAATGTGGCATAAATCACATGCTGAATACCATCATAAATAGTCAATAGGCATCAAATGACAGTGCATCCCATGGATGCAGCTGACTACCTGAGTAGACTACACACAAAGTGCTACCACCACTTCCCCATCTTATGATGGGGGAAGACTTCCTAGACATCTTGATACAAGCGATTAATCTTAAGTGTGCTATCACATCTTTCCCTGTCAAAACAATACAAAATAATGATTATGATGATGGTGCTCTAATACGGTCAGCTTCCAGGACTCATGCGTCTTTTGCCAGTGGTGGAAAGGGGGGAAAAGCCTCTCACTCTTGCGCCGTGAGAGAACCAGCTTGGATTCCAGTGAGGCAGTGGAACCCAAGCCGGTTGCGATACAAAATAATATTATAATAATAATACAATACAAAATAATATGATGTAAAGATAAATAATTTGACCTAAAACGCCTGCAACCTTCAACTATCGAAAAACATCAACGATCGGCTTTACTAATTTACTATACACGTCTCAGGTCACAAGTCTCAGCTGCGCCAAAATTGAAGAGGTTTATGAAAACTCTTCGTTTTTGATCGGTAAACCAAAGATGACGTCATCCTTATATGACGTCATACAATATGCCCTCAGGGCTGTTTTCGAAAACCGCGTAAACATGCACAATGAACACCCCTAAACAAACATCGCACGCGGTCATGCGCGCCGCCCAAAAGCGCGCCAGATGCGAATTTGAGGCTACTATAAAGAAGAAGAATGCCGGTGCAAATGCCAGACGGTAGATCATAATCCCTCTTAAAGGCATCATCCAATTCCCTTTAAATCCCTTCAAACTATTGACGACTTTCGCGCATCCCTCTCAAAACCAGCGAGAAGGCTCTGTGGTGGCGCCGTCTCGCTGGTCGTGCCCTCCAAGCCGATATCGACTCATTGTATTTATTAGATATGGCTTCCTGATGGCGCTGGATGCTGGCGAGGGTCCAGGGGCGGACGCAGACCCGAGCTTTGGGGGTCCTCCAAACCCATGTCTGCCTTTCCTCCGGTGGCGGGGGGAGCGAAATTTGTTTTTGCTCTACAGACCTAGTGTAAACACCTTTTTCAAAAATGTATCCAGCGTTTGGGGGGCCAAAAGATAGTTTGGCCCCTCCAGCGCTTTGGGGGGCATGGCCGGAATGGCCACCGCCACCCCCTGCGTCTGCCAATGCGAGGGTCTGTTGTACGCTGCCTCGTGTTTTTATCACGTAGTGCTCAACGATTTTGTGCCCCGGCAGTATATCGAGTCCCCCATTTATTTTACGTTATTTAAGTTTATCTTCCCTGGCCCAATGTATTTTTATTTATTTTGCATGCCTGTCCTGACTGCAGGTGTATGCCCTACTAAGGTGTGCTTGCCTGCGCAACGGCGCGTGTTGCTCGCCCCACTATGTGCTACCGCGGACGTTTTACCTCGTCTGCTTTACCTTCTGGTCCACTTGTATGTACTTGTGTGTTCTTATGGAAATATATGTATGGATGCAAAGCATACTGGCAGTGAATCTCATCCGTGCGACATCATCAAAAAGGTCTTCTGTTTTCGAAAAACCGTTGGAAATGTCGAACCGAGATCTCCAATGACGACTAAGTTTAACCTTCGTCCAATGGGGGGGGGCATTGGTAGCTCCCTAGGTTTTTTCGAGATAGCAGCCTGCTATGCTATCTTTTTCGGAAAAACGACGAGACGCAGCACAGCGGCTGAGGGCATTATCTCTCACCCCATCATTTTCCCACCGTCCCTGAAATTTTTTACCCCGGCTCACTCAAGGTCAGGTCACCAGGCGAGGTCAACCAAGGTCAACTCACTTCAACTTCTGAGCTCTATAAGAGCTAATTTCTCAGTCGATCGATTTGAAACTTCCTACACTTCATGACTCCTCCAGGGTCTACAAGATGCGTCTCAGAGATTGTTTGATTTCGTGACCTGAGGTCAGGTCACGAGGTGACCTCTCCCATTGAAAAAGCATGGGGAAAAGTTGTCTTATGATCGTAAAGTCACGGAAACGATTGCAAATGCTTAGCTTGCTCAAAAAAGCGTTCTTTGACACCCTTTCATGGATCCCTGGGGCCAATTTTGCCCTTTGAACTCTCCGAGGTCATCCAAGGTCACTAGGGGTCAAAACATACCTAGTAACTATTTTGAAAATAACTTTTAAAATAATCACGCTTGAGCACTGAATCAAATATCATCGTGTATGTCTCGTCACTGGCTTTCATTTGATATACGGTTAGGTGAAGAGGTGACCTCTGGAAATCAAACCACTGGCGGGAGGTCATTACGTTCCACATGGCGGAAAAAGGTCTGGAATTTACCTATCAAATGTACTTTACCAGAGCTCAATAGCTCTAATGGCATAAGAGTTATGCCCAGTTTTCTTAAGAATTGCATATTTGAGTGAAAATAGCCAATCGTGACCTGACTTGACCTCTAGAGGTCAAACCATTGACCTAAGCGCTTAACCCTTGCCCCGGTGGTGGATAGGAGCTATCTGCGCCCTTGTGGAGAGGGGATAAAATACCCCCACGATCTCAAAAACTAAGGGGCCGGGGATGGCCTAGTGGCTTCGTTGCCAGTCTACGGATCGGATAGCATGGATTAACGAGGGTTAAAATAAATAGAAAATGAATAAAAATAATAAATAAAAATATAAATAAATAAATAAGAGAGCTAGAAAAAGAGCAAAACGGCAAACGAAAGCTCTTCAAAAAAGGATATCGAAAATACTTCAGTCATTTTTCTCGTCAGGTCAATATCAAGGTCACCAGAGGTCACAATAAGTCAAAATCGCTCATATGAGGTGCGCTAAGAAACCTGATATATCTCAGAAACTTTGATAGCTCGAAACATTTTTAGCACCATTCGAAAGCTCTTGAGTTGCTTTTTCATTACAGTGCCAATGATTTTCGGATCAGGTCAAAGCCTAGGGAGCTGCAGGCAGGGGCGTAGCCAGGATTTCGCTCAGGGGAGCGGCGCCCCGAAAAGGGCCCCTGCAACAGGGCTAAAAGGGCCCTGATGGGGAAAAAGGCTCTGCTTTTTACAAAATAGTGCTGAAGAGGGCTTAAAAGGGCCCTCTCTGGTATGAAATTTCAAATTTGGCCACCGACCATGGTGCGGGCGAGCCGCGCTTCGCGATGCCCGTGTCCTCTGGGGCGTCCTTCGGGCCCTCAGGGGGAGGCTATCCCTGCCGCCCCCTTCGCTACGCCCCTGGGTGCAGGTCACTGAATATTGGGAATGTTCTTGAGAATGTGCATAGCCACCCATGCATAAGGGCGTTTCCTTTTTCGCTAATAACTTCCAAACCAAGCAAGATGCAGCCATCGTTGATGCACCATTGCAATCATCTCATCAATGCAAATCGAATGATATATAATACTGTTATTCCAGGTCAAATTTAAAATTTGATCTGACCCTAGACCAACGGTCTGAACCAACTTAACCTGGTACAGTCATGATGCATATAATTTGACTTGCAGTGACCATACAAACACTTTGGTGACAAAATAAAAGGTATATCTTTGTTTATTCAAAATTTGGAGAGCAAAACACAAAAAAATGTTTAGTTGACCTAAAGTCACCTTTCAAAGGTCGCAAGTCAATTTTTGTATCAACTTCAGAAATGGGCTAAGAGCAAGTCGTAACCGATGTTTGAAGTTGATTCCATCCATTCTTAGTGAGAAAAGCTAATTTTGTGATTTTCCCCATGTGTTTAAATGGAGAGGTCATGCTCTGCACATGACCTTAGGTCACCAATATAAAAAATCCGGAACATATGTTTTAGCTCCTGGTGGGCCCAATATGTGGTATGAGTTTCAACTTGATCGATTAACCCTCCTTTTAGTTATGAATTCCTAAGCATTTTTTAAGGTGAGGTCACTTCACGTGGCCTGGTGACCTGACCTGATATGACCTTGGCCTAAAATTTTCCGGGAGGATGTAAAAATGATTAAGGAACAGCTAGACCAAGTTTGGCAGCGCTGCGCGCCACCGTTTTTTGGTCACTTTGGAAAAATTCGAGGGGGTCTAAAAAGACCCCCACCCGGGTGAAGGTTAAACATGTGCACATGTTCATTCAGTAAGAAATTAATCCATGGATTAATTTCTTACTGAATTCGCACGAGCTTTCTAATGCACTTTGCAGATTTGCGCTAACCCCCATATATTTTTAGTTAGAGGGGCCATCGATGGCCCCCGGTGGAGCAAAGGTGGCGCCAGACCCCCGGTGGGGCGCAGGTTAACGCGCGCAGTGGAGGGGGCCTTACGTGTCCCCACCTATTTTTCCGAGTTGATCGGAGAACCAGGAGAACCATCTTCGTTCGCCGCCGGAAAACCCTACTAAGCTGCATTTGAGAGAATTCATGAGCGCGTCGATTGGCGAAGGAATTTTGAACATCGGTCAATATTTTTTACTTTTTGACTAGCAAAGTCAGATCTATATTTTGAGACCGTCGCAATCGCGCGGTCGCACCAGTTCACGTGCACTGTAGACCGATTGGTAACGTAATTACGTCATATGATCAGGTTATAGGACAAGGTCAACCCACATGAAGGTCAAAGTCAAAGGTCACAGGTCGAGGTAATTGACCCCAGCATTCCGGTCAGATATGACATTATTCAGTAACATTGTTGGGAACATGTCAATTTGTAACATCATGGGTCATTGACCTTGAATGATCATGCCCTTAAATTTCGGAAACCATTGTTTGGGACCTCTCCTCTGACCTTAGCCCACTTTGGGTGTTTTACTGGCTTTTCCGCATAATCGCGGCATTTCCAAATAGATATCCACCACGGTCCATATTCGGTTACCACCTGGTTTGACTTTGGAGATATTGACCCATGTCAATGGAACTTCGCCATAAGGTAGATCACCACCGCCCCCACACACACCCTGACGGACGTTTCTCTAACCCTCTTGGTTTCTGAGATCTCAGGGGGGGGTGCACTTTATGACACCCTCCACTGCCGTTGACGCCAGACCGTTCTCCACTGCGAATGTTGAGAAGTGAGGGATTCCAGAGTATTCCGACCGATTTCCTGGAGATTCCGGCGATTCTGGAGGATTCCGGCGGAGGAATTCCTGCGCTGGTTGCTTAGTTGCGATCATGGTCAGTCGGAAATCAGATTATAAGAGGACAATCCATCTTTCAACCGAAAAGGAGCGGCCAGCTTCTAGTTCTGGACATAGAAAAGACCCAGGAGACAAATGAGCAGGTGTTTCCCTCAATCGAGCACTTGCCGTCCCCCAGCAGTAGGCCTCAGCGCCTAGTGAAACGTCATTTCCCTCGTCACGCCCCCCCGCCCCGGATTCAAACATTCGCACCCATTCAACGAGATGTGCTCTTTCCCCTTCCCACCCTCTCACTGCTTGTTTACATTCCAAGAAACGGCACCCCCTGTCCGAGGTCCCCCCATCGAAAATGCTACATTCGCCCATCCTGCTGAACAATGGGAAAATACCCATTAGATAAGTATCGGTTCATGCAAGAGCGACAGCACCATATACCCGGAGTACTGGAACACCTTAAGCCAATGTAGGCTAGCTTGGCTAGTTTAAGCCAATGTCGGTTAAGCTAATGTCGACAACACAGACTGGCTTGGGTTGGGATCGGGCAAAGGAGTGACAATAAGTCAAAAGGGTGTGATTTGAAAAATCAGCCAGTTATTGGCAAGTCTAGCATTCCTTCCCATACCCTTTTCCCAAATCCGCAAAATTTACTCCCCCACGAGGTGGCTTTAATCCCGCTCTGGCGACGGGTAACAATAAAGTTCTAAACAGATCATCTATAACACCATTCACAAAATCGGTTGCACAGCCATTTGGCGTTCCTGAAGAAAGCCAAATAGCACAGAGATTAACGCGCTGCCCTATCGCAGGATACATTCTGAGCACGCTGCAATTATACATCAATATGCGCCGAATCATTCATATCACACAAGCGAAACATAAAAACAGCCTTAAAGGGAATGTGGCACCTTCACAATGTGATTTTAACTGAGATAGCCAAGTTGTAAAGCAGGTCGGAAAACCCGGTACTCCATATTTCATTTGTCTTGGAACTCGATATTTCCGTAGAAAAAAAGCTAAAACCTACCTGACACCAGCCCCCCCTCAGCCCACCGTCGCCGGCGGCCATTGTTGTGAGCTACTGGTGTGACGACATATGCTGACGTCACGATGAGCATCAGCCAATCAAAGCCCTTGAAGCGTTTCAAGTATGGTAGTGGTTGCCAGATCGTGACATCATCCACAGGCTGATATTTATTTATTTTTCTAGAGGAGTATTTTTAAAAACCAAATATTGAGCTTATTGTACATTTTTCAGAGAAATCATGAGTGGTTTCATTATTTTTGACCAAAAGTACGCCTAATTACACTAAATTCCAGGATTCGACCAAGGTGCCACATTCCCTTTAAGGTACGACCTAGATTTATAAAGGGAGTAGATTAGCTGCAGTCTATATTTAGCCGTCCTATGAGTTCCATGTGCGAAGCATGAGCACTCTACACATAGAGTAAGGCTCTACATGCGCACACTGCCTAATTACGCACGATACTCAGAAATATTCGGTAGATGACACCTTGATCAATCTGAAGTTCTCTGATTCGTGGTAAGCGTGTAGGGCCGTGAAAAAACGCAGCGACGATTTGAACAGCGAATACATTGTTTTCCGGTTGTTGTAAAAATCATATCGTATGTCATGATAAGAACCCATTTTATCAGACTGACTTAATGACTCAGCAAGCAGAGCTTCATATTACGAGGTCACCTTGCTCTATAATCCTCCTCCGTGTGATTTTCTATGAAGAAACATTCTCAAATCATTTTACAAGTTAGGGCGCTTTATGACTCGGCAGGTTGGCGCAGATCCCCCACTCAACCATTTTAGAAGTCATTCACAGTGGCGGATCTAGGGGAGGGGGCAAAAAGGAATTTGCCCCCAAACGGAAAAAGCTCGCGGCCAAACTGTTTTGCTCCTCCCCCTTAACCCTCGCCCCACCGGGGGGGCCATCGATGGCCCCCTAAGGTTTTTCCGGGATAGCAGAAAAACGACGAGGCGCAGCGCCGCGGTTGATGGCTCTACCTCTCACTGCATCATTTTCCCATCATCCCTGAAATTTTTTACCCCGGGTCACCCAAGGTCAGGTCAACAGATGAGGTCAACCAAGGTCACCTCACTTCACCTTTAGAGCTCTGTAAGAGCTACATTTCAAAGTCGATCGATTTGAAACTTCCTACACTTCATAACCCCTCCAGGGTCTACAAGGTGTATATCCGGGATTTTTTCGATTTCGTGCCCTGAGGTCAGGTCACGAGGCGACGTCTCCCATTGGAAAAGCATGGGGAAAAGTTGTTTCATGATATAAAAGCCACAAAAATGATTGCAAATACTCAGACTGCTCAGAACAACGTTTTTGGACACTCTTTCACGGATCCCAGGGTCATATTTGCCCTTTGACTTTTCCAAGGTCATCCAAGGTCACCAGAGGTCAAAAACAGTATTTTAACAATAACTTTTGACCTAATTAAGCTAGAGCGGTGAAACAAACACCAGCGTGTTTGTCTTGTCACTGGCTTTCATTTGATATACGGCAAGGTCACTTTTTGACCTTTCGTGACCTCAGGTCATATTAGGTCACGAGGTGACCTCTGGTGGTCAAACCACTGGCGGGAGGTCTTTACGTTCCACATAGCGGAAAAATTACTGGCAATTTGCTATCAAATGTACTTTACCAGGCCTCAATAGCTCTAATGACATAAGAGTTATGCCCAGTTTGCTTAATCATTGCATATTTGAGTGAAAATAGCCGATTTTGACCTAATTTGACCTCTGGAGGTCAAACCATTGACCTGAGGACTAAAACATGCGAAGTAATTTCTTACTGAATTCACGCGAGCTTTCTATTGCACTTTGCAGATTTGCGCTAACGCCCATATTTTCGGAGTTAGAGGGGGGCCATCGATGGCCCCCGGTGGGGCGAAGGTGGCGCCGGACCCCCGGTGGGGAGCGGGTTAAGCCCAAAAGCGGTCGACCTCCTTTATGCCCCGACTCCTTTTTAGTTTGTAAGCAAGATTTTGGCGCTTCAACTCTCAACTTCAAACAGAATCATTTAAGTTTACTTACTTGAATATCCCAAATAATACCGTCAAGTCATATTATTTTAGCACTATTTTTTACTGCATTTTCCTTTTTTTCCTTTTCGACTTTGGTTTGCCCAGACCGACCGGCTAGATCCGCCGCTGGTCCTTCGTATCATTTTCCAGTCATTCGATGGGCGCGCTGCGGGGTCCCGAATCTCACAGCGCATGGGCTTCCTGATCGAACACAGCCGTAGCGAATTTATTTAAACCAGGAGATGAAAACCATGGTAAATTCGTAACTCGCTCCCGCAGTAATATCGGCCAGGCATGAGCTGCCTAGTCTCGAATATAGGTGTCGCTAGTTTTCACAGATGAGTCCCTTACTATTCATTCCTGTGACGTTGAAGTAGACGGTGCTCTACTCTGAGGGCACCCTTATGGGTGATTATGTTAAGGTAGATTAATATTTTTTGGAGGACACCTTCACTAATAATTAGTGCAGCGCGACTGGTACCGCTGGCCAATATTCAGCGTCTTTTGATTTTGTCGGGGTTTGTAGCAGTAGCAGTGTGTGATATCTAGGTGGTATCTATCTTAAGATACTTTTGCACACCATCACTTTTTGTGGTGTGCAGCTGCAGACCCTGTCCTGCGGAATCCGCAGTCTCTGCCGCCGTTGCTCTCCGGGGGGTGTATTTTTATCTCCAGGAGGCACCTCTGCTCTCCAGGTGGTCGTTTTTCCTTCCCAAGGGCGGCCATGTTGTCCAGGGGCGCCTTTTCTCTGCGGGGGCGCCTTTTGCTGTCCAGGGGGCGCATGTGATATCCAAGGGCGCCGTTTCTCTTCTTCGGAGGCACCTCGGCTGTCCAGAAGGTGCCTTCGCTATCCAAGGGCGCCTATATGCTACCCAGAGGAGCGCCTTTAATCAAGGGGGGGCGCATTTTGCTGTTCAGGGCGCGGTTATGATTTAAGGTGGCGCCATTCATATATGATAATGTCTACTTTTCACAGAGGATCCTACCTCTTCCGGTAGGCGGTAATTAGGCTTGGTTTTTGTCTGTTCCGCCGGGGGCGCCGGCTGAGGCCGGGAGAGGGGTGCCTCCTGGACCAAACCAAAACAAGGGGTGCAAAAAGACACTTTTGCACCACTTGAAAAAATCGAGTGGTGCAACTGCACCACTTGCACCCTGGAATCCGCCGTCCCTGCAGATGTCTGAAAATGTCTGAACCGCGGACACGTCCAAAGCCTTCGATTCCGTGGAACACTCCCGACTGATAGAAAAATTAGGATGGTATGGTATAGATAGCCATTGGTTTGAGCGCTGGTTAAGTGAGCGTAGACAAAAAGTCAAGGGAGGGGATAAAATGCTTCCTATTACACATGGTGTGGTTCAGGGTTCACTTCTCGGCCCAGTCTTGTTTTTACTCTTCACAAATGATTTGATGTCTCACGTAGAATCCAAAATTGTCATGTACGCCGATGACGCACAATTCTTGCATCGAGGCCTTAGTCAAAACCCGCTTGAACTTCAGGGAAAAGTAGAAGCTACATTCAAGCAAGCCCACACATGGTTTACCCAGAATAGTTTAAAAATCAACCCAACAAAAACTGATCTTATGCTTGTTAGACCACGCCATAGGCGGTCATCACTGCAGTTCTCTGTGCAGTTTGGAGATGTTAATGTTAAACCGTCGTCAACTGCCAAGATTTTGGGTCTCACTGTCGATGATGGATTACATTTTGATGCTCATGTAACAACAGTGATCAAACGGTGCTACTCTACTCTAGGTGGCTTAGCAAAATTTTCGTACAGACTTCCAGAAGCGGTAAAGAAGATGATAGTAGAAACTCTTATATTCCCACATATTACCTATTGTTTGTCAATCTGGTCAGGATGCAACAAAAGTCAGCACAACCGCATTCAAAAAGTCATTAATCATTGCGCGCGAGTCGTGAAAGGAGCCAGAAAGCATGACCATGTGACTCCCATACTAAAAGACTTAAAATGGCCTAGATTCGATGAATTCTTACAGGAGCATGACCTGACTACCATGTGTTATGTTCTGTACTCAAAAAATGCCCCATCCAGCCTGCGTGATCGGTTCACACACCGCGAGGAAGTCTCGAGTAGGCAGACCAGAGCCACGCACGCGGGTGACCTTCACCTACCGCGTGTGCGAACCGAGCACGCCCGGCGATTTTTCAGATATCGGGCCACATCACTGTGGAACCTCGCTCCTGCTGGTTAGGAACGAGCGCAAACCGGCAAAATGTCGTAGGCTAGCTAACCGCTGGATTAATGATAGACGTCAGGTAGAGAATAGGAGCTAACTAGTGTGGAGCTGAAGAGTGTATGGTTTGTAATTCATGACGGAAGAGCCATTTTGTATGGAGGACATGAAAATATATGATGATGATGATGAATGTCGGCAACAGACAGCAGCATTTGAGCCTATCTTCTTCCCAATTCTCAGTTTTAACTTCCACTGCTTGGACAGCCAGTGACGGATCTAGGATTTCGTTAAGGGGGGGCCCAGGCTCGGAGGGCGCCGAACCTGGGGGCGCCGAACCTGAGGGGCGCCAATTTCAGTGGTGGATCTAGCCGGTCGGTTTGGAGGGGACAAACCAAAGTCGAAAAGCAAAAAAAAAAAAAAAAAAAAAAAAAAAAAACGTCACACAGTCCAAAAGCTGCGCTACCAATATCACTTGCCGGTAGAATTTTGTGGTATTTCAGACGAAAAGCCAAAAAAGGGCTCGAGATACTTCTTCCCATCCAAGGCTGGCTATACTATGGAGGTCTGGCTATACTATAACTGAGAATTATTGATATTTACTCCATGATTCTGATGAAGGGCTGTGCCCGAATATATAATCTTCAGTGTTTTTTACATTTCCGGATTCGAGAGGACAGGCTAGGGAACATCTTATCAATTTATGTTCTGTTTGAAGTTGAGAGTTGAAACACCAAAATCTTGCTTATAAACTAAAAAGGAGTAGGGGAAAAAGGAGGTCGATCGCTTTGGGGGCGAAAACATAGTTTTGTCCCGAGCTTTTCCGTTTGGGGAATGCCATTTTTGCCCCCCTGGATCCGCCTCTGGCCAATTTACCACCCGAAAGGCGGCCAGTGTCAATGAAAAACGCGTTTAAAAAAGAATTTGTAAATGCTTATTTTCATGAAGGCTTCCTCTTAGTGAAGACATGTTCACGTTTACCATCAAGCATATTTCGGGCCAGCGAACGACTGGCACCTTGGTAGAAAATGCTGAAAGCACCCACTGACGCTAACTGAAGCACGATGAGCAAATAATACAGTTATCTTCGGTCATGGCGAAAACTGGGGCGTCGTATCCACCACCTCCACTTATCACAGTTGTCCTGGCTAACGGCTCCATACTGAAATACCCGATTGACGCTAACCTGAGCCTCATAGGCCGCAGAACCTCTGCGGGCCTGGGCCCCTGAGTTTTTGGTGACTTCCCTGAGTTTATATCGAGTCCCCTCAGCTGATCTGGGACTGCTTTAGTTACCTAGGCTCTCACACTGAACTTTAAACCTATATGTCACCGCTGAAGCCTATTAAGCTTTTCGGGGCCCTTTTATTGATATAGGGCCCCATCAACAGGTCCTGGGCCCTCTGAGCTAAAAACTGGAGCTCTGAGCTCTGAGCCCCAAGCTGGATTAGTGTCCCTTAAGCTGGTCATTGTCCCCTGGGTTGGTATCGTTTTCGTTTAACTGATATAGATCCCTTCAGCTTGTTTGGGGCCCGCTGTGCGTAACTGGACACTAGTTCGGCGAGGCACCCAGCTAGTCTGGCCCTATTAGTTTTATGGGCCTTCTGAGCTTCTGCAGGTTCCCCTCAGTGTATGGGCCCCATGAGTTGAAAATTGGACCCCTGGGTTAGTTTTGGGTCCCTAAGCCTATTTAGAAACCGTTTAAATAGGTAGGCACCCCACGCTGGTCTTGAGAATCCTGTGTTGGCACTGAGATCAAATGAGCTCGTCGGGTGCCCTAATCTAGGCCCCCTTAACTGGCACGGGCCCCTCAGCTGATTTTGGAGACCCAAAATCCCTCCTACCGGATTCCACCCACGCCAGATTTCCTGACTCCCTGAGGGCACCTGGGGGCCATTGCGGATTTTTTCCGGGATCAGCGCTGGGGTCCCTCCCCGAGACAAAGCTTACAACATGTCTGTCTATATACTCTAGCATCTGCCAGAGTTGAGCTAGAATCATTTTTAGGCACACTTCGCTTCCTCTCGTTACGGCGAATCATCAAGTAATGCATAATATGACTATACTAGGTCAAAACATAAAAATGACCTGACCTGTGGGTAGGTCAAGGTCAACATCTAGCCTAGCATAGTCAGTATGCATATGAATCAAGTCACAATAGCAATAAAAATGGTATCAAAATACGGGTTTTATCAATATTTCCTGCAAAACAATTGACCCAAGTCTTAAAACCTGCTTAGAATACCCCAGATGAACTCTCAGAGGTAATATGTCTAAACTTGCAACATGAACCGATAAAGAGGCCTAGGATACTATGATTTGGGGAATCCGAAGGTATTTCAAGCGGCGTCTGCAGACATAGAGCAATTTTTCAGCAAATTTCCGTTTTACCCCATGCATTTTCAATGGAGAGGTCATGATTCGTACCTGTCCCTAGGTCATCGATGGGAAAAATCCCGGAATAAATCTATTAGTACTTTTTGGGCCCATTATATGGTACAAGTTTCAATTCGATAGATTCACCCTTTTCTTACTTACGCCAACTTAAACATTTTTTGGGGTGAGGCCACTTGACCTGCACTGGTGACCTGACCTGAGATGACGCAACCTTACATTTTGAGGGAAAGTTGCGGAATTGATCAATGATAAGGTGTGACAAGTACTGTGTCGCTTCGCGCCGACGTTTTTTCGTGCCACTGGGAGACCTCGAGGGGGTGTTCAAGCACCCACCCCCGAACGGGCCGGAACGGGGCGCGGATACTCTAGAACAGGGCTGAGGCCAAAAGGGAATACTCTAAACAATGTCTGCAATTTTTGGGGTCAAGGTCCTTCAAGGTCATTGACCTATTACGGCACAACTCAACATATTAGGCCTAATTTACGCTATAACTAGCGCTGTGCCCAAGCTTACCAATGACCTTTCATCAAGCATTGATCATCAAGGCCAGTGACCTTTAAAATTGACCTGTAACCTTGATCTAAACACTGAATAACCTTTACTTTGATGTAATAGCATACGTCATAATAGGTGTCGTAACATTATGCAACGTCATTTAGGGGCTGTCCAGGAGTACCTGTGCTCATCAGGGACACTTATGCTCTCTGGAGGGGCCTTTGCTTCGATGAGGCACCTGTGCCACCCAGGGGCGCCTTCGCTCCCCAATGGACGCAACCTAGCTATCCAGGGGCATCTTTGCTGTTCCGGGGGTGCCTTTGATACCCAGTGCCCAAGGGGAGCTTTTTCTTATCCAGGTTCACCTTGGTATTTAGGGGCGTATTTTTATTCAAGGTTAACCTATACTACCCAGTGGCACCTACCCTATGCAAGGGGCGCTTAGGCTATCCAGGGGGCGGCAATTTGCTATACCTACATAGGGCGCCCTTATGCTCTCCATGGGCACCTCATTCAGAGGGTGCCTCTGATATTCAGGGGCGCTTTTCCTTTCAGCAGGGTACCTGTGCCATCTTGGGGCTATTCTTATCAAGGAACGCTGCTGTTATTCAGGAATACCTACACCACTGTCGAGGGTCGCCTTTGCTACCCAGAGGCGCCTTTACTTCTTAGGAAGTTTGGCGCCCGTGCTTTAAGGAGTGCTTTGGCATCGATTGGTTGCTCTATTATTGGGCTTAGGTGCGCGTGAACCTTGAGCTCATGTAGCGCCCATATTGTTGCTGAGGAACGCTTATGCTATCAAAGGGCGCCTTTACTATCCAGGGCCGCTGTTTTATTCAAGGCAGTCTGTTCTATCCACGGGCATCTGATATTTCGAGGGTGGTGCCTAGGTTATTCAGGAGGCGGCTTTTTTCTCCACAGGGGCGCACTATTGCTTTCCAGGGGCGCCGTTACTGCCCAGGGGTGTCTTTCTATCCAGGGGCGCATATGCTGTCTAGATGTATTTTTCAATCACAGACATGATTGAAATACATGCCCCTACGTTATCCTGGGGTGCTTTTTGTCTCCGGTGAGGCGCTATTTTTCTCTTTGGGCACCAGTTTATTAAAGGGCACCTATGCTGTCCAGAGAACCTTTGTTATCTGGGGCTGCCTTCGCTGTTAAGGGGCGCCTTTGCTACCCAAAGGGAACATTTTACTTTAATGGAGTGCCTATTTCCATCTAAGCGGCGCATATGCTGTCTTGGAGCGCCTTTGCAAACATGGGGCGCACTTTTCTATCCAGGTGCGCCTTTGCACTTGAGGGGGCGCCTATGCAATCCAGGAGGAGCCCAAAATAGATGGAGAATAAAAATTCTGAAATAAGGCGCTCGAACACTGAAATAAAGTGCCTAGTTATCAGAAAGAGGCGCTCATCTGCTTAGCTGGGAGGACTGCTGGTTGGTGAGGGCATTGTTCTCGGAAGTAGGGCGCACATACTGAAAAAGGCACCCGGTTGCAGCGATGGAGCACTAAGCCTTCAGTTATAGGTTAACGAAATGTGGTTAAAGGCAGTCCATGGTCAAATTGAGCGCTCGAGCCCTGTAACAGAGCGCGCGACTGTCGGACAGGTGTGCCAAACCATAGACAATAGGGAAGCTGAAGATGGAAAGGAACACCTATGATATCCTGGGGGCGCCTGTACTCTTAGGTGAGGCGCTTGTTTTCTTTCTCAGGCGCCTAGTTTATCCATGGCCGCCTATGCTGTCAAGATCATCTATTTCAAGAAGGGTTAACTTTGCTGTCCAGGGGCGCCTTTGCTATCCAAGGGCGCATATGATGTCTGTAGGGCGCTTTATGCAGAGGGCGCCTAGGCTGTCCAAGGGCGCCGTCCTAACCAAAGGCCACCTTTCACTTCCCTGAAGTGCCTAGTTCTATGTAAGGGGTGCATATATTATCTAGGAGTGCCCTTGATATACGGAGATGCCTTTTTGTCCAGCGACGCCTTTGCTCTTGAGGGACGCTGCTCCAATCCAGGGTAGCTGAAGATGGATAAGGGACATCTATGTCATACAGGGGGAGCCTGTACTTTCCAATGGGGCGCTCATTTTCCTTCTCAGGCACCTAGTTTATCTAGAGAGCGCCTAGGCTATCCAAAGGCGCCTTTACTATCGAAGGGGTGCCTTCCTAGGGGCACCTTTGCTGTCCAAAGCACTTGTGTCCAGGGTTGTCTTTGCTGTCCAGTGGCGCCTTTGCTATCCAAGGGTGCATATGATATCCGTAGGGCGCTTTTTCCAGTGGGCGCCTAGGCTATCAAAGGACGCCTTTTTCTCCTTAAGGTGAGCATTTTATTTTCCTAAAGCGCCTACTTCTATCTAAGGGGCGCTTATGCTGTACGGGGTACATATGTTACCAAGATTTGCCTTCGCTGCCCAGGGGCGCCTTTCCTAGCCAAGGGCGCATATGATATCCATAGGGCGCTTTTTCCAGTGGGCGCCTAGGCTATCAAAGGGCGCCTTTTTCTACCCAATGAGAGCATTTTATTTTCCTAAAGCGCCTACTTCTATCTAAGGGACGCTTATGCTGTCCGGGGTACATATGTTACCAAGATTTGCCTTTGCTGCCCAGGGGCGCCTTTCCTAGCCAAGGGCGCATATGATATCCGTAAGGCGCTTCATCCAGGGGGCGCCTAGGCTATCCAAAGGCGGGTTTCTATCGAAGGGGTGCCTTCCTAGGGGCGCCTTTGCCACCCAGGGGCGCCTTTGCCGTCCACAGCACTTGTGTTATCCAGGGTTGGCTTTGCTGTCCAGGGGCGCCTTTGCTATCCAAGGGTGCGTATGACATCCGTAGGGCGATTTTTCCAGTGGGCGCCTAGGCTATCAAAGGGCGCCTTTTTCTGCTCAAGGTGAGCATTTTATTTTCCTAAAGCGCCTACTTCTATCTAAGGGGCGCTTATTCTGTACGGGGTACATATTTTACCAAAATTTGCCTTTGCTGCCCAGGGGCGCCTTTCCTAGCCAAGGGCGCATATAATATCCGTAGGGCGTTTTTTCCAGTCGGCGCCTAGGCTATCAAAGGGCGCCTTTTTCTGCCCAAGGTGAGCATTCTATTTTCCTAAGGCGCCTGCTTCTATCTAAGGGGCGCTTATGCTGTCCGGGTACATATGTTACCAAGATTTGCCTTTGCTGCCCAGGGGCGCCTTTCCCCTAGCGGAAACGAATATTGTATCGATATTGATCAATATTTATTAAAGGTTGAAATCCAATATTGGTATTCAATATTGTTATAACATTGTATCAATATTAGAAATGTTGAGATATGGTCTATTTTTTGTTGATAATTAATATTAGCTTTCCATGTTTTTTCCTTCTCATTTCAATATTGAAAATACGTTTTTTGAATGTTAAAGCACAATATTCCAGACCGACATTTTCTCGCTCTTCTTTCAATGTCGAATTTATGTTGACATATAATATTTTAGCTCAATATTGTGTAAATATTGCATCAATGTTAGGTAATGTCGAAAAATGAACTAAATTTCATTTATTATCAATATTATTTTCTTAATGTTGAAGCACAATATTACAGGCCGACATGTTCTCACTCTTGTTTCAATGTTGAAATTGGGTTGAAATACAATACTACAGCTCAATATTGTGTTGACATTGTATTGAAAATACGTTTTTTGAATGTTAAAGCACAATATTCCAGACCGATATTTTCTTGCTCTTGTTTCAATGTCGAAGTTATGTTGACATACCTATAATATTGTAGCTCGATATTGTGTAAATATTGCATCAATGTTAGGTAATCTCGAAAAATGAACTAATTTTCATTGATTATCAACATTACAATCCAAGCTTTTCTATTATTATTTCGATATTGGAAATATGTTTTTCTAATGTTGAAGTACAATATTACAGGCCGATATGTTCTCACTCTTGTTTCAATGTTGAAATTATGTTGAAATATAATATTACACCTCAATATTGTGTTGACATTATATCAATGCTGGGTGATGTCAAAAAATGAACTAATTTACATTGGTTATCAATATTACAATCCAAGCTTTTTCATCCATACTTGGATATTGAAAAAATATTTTCTGAATGTTGAAACGCAATATTCTAGACCAATATTTTCTCGCTTTTGTTTCAATGTTGAATTTATGTTGAAATGTAATATTGCAGCTCAATATTGTGTTAACATTGTATCAATGTTAGATAATGATATCGAAAAATGAACTAATTTACACTAATTATCAATATTACAATTCAAGCTTCGGATCCAGGATTTCTTAATGGGAAAGGAAGGTTGCGGCATCCAGGCCATGCGGTCGGCGCACTTTTGGACGTCAAAACCTATTGAGTAGGCGCCAAACCCTACCGAGGAGGTGCCGATATTTGCATCCTGCAGGGAGTGGAAAGAAACGTTTCAGGGTGGGGTCATCGACTTTTTCAGGGGTGGATGTGCCATCTGGGCCAGGGATGCGTCACTTTTGGACGGCACAAATTTTCGGGTGGGCGCCAAATCCTTCATGGGGGCGCCCATACTCGTATCTTGGGGGAAGTGATCCTTCAGGGGTAGCCATCTACCTTTTCAGTGGGATGCCTGACTATTTCAGGAGGTACTGAGAATCGATGGGGAGGGAAGTGTTCTCATTTGCCTCCCTGGAGCCGTCTATAGTGAATTGATATCTATTTGGTGGTGCCACGCGGTAACGGATCCAGGGGGAAAGCCATCTCCCCTGAAACCCCTCGATTTCGCCCTATTTTTAAGATAATATCATAATTTTCAGGATTTTTGGCCTTGTTAATTACGCCCCCCCCCATCATTGCCCTAAAACCCGTTAGTGGTCCCATCTGAAACCCCCAAATAAAGGGCGATCGAACGTTGATATTTGTTTGGTTTCTGTTTCTTGTATGGGCCCGAATTCGGTTTATCATTGCACAAGGCCCATCGAAAGCAGTTCCGGCGAACGGCCAGAATAATTTGAAAGCAGAAAAAACATTACACTTGAAAACAGTTTGAAAGAGGGAAGAGGCAACATGGCGTTTTGGTTAACGCCATATAGCACGGTCAAAGGTGCTAAATATGGGTGCATAATATATGAACGCTGGGATACGTTGCCCTCTTAAATGATAAATTTCAACGCTAGCACGAGGTAAAACTCTGTATTTTGAAATGAGAGTTGGCTCAATGCAATTTGTTGCCTGAAGCAGATCGAAAAATGCAAATGGAAGTTTGTTTGTAATTTAGGTTGATTAATTCTACCACTCATCAAGGAAATTGGCGTGACACATACAGGCGCATGGTCAGTGGCGGATCCAGGACTTAATTTCGGGAAGGGAAGGCTGCGGGACTCAAATCTCTCCCGCCTTTGCCTCGGAACAGCCTCCGGCTATGCATTTACTATAGGCTCTCAAACATTTCGGGGACAGGGGGCTTGAGCCCCCTCTCCCTTACACCTTGCATCTTCCACCGCACATGGTCATGTTGCTCACCAAGAAGTCTAGAACTCTTTTTTGAGGCTTCAGAAACATTTACCGCCTTTTTTAATGCCGTCATAAGAGGCCGTTCCCGCAACAAAAGCTTGCCACGTCAGAGTAAAACTGTTAGCGAAGGAAAGGAAATGTCGGCTAGAGGAGGAATTTCCAATTGGTTAGATGCTCCCTTTTGGTTTTAATAACTTTATATTTCAAACCCCGTTCTAGAAAATACATGAAGCAATCTCGGAATTAAGGCTTGGGTCCGACATTGTCCCATGTATTTTCTAAAAATGGCTCATCGGTATAAGACTTGAACACAGATCGGTGGCTGATTGATGTATCTTGCAGCCCGATTTTTATAGGGCCCGATGTAATACCAATGAGTCATTCATCGGACCTGCTTAGTGCACAGTACCCCTTTACTATGCGTCGCTCTTTGTAAAAGTATCAGTGCCATCTCTCTCATCAATGCAGTAGCGCAGTCAGCAACTATTGTCATGGCATATTGTTATTTCCCCATTTTTGGTCGATATTTCCCATGTAAAGGTAGACTTACGGATCCTCCTCAGTCGAAAAATTATGTGTTTTAGCTCGTTACAAAATGTCTGGCTATGCCACTGCCTCTCGCCGCCGCACCCGATGGAATGTCTCCCCTCCCCGCGACGGTAGCGAGGGAGACCGTACGCTATTGTCCTGAATATGCCGAGGGCAAGTGAGGGGACGGGAAGGTCTGCCTTGTCTGACTTCGGCTGGTGTTATGTGGGAAGGTACGGGAGTAGTAGGAATGATTATTTCACTACTGCGGTGATAAAATCTTGATTTCTGAAGCTTATGACGCTGATGCCCTTCTCGACCAGTCTGTCTGGATCCACTGCAAACTTCTTGCATTTATTCCATACAGACCTTTTGCACTCTTATGTTGTGGCTGCAGAACAAACACAGCAGAAGAAGCAGTCTTAACTGAATTTTTATTCTTATTTTTCTCAAAAACGTCTCTCGTTACGCAGGACTCGGCAATCTACAACTAATCTGTGTCAGCAGCACTCTGTATATGCGGCAGCATGATGGCACTGGTGAAGAGAACAATACAGCGTTGTATTTGCAAAAATTGGATTTTTCATGTTTAAGTCGTTAGAGTACCTGCTTGTTTTTTGTATTTAAAGACGGCACTTAGCTCAGTGACGGCGGAACGTCCGAATTTAAGGGGGAAGGGGCACCACGGACTTTTCAACCCATTTTTTCCAGTCAACGCCATGGGGTTAGTGTTAAAATTTCTGATTAAGTGAAGAAAGGGGCACCGTGCCCGGTGCACCCCCCCCAGTTCCACCGCCTTTAGCTGTCTAGGCTAGTCAACCATCTCTAATATTCTATTTTTCACGCTAAATTGGTATGTTGTACCTATCGACAAGATCTCTAAACTCGTATGGACACATTCAGCTTCTTGCGTACCCTGCCGAAAGTTTTGGGAGGGACCAAATGATGTGTGCGGGATATCGCAACCTTCCCGTATTACCATTTCTACAAGGTCATTTCATTTTGGACATACGTGCACGTGTTATTTGCATTTTTATATTGAATTCTATCATATAAATTACACAAGACGTAATCTACGGAGGCGATTTTCCAGTGATTTAATAGGAAATACTTGCTCTGGTATTGCCTTACTCGTTGTTATTCTGTAGAGAAAAATTCTCATTTTTTAATGTTACCGCTCATCTTTATTCATATAGCATAAATCCTGATATTAAACATCCAAATACCAGGGGCGGATCCAGGGGCACAAGGGACACTTGCCCCCATCGGTGCCGAAGTGCCCTTTGCTGCTAGGCGGTGTACCCCGTTTGGGCTGTGCCGCTCGAAATTTAGTGTCATACGGCGTTGAACCTAGATGCAACTAGACTGCATTTAGCGATTAAGATTATTTTTTGACAATTTAATACATTGTTTGGTCAGCTAGGGCATTCTGTTGCCTTTCCAAGCACCCAGGAAGAGTGTAGGCACGTAATTCGTGTCCAGCTAATGCCTCACCGTTACCAATAATCGTACGGGCAGAGCTCATTTGGTGCCCCTTGAGCTCATCTAGTGCCCACTGCGCTGGTTCTGGCCCCTTGAGCTGATCACGTGCCCTCTAAGCTGATCGGGTGCCCCCTGAATCAATCTGGTGCCCCCTGAGCAAATCATTGTGCCTCTTGAACCTATCTAATGTTCTCCGAGTTAGTCTGATGCCTCCGAGTTTGCCTGGTGCTCTATTAGCTGTTTTAGTGCCCCTTGAGCTGATCTGGGTCCCCTGAGCTGATCTCACGCCTCCCAGAGTTGATTTACTGTCCCCTGAACCAATATGGTGTCTCTTAAGCTGATCAGGTGCCCCCTGAGCTAGTTGTTGATGTTTCCTTAGAAGATATAGTGCCCCCTGAGCTGGTCTGGTGAACCCTGAGCTGATATTGTGTTCCTTCAGCTAATCTAGACCCCTACTCTGTTCTGCTGGGGTCGTGGGGCTAGGAGGGGATCTGGCCCGCTGGCTGATCGATCTGGTGCCCCCTGAGCAGATATGTTGCCCCCTGAGCTAAACTAATGTCCCTAAGTCGATCTGGTGCCTCCTCAGCCATCATTGTGCCTCCTGAGCCCATCTGATGCCCTCTGATTTATTCCAGTGTCCCCTGAGCTAGTTTGGTGCCCCTGAGCCAATCTGGTGCCAATATTTTTTAAAAGCTGATTTCCATCACAGTTAACGTTTTTTCCCGGCCCCCAAGTCGCAGGGCCCCTCCTCAAACAACGGGCCCCCAAATATTGAATTCGCCCCTCCTTGAGAAAATCCTGGATCCGCCCATGCCAAATCCAAGGACTTTCCTGATAGTACACATCCAAATACACTGGGCTTTTATTCGATTTATTAGAAAAATTAACCCGGCCTAGCTCGGCCGTTAATTACTCAGCCATACTAGCTGAGAGCGCTAGCAGTGAAGAGGCACTCCGAAAACCCATTTATCAATAAATTATGTATTTTCAATTTGCTTTATTATTTGATGAGAGCTTACATGTAATGTTGAATGTATGTGCGTAATGCTGATTTCTGCCCATTCGCTCACTTCTCATTGCCCGATATGAATAAGGAAAAAATATGCTCGATGTGGGCCCTGCTCAAAAAAACGTTTGTACCTGCCTTGAATAATAATTTTTACTCGCCTATTTTTGGAACCGTTTACTTGACTTGAGCTTCATCTCTTGACCATCCTTCCCGGTGAATAACCGAGGAAAGAGCATTCAACGTCCTCTTTCGGCATTTTTACATTTCCAGTGTTGCTTTCCTTGCAGCGCCAGTGCAGTGGCTTCTATTTAGATACCTTATGATATTGTGGTGAGTCACTTTGCCTATTTAAGTTGAAATTTCACTGGTCGCATCAGTGGCGGATCTAGCCGGTCGGTTTGGGAGGGGCAAACGAAAGTTGAAAAGCAAAAAAACGTCCTGAAGTGCAAATTTGCGCTGCAGATTCGCTGGTAAAATTTTTGGTATTTGAGGAAAAAGAGAAAAAAACGTCACAGGGTGGAAAATGTGGGCTCAAGATAATTTTTTCCTATCCCAGGCCCAATATTTACACTAAACTTAACTGGTTCTGTTTGAAGTTGAGAGTTAAAACACCTAAATATTGATTATTAAAGGGAATGTGGCACCTTGGTCGAATCCTGGAACTTAGTGTTATTAGGCGTACTTTTAGTAAAAAATAATGAAACCACTCACGATTTCTCTCAAAAATGTACAATGAGCTCAATATTTGGTTTTTAAAAATACTCCTCTAGAAAAAGAAATAAATATCAGCCTGTGGATGATGTCACGATCTGGCAACCACTACCATACTTGAAACGCTTCAAGGGATTCAATTGGCTGATGCTCATCGTGACGTCAGCATATGTCGTCACACCAGTAGCTCACAACAATGGCCGCCGGCGACGGGGGCTGAGGGGGCTGGTGTCAGGTAGGTTTTAGCTTTTTTCTACGAAAATATCGAGTTCCGAGACAAATGAAATATGGAGTACCGGGTTTTCCGACCTGCTTTACAACTTGGCTATCTCAGTTAAAATCACGTTGTGAAGGTGCCACATTCCCTTTAACACGCGCATTGACGGGGGGCGGTTACCCGCCGCCCCTGGGGTTTTTCGGAGAGAGCAGAAAAAACGGCGGCGCTACGCGCCGCCGTACTTGGCACGCGTTTTCCCTCATCATTTTTACAACTTCTGTAAACAATTTTAAGGTTAGGTCATCTCAGGTCAGGTCACCAGTACAGGTCAAGTGACGTGACCTCAAAAAAGTTTATGATAGCATAAGTTGGAGCAGGGTGAACTTATCCGATTGAAACTCATATCACATAATGGGACCACCGAGTTCTCTAAAATATGATCCGGTATTTTTGATACCGAGATCTAAGGTCAGGTACGAGGCATGACCTTTCCATTGGAAATACAAGGGAAACATTGTTTTTACTGAATAACTCAGTAACGGATGGTGATACAGCGTTTATTTTACCTGAATTAGACTCGCCTTGGCTTTGCGGTTCTAATGATATGCATTTTATATAATTTGATCCTGACCTGACCTCAGGTCAGGTCAAATCTTTGATTTGACCTAGCAATGTCGAATTATATATCATTCGATTCGGCTTGCTGCGAGGACTCATGTAGTTCAAGTCGTTCTGCTCTATCTTTACTTATTTAGATGTAATGGCCGAAAAACTTAATTTACATGTTATCCTTATGACGGCATGTTTTGACCTCTCGTGACCTTAAATGTGACTTGAAAAAATGGTTCAAATATTTTCGATGGAGAATTGGATGGGCTACCCAACGCCGTTTACCGTTTTTTGCTACCTACCGTGGTTCTTGATATCGTAGGGGGCGGGGCGGGTACCCGCCCCCGTCAAAGCGAAGGTGGCTCAGACCCCCGTCAATGTGCGTGTTAACTAAAAAGTAGTCGGGGGAAAAAGAGGTCGATTGCTTTGGGGGGCAAAATCAGTTTTGCCCCAAGCATTCCATTTTGGGGGAGGGGCAAATGCTTTTTTTGCCCCCCTGGATCCGCCACTGGGTCGCATTATTGAATTTATAATTTTTGGAACGGGCCAGCTGCGAACGGCAAAGCTTCCAGTGTCATGTTGTTGCCGTTGACTGTGCAGAATTACGTTTTGGACTTAAAACGTTCGAAACATACGTTAACGAATATGTTTCTCTTTTAGAAGATGCGATGAGCTCTGGAAATGTTATACATGCTCAGGAAATAATTGGGGAATTCTTATTGGGATCAGCATCTTTTCCATGTATAGATGGTCGTAAGGAAATGGGAAATGATATGGTTCTCCCACGTGGTTGGAAAGGAAATGGTAGGAAAATCCCACTTGGTATCGGACTTCCACCATCTATTACTGCCATAAGTAGCTGGGGCTCGCTCTAGATCGGACCTAATACAGTGCTAAAACGCTGTTAGCGTCTCTGAGATTGCGCGAGATATCCCACCGGTGGAATAGTGTTGACAACAGAGGTGGGCGGCGCTACCAAATTGTTTGCAACCGCTACTATTGCGACACTGGCAAGCTGATGCCGCTATCAGCGTCACCATTACAGGTCAAGTGACCTGACCTAAAAAAGTTTAAGATAGCATAAGTCGCGACACTGGCAAGCTGATGCCGCTATCAGCGCTACTTTGTGAAAATTGGAAGACCGCTATGTTATTCCGCTCTTCCACTATCGCTATTATTAAAGGGAATGTGGCACCTTCATAATGGGATTTTAACTGAAGATAGCCATGTGATAGAGCATGTCGAGAAACCGATTCATCGGTATTTTATTAGTCCTAGAACTTAATTTTTGAACTTCCTTTTTAACACTTGACAGGGGTAGTTAATCATTCACTCCCGGTGCGCGGAACTTACATGCCTTTAAAAAAACCGTCAGGATTTTCCTGGTGGTCTGGTGGTTTCTGGTGGTTTCTGATGGTTTCTGGTGGTCACTCTGATGGTCTGGTGGTCTGCATGGTGGTTTCTGGTGGTCATCCTGATGGTCTGGTGGTCTGCCTGGTGGCTTCTGGTGGTGATTCCTGCTGGTCTGGTGGTCAGTGTCTGATGGTCTGGCGGTTTCTGGTGGTCAATGTTTGATGGTCTGATGGTCACCATGGTGGCCTGGTGGTCAGTATCTGAAGGTCTGATGGTTTTTGGTGGTCATCCTGATGGTGAGGTAGCCCCGTCTGTCCAATCTTGCGTATTAAAAAAACGTAATATATATTCTTAAATCTAATACTTATGGTTCCAAATGCTGTATTTTCAAAAGAAGAAACGAAGAAGCGAATGGCTATGGGAGCAGGTAAGAGAGTTCGCTGTTATGCTCTGCCATGCCCTGCAGCGTATCCACCCCTCTCGCGCCGCGGCTCGGGAGCGCGCTGCCGGCGCCGCGTCTCCCCTCCGGGCCCGACCGCGCCTCGGGCGGTTGCGCGGGGACGGCTGTCTTTTGTATGGCCGCATTCCGTTGTGGATGGTGGGGCAGTCAGTCGCAGAAGGAAACTGGTCGAGGTGGAGTGGTCATACTGTGACGAGGACTACGAGGAGTCCGTAAGTTATGAGGATATTTACTGTTGGGTGCATCGCTAATAGTAGGCCCTGACCGAACTGCGTTGCATTGGTTAACAATGCAAGGTAGGACTTAACCCGCGCGGGGCTGAGGTCTCCAGCCGAACGCGCGGGGCTGGGGGTGTAAATTTTACCCCCTGTTATCTCCCGAACTAATGGTCCGATTTGGAAAATTCAAACTCCAATCGAAAGATCTCATCACGAACAACTAAAAACATGTACTTAATTTAAAGTTTGAGGTCAAGGTCAAGGTCAAACTGAGGTCAGCTGTAAAAAGCGTGGTTTTTGAGGTTGCAATGCTACGGAGATCAGGCAATGGAAGCTATGAGCTTCATACCTCATGGAAAGCCTTCACTTGAATGCAGCAAGGTGCTTTGAGACCGTTAGGCTGGTGGCATGACCGGGTCAGGTCAAGATGATGTCACTAAAGGTCACCATATTTTTATCCAAATGTGGTCATGCGATACATGTTCTTGAGCCATTTTGCATGCAGAATTCAGCTATGATGTTCAGAGAATCATATCTGAAATACTCTGGTCTCAAATTGCACAGCCGGGGTCAAGGTAGGTCATCAGAGGTCAACTTTTTTAAGTTCATACTTTTTGCCAAATGACACATGATTTTGGACCTGTTTTGTCTCAGGAACACTATAAAAGTAGTGTAAAGTGTGTACGAGGTCATCCTGGGTCATCCTGGGTCACTATGATTCACTAAATAAAGACAGTATTGATCAGCCTAAAAATCAGAGCGTGAGTCGCTGAGCTTTCGCAGCTCTCCAGGCTAGTTATTAAGCTAGAGACTAAAAATTTGTCATGCATATGCACTGTATGGTGTTTTACCAAATAAATTCCGGTTTTTGAAAAATCTTGAAAATTTAACAAAAATTGTGTAACTTTCCCAAAAAAATATTCTTTTTAAAAATATTTTTTCCAAAACCAAAATTTTGAAAATCCGAGATAGCCATTTTAAAGACCACAATAATGCCTATCGTTTGATGCAAGAAAATTGGAAATCGGTTCAGAACTGTAGCTTCAGCAGCTCTTTAAACATTGCGCGATTTTGGTACAAAAATCGCCTGTAGTGACGTCACATTTTTGCTTATTTCTCAAAAAGTTTTCAACCGATTTTATTTTTATTTGGCAGAAATGTGTAAAATTTATGTAAGAAAAGGTACTGAAAATTTGGCGGCGCAGCGCGCCGTTTTTGAGATATCGTAAAAATTCGCGAGGGGGGGTAAAATTTACCCCCAGCCCCGCGCGGGTTAAGACAGAATAGGGAAGATGTGGAAAATGTGGCTCATTATTCGTGAGTTGCGTCCTCTGGTCGGGGCGGGGGTGGGGTCGACGGTCGATATCGGAATGCGAGGATCATCCCATATATAAGCGATACACATTGTCTCCGACTGCCTTTTACCCGTGTGCGTGTGAGTGTTTTTTTTACCGTTTTGCTGCATACGTTTTTCTTCCACTCTCTCTCTGCCGCGGGAACTTTCTTACAATTTGTATGTACTGTTTTAACCTGATGGTGTTTTATTCTGCAATATTCTTGTATGGACGTAAAACCATACAATGCAGATACGACACGAGGAGCTGCCACCCTATCAAACATCCGAGTTATTCTGCTGCAATGCAACGCATCTCCGGCGTGAGTGAGTACCCATTCGGGCCACATTCGAATAACCCGCCCAGACTTCCTTGCTTTGACTGCTTGATTTTATTAAGAAAATTGTATTTTTGTTTGCAGCGGATCTGAAAAGCCTGGTTACACCTCTGTTTGTAAAGGTTTTATAAACATTCTGGTGATATTGTTCATATTGATGCGGTTTTCGTCTTCGACAGATACCTAAATGCTCACCGCGACTCCTGCTCACCGGGACTTCGTTAACACTGTCGTTAAAATACCTAGAGTTACATGTTACGAAGGGGAGGGGGAATCTTTGGAAGACCACATGTAGTGGTTCGCTTGAAACCGCTGACCGCTGGAATCACAGAATGCTGGAAGCCATCATACCACCGGAAAAAGACCACCAGAACCATCAGAAAACGACTACCAGAAACCAACCAAAAATGACCACCAGATACCATTAGAAAACGACCACCAGAAACCATCAGAAAACGACCACCAGAAACCATCAGAAATTGACCATCAGAAACCATCAGAAAACGACCACCAGAAACCATCAGAAAACGACCAACAGAAACCATCAGAACTCGACCACCAGAAGCCATCAGGCCACCAGAAACCACCAGGAAATGACCACCAGAAACCATCAGAAACGACCAGATATCATCAGAAACCACCAGAAGCCATCAGGGACCACCAGACCATCAGAAACCATCTGCCGATCTGTTTCAATTTTCCACAAAAACCATCAGACCACCCAGGCCATCAGGAAATCCTGATGTTTTTTTCAAGGGATGTTTTGCGCGGGGTTTCCCCTTGTAGAATCTTGCGATTAAATCCGCGCGTGGGTCGTTTCGAGAACTTGGGTCCAATTTGTATAAACTTACGTCATCAAGTCACCTTTAAGGTCCGGTCCAAGACCTCATGCTACCACTCGCAAATATTTTGCCGCTCTGGCTGTTATTTGATCTTACACGCACCCCGCTGGGGCGCTGGCATGACGTCTGCTGGCTGCTGGCATGACGCGCCCCGCTAAGGGGGCGTTTGTCGCCCCCGCCCCTCCGTATCTCAATTCCTACGAAAGCTAAAAAAAATGACGGGCGGCGTTCGAAAGCTCTTGACAAGACGAAATAATTTTATACGAAAAATTGTTGTCATGTCAAAATTGAGGTCAGCATAGGTCAAAGAAGGTTCCATAGGCTTACAACAGAGCAGTGTACGTTTCTCTCTCTAGATCTGTCCTCAGGGTAGCTAGAGCAAATATTTATGCATCATTGTCTTCCTCTTATCGCGGCAAATCGAATGATGTATAATATGACCTTACTAGGTCAAATGGTGAAAATGGCCTGACCTCGAGCTAGGTCAGGGTCACAGAGTGACCTGGTATGGTCATGTTGCATATCAATAGACTCCCCGTGACAATATAAGCATAATGAAAGCAAAATTAGAGCTTTATCGCAATTCAGTAAGAAGCTATTGGCAAAACAATCACTCTATGCTCCTGTGACCTGACACTGACCTTTGAGAGGTCAGATGCTCAAAAACTCAACTTTATGGTCAAGATCGTGGTAATAATAGACGGTTTGAGGATTTTCAGCTTTATCTATCCAGTATTTAGTGACAATGAGCCAATTCTATTTTTTCACCATTGACATAATGGGGTGACCAAAAATTGACCCCCACCTTAGGTCATCAATATTGAAATTCCGAGACTGCAGATTTTGTAGACCCTAATGATCTCATTATATTGTGAAAGTTTCAAACTGATCGGTTCGCTGATTTTCCCTGGGCGCCGCTTCAAACTCTGATTTTAGGTTTTGAGGTCGGGTCACTTGACCTTGAATAGCTCCTTGGCCTGATAGAACCTTACCTAAAAATTTGGTCACATGTGTAAAATTAATCAGGGCTAGGGTACTGTAAGTTTCGTTGTTCTGCGTCTCTTCGTTTTTGCGTTATCTGGGAAAACCAGGGAGAGAGGGCGAATTTCTCCCCCAGCGGGGTGCGTGTTAATGGCAAGTAGTGAGTATCAGTAGACCATTAATACAGTCATGACAACTATCAACAAAAGTTTTTTTTTAATCATGTCATTCTACGCTGCGCAATATCGCATGACGTACGTTCTACCCTTCTGCCTAATGCGGCACGATTGTGCTCCATGTACAATAATTGTACATAGAGCACAATAGTGGTTAATTAAGGTCAGGTAACTAATAGATGTTAGATACATACATTTTGACATTTGGATTTAATATCTCACAAACTTTTACCCTTACATGCTTCAACATTTGACCTTACGTACTTTGTACACTTTTAACGTCATTTTATCCGAAGGGTCGATGGATGTAAATTTCTGCTTTTTGTCGCTCTAACACTGGTAAAGAATGGAGTTTGAGATGTAAATCATATTTCGATGTTCACTGGTTTTAAGTTTGAAAAACGATGACACAGATAAAAATATTATTTGTATTTTTGGTTGTTTGGGCAAGGTGTTTCCTATTTGAGTCGACTATATTATTTTAATTATATGAAGTGTAATTCCCTCGTTGTTTATATAACTGATTCAATTTGTTAAGCTGTTAGAAAGTTTTGGCCTATCGTCCAATTTTTCAATTTCTTAACTTATGTTAACGTTTATATTTGTTAAAAAGGACGCAGTCATTATTTATAGACTGATAAAAGTCCCTTCTACACCCAGTGCAAACCCGATCAAAGAGGAGAATTTACAGTAGTTACTTAAATAATACCGTATACGTTTTCCCTTGTGTATATTTTCCCTACGTATGTTAGATGTTGGTACTTAGCTGCAAGAACTTTTCCTTGCGTACTTTGGTCCGCTTCTTCCCGCATGTGAGGGCGGGCGTTACCTAGATCATGCAAAGAAATTGGGGCCCTGGTTTGCATCTATGTCGCCATTGAACCCTTTTTATATTTTTTTCATTTAAGAAGCGTTTGACGCTAAGTCTCCCACTTTTGTTTAATATACCTTTAAAGCAGATAGGCATGTTTCAAACTCACAGACCAAGTTGACAGAAGACGCATATTCGATTTTACCCATTGGTGCTCTGCTCTGACAGGACTCTCTGCTGGAACCAGCGTGCAGGAGGCATGAGGAGGGAATGCGGAAATGGCACCAACGGCATCTCCTGTTGTGTGACCTGGCAGAGTTAGCCAAGGATCATCATTTTATATGTTACCCAAGGAAATAATCATTCATATGATTCATTCATTCGCACATGTTCTTGAAGGTTTGTGGATGTGTTTTAAAGGGAATGTGGCACCTTGGTCAATCCTGGAATTTAGTGTAATTAGGCGACTTTTAGTCAAAAATAGTAAACCACTCTGATTCTCCGAAATGCACAATAGCCCAATATTTGGTTTTAAAATGCTCCCTGAAAAATAAATATCAGTGGATGATGTCACGATCTGGCAAACTTCATACTTGGAAACGCTTCAAGGGCTTCTTGGCTGATGCTCATCGTATGTCGCATATCGTCACACCAGTAGCTCACAACAATGCTGGCGCGGAGGCTGGTGTCGGTTTAGCTTTTTCTACGGTAATATCTTCCAAGAAAATGAAATATGAGTACCGGGTTTTGACCTGATTTACAACTTGGCTATCTCGTTAAAATCACGTTGTGGTGCCACATTCCCTTTAATATGTGTATTTATTTTGCCCAGAATGAATGCATAATATACATTACGAGTGATCTTAATGTATTTATTATCGACCAAGATAATGATCCCATATCAATGTAATGCAAAATATAAGAAAGTGATATTTTTATATTGCTCTTAATACCTATTGCGTCGATATTCCCAGGAATTAAAATAATATTGATCAAATGTTCAAATAAAATGTTATTGCACTTTTATCGTGCAATACTGACATCACATACTGGAATATTGTATTAATTATTTCCAAACATTTATTCAATATTCAGATTCATCTTCTGTGATTTGATAATTTTTGTGAATAAAATCTGAGAAGCTAACATTGCAGCAATATTAGCCTCAATATTGTGTTAATATTGGTTCCAATATTGTGTCAATATTCGTCCCAACATTGTGTCGATATTGGTCCCAATATTGTGCAAACATTGAGGTCAATGTTGCCTCCTCAATATTAGTCTCAATATTGCATCAATATTGTTTCTTTATATTTCATCTATATTGGTCTTAATATTGTATCGATATTGGTCTCAATATTGCATCAACATTGGTCTCAATATTGCATCAATATTTTCTCAATATTGCATCAATATTGGTCTCAATATTGCATCAATATTTGTCTCAATATTGCATCCATATTGGTCTCAATATTGCATCAATCTTGGTATCAATATTGCATAATATAGTCTCAATATTGCATCAGTATTTGTCCCAATATTGCATCAATGTTGGTCTCAATATTGCATCAATATTGGTCTCAATATTGCATCAATATTGGTCTCAATATTACATCAATATTGGTCTCAATATCTTCATCAACATTGCTCTCAATATTGTATCAATATTGGTCTCAATATTGCAACAGTAATGGTCTCAATATTGCATCAATATTGGTATCGATATTATATCAATATTAAGGACTAATGTTGGGGCAATATTTAGTATAAATATCGATCCAATATTTTGGAACAATATTGCTAAAATATTTTTAGTGGCTAACATTTCAAAATTTCGGCAATATTAGGATCATTATTGCTGCAATATTTTTTCAACATTTAATTTCCGCTAGGGGAGCGATGGCGGCAGGGCTCTTGCTGAATTCTTCCAGTGCAGACACGCGAGTGGCAGGCCGTAAGACGTGAGTGAGGTGTTAGTGCAATGTGAGTGTGGGTGTGGTGAGTGTGTAAGTATGACTGTGCTTTGGAGTAACATGGGCTGTGTGTGGTTTATTGTTTTGGCATTCTATTTTGGCTTCATTCTATGATTTTGTTTTAACTTGGCCATTCCTTCATCGTTCTGGCATTATACATCGTACTTAAAATTCACCCCTTCTGTAATAAACTTTCTAAAAGTGGAACATAACTCGTTATTCCTCGCAAGAGTGAGCAGCGTAAAGAGCAAAAAGAGAGCACGATTTACAGATCATTTTGAGCAGCTCGGACACTACTTAACAGACGAGAGACATCTCGAAAACATCACTAAAGAACGTCATTTTAGCATTGGAAGCTCGGCCATATCCAACCTGACAAAATAAGTAAAGAAAAAGGCAAAAAGACTCACAAACCCGTGGCACGACGCAGCCGACAACAACGCAGAAAATTGCCTCATACTGTTGTCCCAGTGTTGTGAAAAGCGGACGTTTGATGTTAAGTTTTCGTTCGTGGTGAATTGACTCAGCCAATCCGCCCCATGTGTCAATGCCTCCCCGCCGTCCAGTGATCAAAGGCCTATCAAGTGACCGTGCACGACGCAGCCGACAACAATGCAGAGACTATCCTCATACTGTTGTCCCAGTGTTCATGAGGTCGTATGGCTCCAAACGGGTTGACCCTACGCACCGTGCCACCGTTTAACTCTGGAAACGGTGCTGCATCAGAAGCAATGCAACATCCCGGCACAGGGGCGCGACTACAAGCTGCTGGAGAGACGCCAACAATGCCCGCTAGTTCCAGCACACCAGGTCCCCGATCTCGCCAAGCATTGGGAACGGTGTGCCAGGAATGACCCACAAAATAAAGGAGCCCGCCGCTGCCCTTTTTAATGCCTGGCACTGGGTGCGTGCTGACCACTACGATTTGCACGTTATCCGGTGCCGGGCCGCCTTTCAAGCACGGAGGGCATACCTTCATCGGCCTCAACCAAACCAGGCCGCCTGCCCCTCTGCCAATCACCCAACTGTCCCTCAGTGGGGCGACAACGATGACGTCACCCAGGAGGAGGAAGACTGGGATATGGAGATGGCGCAGAGCGTGGCCGCTCCCGGTTCCCACCAGTCGTCCGACGGCGCAGCCCCACCCGACGAGGAAGACGACTGGGACAAAGAAATGGCGGAAAACCTGGCGGCCGGCCATCGCGGGTGCTATGACCCGCAGGCTGCAATTGCCACCCGCCTTCTCTTTACGATCCCCAGTCACGGGCTGGGCAAGGCAGGTCGCCGAGCTGCTCGCCGCGCTCACAATGAGCGCATGCAGCAGCTGGCGAACCAGCTGGCATCAGCGCAACTCACGCCCCAGTAATACCTCGACTCAGGCTATTCTAAATTTCAATCTTCTATTCGGCGTTTAATTTCTTCCAAGGCGTGTTTGGAGCCTCAATACCAAACATAGTCCCATACTACTGCGGCGCGAGATTTGGGCTACAGACTTCAGCATACAAGGGCGTGTTCGAGCCCAAATACCGAACGAAGAGCGCATGGTGTCAGTTATATATCCGTGGCAGTCGTGCGGCGCTGTATTTTAAATCGAACGGCGTGTTTGGAGCCTCAATACCAAACACTACCTTCGGCACGAGATTTGGGCTAAAGACTGTGGCATACAAGGGCGTGTTCGGAGCCACGATACCGGAACGAAAAGCGCACGGTGTCAATTACTTTATCAGTGGCAGTTCTGCAGCGCTGTGCTTAACATCGCGGGGTGCATCAACAGTGGCCGGAGTCGCCAGAACAGCCTCACCGGCAGCGGCCAGGCGTGAGTCACCAGGGTCGCCCAAACTGCGCCTCCGCAGCAACTGGCTGGGTCACCGCCTGCCAGCAGCAAGCTGGGTCACCAGGTCAGCCTGCCAGCAGCGGATGGGGTCGTGAGGTAAGCTGGCCAGCAGGGGCTGAGTCGCCCGGTCAGCCTCACCAGCAGAGGACGTGGGACGCTAGGTCAACCGTACCAGCAGCGGGCGGGGTCGCTAAGACAACGCCACCAGCAGCGGACTGGGTCGCCCGGTCAGCCCCACCGCCAGCGGGCGTGCGTTGCCAGGCTTCAAGCAAGACACCCGTACCGGCAGCGGGCCAGGGTCGCAACGACACGTACCCCGGTGCAAGCGGACAACAGTGACTAGTCCTGACAGTGGGAAAAGGGGGACAACAGTGATCCGTCCTAACAGTGGGAAAAGGGGACAACAGTGATCTGTTCTAACGAACAGTGGGAAAGGGGACAACAGATGACCAGTCCTAACAGTGTGGAAGCCAGCCACCCTCGTGGAACCCGGACTAACCAAATTTAAAACCTTCCAGCAAACAATGGGCAATTTTATGTAAAGGATACGGCCCGGGAGTGTTATACAAAGGACACGGCTTAGGGAGATGATTCTATGCTGTTGGTTGTTGGGATGGTTTGAGTGAATTAAGTTAAGTTGTGATGCTGATATGTACATTTAGCGATGATTAAGTATTAAATAGTGGCAGTGATAGATTAATAACCGATACATTTTGACGACATGTTAAAGCACCGTAACCCTGTGATAAAAGCCAGCACGTATAACCTATTCGATCAGACGATGGAGTAAATTCATCCAAATTTATACCAGCCACGCGGCACCTAGCCGGATCCTTAAGACTCGGCGGCGCGAGGCAGCTGGCTTTCTTTTCATGCTCTCGCTCTTGTTCGCCCGTGAACTAAGCTCTGTCTCTCCCTTTAGCGTCCGCCGCCAGTGCACTAAGCTCTCACCTCACCCGTCGCCCGGTTCTTTGTTCTCGAAGTGATATGGTGTAGTGGGTGCACAGAATAAGCAACGATCGTCTGCCCGCAACATGTCGTTTGGTAACCCCGCATGCGTGAGGATTGGTGAGTACCGCTTACGGGTGTGGTTGTATTGTAAACGTATGTTAAAAATTCTTTTGACCGTTTGACCATATCTTTTGATCGTCTTTGTCTGGGTTTTGGGTGTTGATTGTCTTCGTTTTGGTTTTGGGCTTAAATAATGACTGCAAAACTGATCTCGCTGGTTTCATTGTGCTTTGAGCTGAGAGACCGAGTTCATCCAACAATATCCCCTAAAATACACCGAACAGGGTCGCGCCTACAAATCGTGGCAGAGCGTTGTATAATCGACCACTGAACCACCGCCGTTTGAGTTTCATTAATACGAGCCCCATCCACTCCGATTACGGGTGGCAGCCGTAAAGCATTGATTCAGGACACCACTCTACTTCCTCCCTGAAGTCGACCTGTAAGGATCATCTGACTACTATAATGCCAATTCAAGATTTCAGTGAGCCTAGTGCAGCTTTAGCCTGGATTAGGTTGCCCCATGAAGTCTGTAGGGAGGTCCTTGCCCTGGAGGGACACGTTCCCCACAAGGATCATCTAACTACTGTAATGCCATTCAACTATCGCAGAAGCCTAGCGCCACTTACATTGATTTTGGTGGTCCCATGAGGTCTGTAGGGAGGTCCTTGTCTTAAGGGTGGTACGTCCCCCAAAGGGGACGCGACGGGTTATCATCGGTCGAGCCTCGCAACAGTCTGCCCGTTGACGAACGGGAAGAGTTTACCTCCAGACGTGGAGACTTTTAACCTGTCAGTTAGTTAGGTGGAATTTTCCGTGGCCGAGTGTTCTTCTCCTGGATTAACCCTGCCCCGGTGGCGGGTATGAGCCACCTTCGCCCTGGTGGGGGCTAAAAATCCTCCCCACGATCTCAAAAACTAAGAGAGCTAGGAAAAAGCGCAAAACGGCAATCGAAAGCTCTTCAAAAATGATATCGAAAATACTTCTGTCATTTTTCTCGTCAGGTCAATATCAAGGTCACCAGAGGTCAAAATATGTCCAAATCGCTAGTATGAGGTATACTAAGAAAACCTCCTATATCTCAGAAACTATGATAGCTAGAAACATTTTTCTAACACCATTCGATAGCTATTGAGTTGCTGTTTCATTACAGTGGCATTTATTTTCGTGTCAGGTCAAAGCCTAGGGAGCTACAGGTCACTGAATATTGGGAATGTTCTTGGGAATGCCCATAGCCACCCATGCATAAGGGCGCTTACTTTTTCGCTAATAGCTTTCAAACCAAACAAGATACAGCCATAGTTTATGCACCATTGCAATCCTCTTGTCAATACGAATCGAATGATATATGATATTGCTATGCCAGGTCAAATTTAAGAATTTGACCTGACCCAGGTCAACGGGTCTGACCCAACTTGACCTGGTATAGTCATGATGTACATCATTTGACTTGCAGTGGCTATACAAACACTTTGGTGACAAAATAAAAGTTCTATCTTTGTTTATTCAAAATTTATAGAGTAAAACACCAAAAATGCTTATTTGACCTAAGGTGACCTTTCAAAGGTCCCAAGTCAAAAATTGTTGGCATCAACATCAGAAATGGGCTAAGAGCAAGTTGTAACCGATGTTTGAAGTTGATTCCATCCATACTTACTGAGAAAAGCTCATTTCGTGATTTTCCCCATGTATTTTCAATGGGGAGGTCATGCTCTGCACATGACCTTAGGTCACCAATATCAAAAATCCCGGAACAAATGTTGTAGCTCCTGGTGGGCCCAAGATGTGGTATGAGTTTCAACTTGATCGATTAACCCCCTTTTAGTTATGCCGTCCTTAAGTATTTTTTGAGGTGAGGTCACTTCACCTGACCTGGTGACCTGACCTGATATGACCTTGAGCCAAAATTTTCAGGACAGATTTAAAAATGATGAAGGAACAGCTAGACCAAGTTTGGCAGCGCTGCGCGCCGCCGTTTTTTGGTCACTTTGGAAAACCCGAGGGGGGTCTAAAAGACCCCCCCACCCGGGCGAAGGTTATGAACTTTTATAAGGCCCCCCTCTGTGTCTTAATAACCATTCAGCCATCATATGTTTGGTTTAAGTGTCACCTTCCTTGTACCAGTCTCGCAAATTCACACCAGGTTGATAAAATTTGCACCACTCGCTCCTGCCTCCAAGGGCATTCACACTGATAAGGTCTTGTCGAAAATGCCATACTTTTCATGCTGGAGTGTACCGCTCAGCCCCTGTGGCAAGGCTGGATGTCTTAACCCAGAGGGTCCTGGATGGGCTAACATTGGCACTGCAATACAAGCCCTGTACAAAACCTATGGGAGACCCAAAGTCTAGGGTGATCTGACTTCCCAACCCCCAGAATTTGTACATTGACATGCCCTGCCTAATGCATGGTAGATTGAATTTGTTTTGCATTACTTTTTATGTTTCTGGACATTCTTGTGTATTTATTTACTGCTTTACTTTATGTAACATTTACATGTTGTTTGCATTTGTCTGTGCCTGGACCACTGGTGCATTCTGGGCTGCTGTAATTGTAATGTGTCTGCTGTTCCTTAAACCATGCTGCATTGCTTTGAGTCCCATTGCTTGTCATCCAGTCCATTCTGATTCCCATGCTCTATTTTATTATTCTGTGAAATTTTTCTTTCCTTTATGTCCACTTAGATATGTGTATGAATATAAATTGTTGTGTGGTGTGTGGCAAAATACATATATGCTTTCAGTTTTAAAGGAGGGTATGATTACATGAAGGTGAAATCACTAGATAAGAATGATTTCAGGGCAGATACAGGGAAGGCTGAGCTTATGTGAGGGGCTTAAAAAACAGAAAAAGGCAGGGAAAAACTGAGACCAATGCAATGAATAGGCTGAAAGTGATGGAAGACAAGGGAGACGGCACAGGAGGCAGCAAGAAGAGCAGGGCCCTGTAGCAGTCAAGGGACACATGAGCACCCATTTAATAGCTGGAGGGCAAGAGTTCCCCTGTGCCCCTCCTTGATCATGATGCTATTAGGTTGTTGTTAAATGGGTTCAGAAAACCTTTGATGTGAATGGGCTCTGTCAGATACAGATTTTGCTGCTTTGTGGCTGATTTTTCTAGCCACATGTACCAAAAAGGCATTTTCACTGGCAGGCTTGACATGGAGGTCTACAGGGCTTGGATTGAGGGGCTAGAAGCCCCCCTTTTCTACATGAAGTAAGGCCTGGCTCAACCTGTATTCCTGTAGCAATTTTTTTTACTCCTTTGTTCATTAGCATTGGATGGGTGAAGGGAGTGGGCCAGGCTCACATCACTGACCTGGTCATGCTTGGAAGTGGGTTGATGCATGGGCACATCCAGGATTTCCCAGGGGGGCACCATCCAAACCAGGGATGCCACTTTTGGACAGCTAAACCTATCAGCTAGGCGCCAAATCCCATCAAGGGGCGCCGATAATTGCATTTGGGGGAAGCAACGTTTCAGAGGGACACCGTTGACCTTTATGGGGGCGCTGAGACCATTTCAGGGGGGTGCTGACGGTCGATCAGGAGCAAGTGGCTCCCTGCCTTTTGGTTTTTTCTTATGGGGGATGCAATTGTTAGGGAGGTGAAGTTGGAGTCTGTCAAATGAGGTCATTGGGAACGTAACTTATGGGCCAATTCCTAAAGTTAAACCTGGGGAAAAGCTTGTAAGCCCAACAGCATTACAGGGAAGAGGCTGTCCACGAATTGTCCCACATTTTCTTGTTACTTTTTATTCCCCACCCCTCCCCATGCAACGCTTCATAACGTCCGAGCAGATCCGGCATAAATTACGTATTGCTGGATTGAGACCCCCTCCCCTAACAGGGGATTTCTGGGATAACTTCGCCAATATTGACTTACCCTGGCGTTGTTTTGCGGCGTTCCAGGGTACGCCGGGTTGGTTTCAGGGAACGCCGGTAAGCAGTGTGGATGGCACCGGCAAGTTCGATTGGCCGAGCACCTTTCTCCTGGATCCGCTCATGGAAATAATTCTAGTCAAGTTTCACCAGTGGCTCCCGCCCCGCCTCTCTGTTTTACTGGTGACGGAGTTGTTGCTTCTGGACCTTGGGAATCCGCCTTTGTTTCATGTTGTTTCAAGCCTGCCCATACCATTTTCCTGGACATGGTCAGTACTCCCAAACACCGTCGGCATCGAGGGCGTTTCTTGGCAAGCGTCGCATCTGACGGATATACACTCCGAGTAAAGCAAGTTTTTTTTTAATTTGTACAGTCAGGCATTCGGGAGCAGGTTTGGGGACTATGGCCCTGATTCCCCTTGCGACCTCCAGTAGACCTGCCCCATTTCGGGCCGAATTACGAACGATTTCCTCAGTACGGTCTGATTCAGAATTTGTTCTGATGGAACTTGGGAGACGCTCTTCCCAGCTCCCCCGCAAAATTTTAAGGTGGTTGGCCAAGGTTTCTCTTACCTCCCACCTGATCTGCCAGTGGTTCTGGTGTGGTCTGTAAATTACATACATTCCTTATGTTTGATGTTTATTGCAGGTATAAATACCAGTTGAAACTTCACTCTGTCCTAATTCTCTGAGAGCTTTTAAACGCCGGGGATCCTGACCGCACACAGTGTTGTAATGGTTGTTTTCTGTT